>PYUH01000120.1:3130619-3168827 GCA_016808085.1 Suaeda aralocaspica | reverse complement strand
AATTTTTATTATACACAACCAGTTGCATCTTACTAGGTACCAAAAAAAAAATTTGTTTTTGTTTGACTAAAATTTGGCTTCAAAACAAACGAAATCTTTTTCTTTACTTCGATCATACACTGCACTATACAATTGGTTGTATAATATACATCAATAAATCATAGCAAATTTAGCATCGGCATAAGCAATTAAGAATTAACTCGTCTATTCTATCAAACTAATACCAAAAACCATTTGTCTCTGAATCATTCACCATTGTTCGAATAAAAGAAAATGGAGAGGAAGATTTTGTCTTGATTGGACCATATATGAATTGCATATCATGTACTACGCGTGTGTATATATATATATATATATATATATATATATATATATATATTTGTGGCAAAATTGTAAACGCTACTAACAAAATCTATAATTAGATTTAAAAATGATGTTTTGGCCTATTGGACCATTGATTACAATGGAGCAGAGAAATTATTAGATGAACCTAGGTACATATATAGCTATATGCACCCTCTTCTAAATAAATGAATATTTGGGGTTTTAAAATTGACATTATATTTCTAAGAAATGAACATTAAATATGAATGAACATCATACTTTTCATAAATGAACATTAGAACTGAATGAACATTATATTTTTAAGAACGAATATTTAGGTTTATTAACATATTATACTTTCAATATTTAGGTTCAAGAAATGAACACACCTTAGTAAGAGGAGATGAATTTGAGGTTTAAAACGAAACATTAAAGTTTTTACAAAATTAATTAATATTTATAGTTTTTATATACGTAGTAAATATTCAAAAACTTAAGAAATTAATATGACAAGCAATAACAAAAGTGCATAATTAGGATGCCAAAATGACCATCCTATTGTTAAAAAATGAATATTTATAGTCAAATATAAAAACTCAAGCTTATTTGTTGAACATAACAAAAGAAAAAGGAATGAAGAAATTAGGATGTGATAATGAACATTAAGCTTTTGAAAATTGAATAATTAAATGAATATGACAATATACAAAGTAAAATGAATATTAATTGTTATTTGTGTTGTAAAACAGCTTGTGAAATCTATTGTATGTTGCATCCTTTTTAATCAAATTCAAAATAAGTGAAACATTAATTTAAAAATAGATAAACAATAATAGTAAGTTGTTTAATATTAAATGAACATTCTGTTTACTAACATGAACATTGTATGCATATAGTTGAACATTATGTCTCTGAATAAAGGTGCACAATTAGCTACATAGACTCAACTCCAAGTAATACCAATTGAAATTTGTAAATTGTACAATAGGGTCACAAGTTTAAATTCTTCATCCTCATGTGATAAATGTGATAGATGTATTATCCTTAAGCTAACCCAAAGAATAAAAAAACAAATGCTTTACGGTAATAATGACCGTTGGGCCAAATGAATCAACGACCTTAGTGTTAAATTGTTAATTATTACGTGTAAGTTGCGAAGCACTAAAGCACAACTTGAGACCCTTACAAACATCAAAACGTTAAAAGAGAGGCCCAAAGTATGTTGAGTATTGACCCAAACAAAAAGGAGTCACGGACCAACATCAAGTATTGCTCCATAATTTTACGGTGCACATAGGAAGGATACAAGTACGGACCGACTACGGAGGTGGCTAATCAAAGTTGGCCTACACCTATATTTGACAAGAAAAAAGGGAAAAAAAACATGGAGGTAGAGAAGAACGTGGCTTCTGCTCACCCACCTTCACAAGAAGAACATGATCAATTTGCTAGATCAAACAAAAAACACAAAAGAAAAAATATCACAGAATACATTTTCTCCCATGACAGAGAGGAAATCCTTGACAAAAACGAGAACTCTCCTATGGAACTAGGAAAGAACATTGGAAACCAATGTCCAAAGGAACTAAATCAGGACATACAGGCAAGTAGGTCCAATCCAAAAACTCTCTCCTATAAAGTGGCGATAACGGGGGGTGCAGGCCAAAATCAACCCCATGTCAACCCACTTTTTGATCTACCTAATGTTGTAGAGGAGGAAGATGATTCTGATGATGATGAAGATCCAGGAGATTTAGCACTCGGTGATTAGTGCCCAAAAATCCTTCTAACAAAGGAGGAAAAAAAACGCATGAGGCTACCTTGGAAGAATTCTCTGATAATAAAAATGTTTGATGGAAAATTAGGCTACATGGCCCTGATGCGTAGACTAAAGAAGAAGTGGCAAATAAAAGGGGAATTTACACTAACGGATGTTGGGTACGAGTACTTCATTGCTCGGTTTACTAATAGGGAGGACTACCATTTTGTGCTTACTCAGGGACCTTGGCTTATTGATGACCATTACCTCACAATCCGAAAGTGGATACCAAACTTTATTCCTGATAATGAACCCATTCATTTCCTCACCGCATGGGTTCGTATCCCAAACCTCCCAGTGGAATACTTTGATGAAAATTTTCTTATGAAAGTGGGTGCCAAAATTGGCAAAGTCCTTCGCATTGACCATACTACTGCAACAGCCACGAGAGGTCAGTTCACCAGAATTAGTGTCGAAATTGATATATCCAAACCCCTTCTACCAAAATTCTGGTTAAATGAGAAAATCTGGAAGGTACAATATGAGGGGCTAAGAATGATATGCTTAAAGTGTGGCAAGATAGGGCATAAAGACGAAGTATGCCCTGCAAATATGAGTGAGAACACGGAGAACATACCAAGCATGGAAGCTATGGATTTGGCGAAAGAAGAGATACAGGTAGAAAACCCGGAGGAAAAGGAGGCTTATGGGTCTTGGATGCAAGTTCGTAAACCGGGACGGCGCCGCCAAACCAAGGCGGAAGTAGGGGCAGGGGGCACACCAAAAGCAGGGGGAGCACCAAAAATTCAAATTCAAAATTTTGGAGGCAAAAATCCGGCAACGGAGCAAGGATCACGCTTTGAGATCCTAGAAGTTGAAAATATGGAAAAAGATTGCGAGGAAAACAATATTTTAGGAGGAGAGAGTGCCATACATGGAAATGTATCTTTGACTGAAGATTACATGGAAACTAATGAGCACCATCCTACTGTTGATTTGGCAGAATCCTCTCCAATATTTGATAAAGATATACTTTCTAAATTTCGAGTAGGAGTTAAATCATTGGACTTTTCTCGAGTAAGTGACAGGAGAATAGGAAGGACTTTTTGGACCCCAAAGCCCATAAACAAGACAACTCAAACTAAGCCACTACAGGATATCACTCACAAAGCTCAAACTCAAGCCAACATTAAACAGCAACCCTCCCACGCAAACACTGATGCCATCACAAGCATAACGAAAGCTGCGCATTCACAGAAAACAGAAGCACACCCATTAAAAACAAACTCCAACATCACCCTCCATGAATCAAATGCACCGGAACCCAATCTCGACATTACTGATGAATGCGATCCCACTAACGATTCCCCCGGAGAAAATACTTTGCATGGGGGGGTCCTTAGAGGATCCTTACCTAGTCTCAACAGACCCCCAGACCCACGCAATGGAGGTCCGCTTTGAGACGTGGGAAGAACAAAGGACGGAACCAATGGAACTAGTGGTGACGCTACAAATACCGAATGACGTGCATTATGCTCTTTCTATGATCTCTGAAGCTTATTTGGATACCTTACCTTCTTTATCAATTAATATGTCGGACAACCAACCAGCTTTTGTCAAGACTTCTCTTCCAATCACTTGCCTTGTGTGGAATGTACAAGGTGCAGGTAGTCGGGAATTTGCTGCGGCTCTTAAAGAAGTTATTAAGACAAATAAACCGAATGTAGTTGCTCTCATTGAAACCCATATGGGAGGAGAAAGAGCAGAACAGATTGCAAGGATTATCGGTTTCGACGGACATTTTAGAATGGATGCTTCTGGTTTCAGTGGTGGTATTTGGATTTACTGGAGAAAGGAGGAAATAGTTATTGATCCTATAGAATACTCCCCTCAATGTATTACCATGTGTGTGCGTAGAATTGAAGATGAACCTTGGTTCCTCTCCGTGGTTTACGCGAGCCCTGATCCATCAAAAAACAGAGAATTGTGGAGGGAGCTCAAAGAGTTCGCGACTCGAACAAACCAACCATGGATGTTAGCTGGAGATTTTAATGATACTCGGTTCAATTGGGAAAGAAATACCTGCTGTGAGGAAACCCAAAGACTCAGCAAGCGCTTTAACGAATGGATTGAGGATATGGACTTAGTAGAACTGGAATTCTCGGGAGCGTCTCATACCTAGACTAGGGGTAACTCACCACAAACTTGGGAGAGTGCAAGGTTAGATCGAGCTTTGAGTAATGGAGAATGGGCACTAAAATTCAATGAAGCCAAAGTCAAACACTTGCCGGCTGTCCAATCTGATCACTGCCCCCTTTTAATTTCCTCCAATGGTTTCGCCCCTTTAGATCAAGTCACACGACCATTCCGTTTTCAAGCTGCATGGCTCACGCATGATAGTTTTGAAGGTTTCCTAGAGGCTAGCTGGAAAAAACATGAACCTTTAGTACCCATGCTCCATGAGTTGGCGGAAAAACTCAAGGAATGGAACAAGACCCAATTCCACAATATCTTCCGTCAAAAACGACGTTTACTGGCCCGAATTCGGTCTAAACTATCATGGTGTGACCCGCTCTCACCATATCTTTTTGTGCTTTGTATGGAGAGATTGAACCACATCATTGAGGAATCCATAATTGGAGGTGCTTGGAAGCCTATTCGGGCTAGTCGAAATGGGCCACTTTTGTCAAACCTTTTCTTTGCAGATGACATCATCCTCTTTGGAGAAGCGTCAGTGGAGCAGGCTATAGTTATTGGCCAATGTCTAGATATTTTCTGTAAAGCCTCGGGTCAAAAGGTTAGTTGTGGAAAATCTAGGGCTTTCTTCTCCTCAAATGTCATGCAGGAAACAAAAACGGAAATTTGTAGGGTGCTGAACATGGAAGCCACAGTTGACCTGGGAACTTACCTTGGCATGCCTACTATCACAAGTAGAGTAACAAAGGAAACTTTTGGTCATCTTTGTGAGAAAATCGATAGGAGACTAGCGGGATGGAAATCGAAGTACCTATCTCTAGCTGGAAGAGTGACCTTAACTCAATCAGTGCTAAATTCTATGAGTTTTTACTCCATGCAAACAGCAAAAATACCAAACACTGTTTGTGAACATATTGACAAAAGATCACGAAGATTTTTATGGGGAGGGGATGAGGATAGACGTAAGCTACATCTACTCTCTTGGGAAACAGTGCAGAATACAGTAGAGGAGGGTGGTTTAGGCTTAATCTCAGCAAAAAAGGCAAATACAGCCTTCCTTACAAAGCTAGGTTGGCGGGTTCTTACCAGTCCTAATGCTCTTTGGGCACGAGTTTTAAGGCAAAAATACTGCAAAGGCAGATGTGACCTTGATATGTTCACCCCAAGGCAAATATGTCAAATGTGTGGAAAGGTATTACGGAGAATGCGCAAATTCTCAATGAAGGGATGAGAACTGCTGTAGGGAATGGGAAGCGCACACTATTTTGGGATCACAAATGGGCAACGAAGAAGGAGTTAAGCTCGCTTGTCATTAGGCCGATCCCAACTGAAATTTTAGGAGCTACGGTTGATGAGATGTGGGACACAAATCAGGGGTGGAAATGGGAGCTCTTCGCGCACCTGCTGCCAGAAACAGTCCTGAAGTGCATTGATGCTATTGAGCTTAAACAAGATGACAACTATGGGGACTTGCTTTACTGGGGAGGAACTCCCAAAGGACGTTTTACCATACGATCAGCCTTGAGGATTATGAAAAAATCAGAGGTGTCAGGAACCAATAATGCTAGTCTGTGGGAGTCAATTTGGAGTATCAAAGCTCCACAACGAATGAAGATGTTTCTCTGGTTAGTCATGCATGACCGCATACTTAGCAATGTGAATATGTTCAAGAGACGACTATTGGAGGATACTAAATGTGTCCGCTGTGAAAATTTAGAGGAGGACAGTCTACACCTTCTACGTGATTGCCCAGCAGCAAGACACGTCTGGAGTGTAGTGGGGGATATCGCCTCGTCGGACTCGTTCTATGAAGGCTCGTTGCAGGGATGATTGTACCATAATCTCAAGGTGCAAGATCAGAATGATGGTAAAAGCTGGCCTACCCGCTTCGCTACTACGATTTGGTGGATTTGGAGATGGCGTAATGATCTCAATCACGGAAGAAACGAACACATACCCATTGATGTAGCGCAGTTTCTACACCAAAAGTTTAGGGAGGTGGAAAGAGTGTTGGCAAGGCCTCTCATTTTAGTATCATCAAGAGAAAAAAGGGAGACCTATGTACGGTGGCTAGCGCCGCCTTTTGATTGGTGGGTTCTCAATTCAGATGGTGCTGCAAAAGGGTCACCGGGAACTGCGGGTGGTGGAGGTGTGCTTCGCGATCATGAAGGAAAATTTATTCACGGTTTTGCTGCGAACTTTGGCCACACCTATGCCTTCAAAGCAGAACTTAGAGCTTTGGAGATGGGGCTGGAATTTGTTCGAAATTTAGGCTACAAACGACTAGTAATCCAACTAGATAATGCTGCTTGCGTAACTATCCTTAAAGGTGAGGCTCCTTATAGTGGGGAATGCATCCATATTATCAACCATTGTCGGGCTCTTTTACGTCTCTCAGATTGGGAAGTTAAAATACTGCATGTGTATCGCGAAGGAAACCGAGCTGCGGATTGGCTGGCGAACTATGGTGCAGCAAGTGCTGAAAAAGTGACTACTTGGCAAGAGCCTCCTCGAAATTTAATTCCCATTCTATTTGAAGACATTAGTGGTGTGGCTTATCCTCGCCAAGTAGTTACATAGTTTAGTAGTTTCTTTTGTTTTTGTTTTGTTTGTTGGTTTTTGTCTCTCCTTTCTTTTCTTTGCTTTCCTCCTTAGCACCAAAAAAAAAAAAATATTTAACAAGAAAAAATCGATGAAAATAATCTAAATTTTGGACGACAACCTAATAGAAGACCAAACTTTTGATTATTCATTTTTTTATTCGGCTCAATCCTTTTATTAAATATTAAAAGGATTGAGCCGACCCAATTTTGCACACGATTTTCCTTTTTTAGACTAAGTGATCGATAACTTGATTGATTGATAAATTTTTGCATTTTTTTACTTTTTTTTTCCTTTTTTTTTTTTTTGAATTTTACTTGCTTTTATCTTTGTTATTAACTTTATTGTTTCATCTTCTTCCTTCCTTCCTTAAATATCTTTATTCACCTTACCCTTTCCTACTCATTTTTTTTCCTTTTGATAGCCACCACCATGAAGCCAGCAGCCCAGCCCGGTATCCCTACACAATCACCCTCAAATCCACCACCCACCTCAAACCTACTGTCACCACCCACCAGTTANCCCACCTTTTAAAAAAAAAAAAAAAAAAAAAAAAGAGAAAAGATGCGTAATAGATTGAAAGGGAAAGGATGTATTGGCAATTGGCAAAGAAGCTGAACATTAATTGAATTATAAAAATTTCTTCCATTTACAAAACCATCAGTTTCAATTCAGTAGTTGTGTGTTACTATCCTTCTTCTGTTCTTCATCATCAATTCATCATTATAACCTTTAATTCTCACTAATTAATCAATCAATTAAAATCCTTGTCTCCTTCATTCAAATTACAGACCTAATCTTCGTTGTATCTTCTTCTAATCTTCTATGTCGTTTTCTCTGTTTTCAATAGGAATGAATGAACATGATTTTGTGCCAATTGGATAATTCTGCTAATAGGAAGGAATAAATGAATGAACATGGTTTTTTGATTAATAATTTTGGGTTTTTTTTTTTTTTTTTTTTGGTTATCTTTTTCTGATGGAGTTGTTATTGATGGTATCATCAATTGGATTGTTGAAATTTTAGGCTTTTATTTGTTGATTCTGTGACAAATGTGGTTTAATTTTATAGGGAAGATTAGGTCCATTGTAATGCAAAGATTTCAATTAGAAAAGAGTTATAACTGTTGTAAAACAATTGTTATATTAGGTTGAAATGAGTTAAATGAAAATTTCCATTGTCAGAGAAGATTACAATTGCTAAATGAGATCATTTCAATAGGAATGAGTGAGGGAGTTCAAAGATTATCAAAGTAAAAAAAAAAATGTAAAATAAATAATCATTAAATAATTCCACCGGCTAATAGATGTGATTAATCTAATTTTGTAAGTAAAATTTGATTAGGGTCTAAAAAGGGAAAATCATGTGCAAAGTTGGGTCTAAAAATGAATAATTGAAAATTGGGCCTTTTATTAGGCAATTGGTAGCTTATGTATCATCAAAAAGTCTGCAAGTGTTGGTGTATTCCCTTCCATAGCTATTATATGGTGGCACCTTTTTTTTTTTCCCGTAATTCTCTAGTGTTTAGGAATAAAAGTTTCTACTTTTGGCAAGCTATTATTAACAATTTTCAAGAAAAGTTGGGATAATAGACATGAGAAAGATATCATCGTAAGTCAATTCATAATAACTACCACAAAAAACAAACTACTCAACAGAATATTGTTTGGTCCCTACCACCTCATGGTCATTACAATTTAAATTTTGGTGGTTTAAAGCTAAGCTATGGTAATACAACCACATGATATATAATTAGAGATAGTTCAAGGAAAATCCAACGCAAAATAAATAAATAAATAAAAATCATAATTTTTTCTCTATTCAATTTGTACAAGCTTTAGTGTCAAAAGAGGAAATTAGACAGGTCGTCGCAATTAATCTTTCAAATATTATTATAGATGATATAATGTGACTATTATTAATGCAATTTGACGTGTGCGATAGATTTTTTAGAAGATTAATAATATTATTTCTTATTCAAGACCTAATCAATTTTCATTCAGTTACTATTAATCACATATTATATAATTGAACCTTCTTTTCAGGTTATTGTCCGAAAAGACTCTATAAATCGAATCTATACAACAAACTAACCATTTTTTCTATTTTTTTATACATAAAAGAAAAAAAAAACAATTATAATATAATAAAATATAATTGATCGATATAAACTTGCAAAAGTCAAAACGGTTGTTTTAGACAATTGCATTATCACAATTTAAACCCCCTATATAAAAAGACAACTGAAGTTGCATATGAGAAACAGATCAATGAAGAGTAATATTGCAACTGAAAGCACACATTATGACATTATCATTAATTCATGGTGTCATGCCTCATGCCCATAGGCCCAAAGCCCACAAGTGATGATTCTTTCCTCGTGCAATAAATCAATAATGCCTTTCTTCCAAAATAAATTACATTTAACAGTCTTTTGAAGTTTTGAACTCATCCCAATTTAAGTTTCCATTGATTTATATGGTTTATATATATATATATATATATATACCTAAATTGAATATAATTTTTATTTAATACATTTATTAAATCGGAAATTATTTAGGATTTAATGACGAATTTACACATCATTTGAAATAAATGTTCAATTCAATTTTTTTATGTACAATTTAAACTTCTTATATGTAGCCCTAGGGGCTATGTACTCCCTATTTTCCTTAGTCACTATTCACATTTTTATTATGGTATATGATATAATAATAGTAGTGGGATCAAATTGGACTAATAATTGATTAAAGAGAAACAACTTGCAACTAATAGTGGGTGATGTGTGGGTCCATCTTCATAAAAAATTATTATAAACTTAATATAGTTGTTTGGTAATGAAAAATATGGAATATCCAAAAACAACACATGTAAAGAAAAATAGAGAACGAAGGGAGTATATCATTTTCTAAACTCAAAATAAATCTGATGCTCTATCAATATATCAAAAATGTAATTTCTGACATTACATTTATTAGCATAAACAATTTAAGAGCGGAAATTAAAAAGTATACATGGATATTAAAAGGAGTTAAAGATGAAAGCATCAAACTTCTTACTTGACACATAGTCACATATACATAATTAGATACGTAGGAAACATAGGCGAGCATTGGGGGGATTGTCAAATTTTGCATGAGGGTGTGTTAATAACACATTTTTTTAAAGAATTTTCTTCTTCTTACGTTCAAGTACAAATGTACAATAAAAATTAGTACTTATGGAAGGACCAAGGAAACTAATCATGCTAATACGTACGTACTAATGTACTATTGAAATGTATAACAAAATTTTGTTTGAAATTAGGAACAGCTGTATGTCTGTAGCTTCTATGGATTAACAATCAAATTGTCAGTATTAAATTAATTGTTAATTAATTACGTAATAATATATAATGCATGGTGTAGTGAAACAAGATCTGTTTTAAGTTAATAAGATACTTTAGATCTCACTTATATAATTTGGATGGTTTTCACGGTACACTATGCTATAAAGTGGCTCTTTCCTAGAGAAACATTTAACTTTATAAGAAACAACATGGAAATTTCCCAATTTCAATATTTTTAATTAAGTATATAATTTTAACCTTTAGTGTCAAAAGTCTTTAAAAGGTTGATAGTATATTGAGATTAATTAAGCATTTGAATCGCAATAATTAGAAAATCTTTTGTTTTATTTGTGTATTTTAATTTAATGGAGAGGGTCACCGTGGTCTCCTATGTAGTTGCCACATATAAGAGACTGAGAATATATAAGATGCTTTATATACGTGTGCTTGAATTTAAGTATAATAAAGTTATTTTGTTATTTATTTGTTTAGTAGATCATCATATAGGAGATATGGTATTGCTTGTTATCGAAATTAATACTACATTACTCTAAATATATTTGTTTTTGGGAGCTAATAATTGATATTCTAAATATGTAATTTTTGAAAGTGATAGTTTTATGTTATTATTATTATTTGTGTCAACGGTTCACAATTATTATTATTATTGCGATATATTATTATCAATATATTTGTTATTGTTAAATTGAGCATAATGCTTGTTGTTGGCGTCATTTTGAGTTTTTGAATATGCATATTTGTTGGTTAAGGTCAACAACTACATTTAAATGGGGATATATACGAATTGTAATTGAAATAAATCAAATAATGAAATATTTTAGCGGAAAATAAAACAATAATTGAGGAACAATATAGAGTAACATGATCAATTAAGCAAGGAAAATTTCGTATACTCAATAGGAAGTGAAAAATCTTGATCCTAAGGGATAAATACATGCAGGAGCTTTGCTACCCTCTCCCTAACATGGTTGCTGAATAAATTCTTATCTCTTGACTCGGCGACTCGCTATTTGCTTAAATCTAAGTCTTTCTAGCTAGTTCCTCTATCCTTTAACTTGAGGAATACAGCGGAAAAAATCAAGACTCATAAAAGCAATTGCTCTCGAACATAACTTAGTCTAACGAAAAATTAAATAATAATAAATAAACCCTTAATCTTTATACTGGTAGACAATTGTGAACAAGGGTTTATCTATTACGGAGTAATTTATAAACTACATCTGATTATCACTTTTACCTAGAGGAAAATTAATCTAGATTTTATAAACCAGTACAATTAAAAAAAATATTCTTGGTGAAAGAAGGATAAACTCGATATATTTTACCCTTTTATTTACAAATTATTTTCTACAAACTTCAGTTTAGTGCATTCAACTACTACATATATGTCATTGAGAGGTACACCGCAAACTCATAGACTTGACCATGTGTTCTTATTCCTTTGCTCACAATATTCCATGTAAAATTAAAGTAAATTTTTGAAATTTTTTCCAACTAAATCAAACACCTTGATTTAGCTTAGAATTGGACCTTCAAGATTAGAATATTTTTTCAGTTCCTCATAGCTATATATCTTTGTTAAGTCATAGTGCCTATTTTCACACGTTATTGAACTCTTCCTCAAATAGACATGTCTTCTAGCTTCAAAATTCCTACAATCAACAACATCAAATTAAAATTCCAAGGATCAACACTGTTAAATTTATTAAAGGACGTAGCAATTAGAAGTGTGGAGTAAGCAAAAGCAGATCATTTCTAAAAAGTTAACAGTACACTTGACTCTTGCCGTAAGGGGTTTTAATTGGGCGAGCTATTGAGGGTAGAATTATGTAGAGACAATAGTGTTATACTCATGCCTTGGGACACAATGTACCTTTTATAATTTACACTATTAAAAAGTGATATTACCTTCATTTCACATTATTTGCAATCATTTTAACATAAAATTTGTCTAATTGTTAGAAAAAATTTAGTTATTGCAAATAATATAAAACTGACATAGTATAAATTTTGTAGAATTGTAGGTAAACAAATTTGATATAAGGCCAGGTCACGTCAATCATGATAGTTAGGTAAATAAATTTAGTGCTAATATCAAGATCTATCATCTATAATTAATTGTGTATGCGTGTCAATTTAAATTGGGTATATATATATAGTATTTTTATTTTTATTTTTTACACACAACTTTCCTTGCAATTCAATATGCTTTAAATCACATAGATCATAAATCACAGATCATAAATCATAAATCGTTACCATTGATTGTGCTATTCAATGTCTTACCAAATGAGCAAATATAGCTAGCAATATAGCATCCATCTCAATTTCATATTTAACTATTAGTGATTTCTACTTATAGGCTCATTGGATGAGATGTTATGTATATATGTGCAATTTAAACATGTCTTCAAAACAGAAATGAGAAAGGCATTCAATTGGAAGATACATGAGAGAAAATGTTATTATCTATGATCAAAATGGACAGAAGTTATCATATTGTAGTTAAGAGTATGGTTTAGGCAATGATCACTACATACTAAAGCAGCACAAATTGCTAAAATAATTGAAATGCACGATAATGTAGCATGGGTACTTCTAATGGGTTGTGGTATCCGAACCCAATTCGTCTCCGTATTGGGGACGATTCAAATTCTTCAAGTTATAATTTACCGTACACATTAACAATATTTTTCAGAGTAGCCGCTTTGAGCCCCCGTATCCACATTCGTTTTCAACTCCGTTCCCAAATTCGTGCAACCTAAATGCACGAAATTAATTTGGAACAATTTTCTTCTAGCAAGTCATTCACGGATACTACGTAGTAATTAATTAATTTAACTGGTTAACATTTTGAGAGGCGATTTATGGGCCGGATTGAATAACTTTTCCAATTTTATATTATTATTATTTTTTTTGATATTGAATATATGAATCAAAATGACAAATATAATTAAAGGGAGCCTGATTGAAAAATAAATAAATGAAAAGTACATGCATTAAAACGAACTTAAAAACTAAATACGTAGTATAGTAAACCTAAAATTGTATTTCAACGCTTATATTATAATACTGCCTTGTAGGTAAAAAAGAGAATAAAATGAAATAATATGAAGTAGTTAAATATCATAAAAAAGTGATGTAAACCATTGGATCCCCATGCACCAACTCTTAATTCAAGTCAAGGGGGCTTAACTTATTTAATGACAACATCAAATTATTTTCCACAATTCACCCAAAATCAAGCTTCATATTATTGACACCTAACATAGATCATTGATGAATACATTGAAACATCTACGAAATTGCAATAAAATAATTAGTTATCAAAATTAAACCCTTATAATTAAATTACTCTAGTTACTTAATACAGCATCACTAAAACTCATTTCCGTGCACCTTCCTTTCTTCCTTCAGTACAACACCTATCAATCACAACACTCAACCACTCTCCATCCGCCACGTAACCAACCTGACCCCACAAAAAAGCAGCACCTCAACACCCTCATGACGTGGCCCACTTTCATTGGCTCTCATTCGGTGGACCGCTATTCTCGGTAATCCGTTATAAGGGTATTTTAGTCAATTCATATCACCACCAACAAATACAGAAAAACAAAAAAAAAAAATAAATAAAAAAAATTTGGAGGACGATAATAAAAGAGTAGTAATTGAAGGAAGAAGAAAGTAAAACGAAGGAAGCGCTCACTTCTCTCGAGTGCTCTTTTTATTTTTTTAATTTTTTTTTTTTATCTTTTCCAATTTTGAGGAGAGAGAAAGTAGTGATTAACAAACTCTCAAAATCCCCCCCCAAAAAAAAAAAGAAAAATTAAAAATATAAAATAATTTACTTTAGTAATATCAGTAAAGCATCATCGTCACTTCGACTTTCGATCTTCAATTTCGTAATTCAATCTCAAATATTCTGGTAGTAAATCTTTTCTTCTACATTTCGTTGATTCTTTATTCTTTACTTGTTTAATTAACAGATTTTTATTCTATTTTTTTTTCTATTAATTTAGGTTTTTTTTTTTTTTGTTTTGTTTAATTAGGGTTTTTGTTGTTGTTGTTGTTATCGTTGTTTGTTTTGGTTTAAAGTTTAGATCTTGTGATTAATTAGTTGAATTTTGACGAATTTCAGGAGTTAGGGTTTTTCGATTGTGGAAAATTGTTGAAATTTTGATAGTGATTTGAGGGGAAAGTAATGGGGAAAGGAGGGGAGGATAATGGAAAACGAGAGAATTTGAGTAGTGATTTAGGGAAAGATGGAGATGTGTTTATGCCGTGGGCGAAAACGGCGAAAGAGTGTGAGGAGAAGTATGGAGTGAGTCGTGATTTCGGGCTTTCGAGTGAGGAGATTGAGAGGAGGATACAAAAGTATGGATTGAATGAATTGGAGAAGCACGAAGGGCCGTCGATGTTAAGATTGATTTTAGACCAGTTTAATGATACATTAGTGAGGATATTGTTGTGTGCTGCGGTTGTTTCGTTTGTGTTGGCGTGGTATGATGGGAATGAAGGTGGTCAGATGGGGATCACGGCGTTTGTGGAGCCGTTGGTTATCTTTTTGATATTGATTTTGAATGCTATTGTTGGGGTTTGGCAAGAGAATAATGCGGAGAAAGCGTTGGAGGCGTTGAAGGATATTCAGTCTGAGCATGCTTCGGTGATTAGGAATGGGAAGAAAGTTCCTAGTTTGCCTGCTAAGGAGTTGGTTCCGGGTGATATTGTTGAGCTTAGAGTTGGTGATAAGGTGCCTGCTGATATGAGGGTTTTGGCATTGATTAGTTCGACATTGAGGGTTGAGCAGGGGTCGTTAACGGGTGAGAGTGAAGCTGTTAGCAAGACTGTGAAACCTGTTTCACCTGATACTGATATTCAGGGAAAGAAGTGTATGGTTTTTGCTGGGACTACAATCGTCAATGGAAACTGTATTAGCTTGGTTACTCATACTGGTATGGGCACAGAGATAGGCAAGGTGCACTCGCAGATTCAAGAGGCCTCTGAAAATGAGGAGGATACTCCTCTGAAGAAGAAATTGAATGAATTTGGCGAAGTGTTGACTATTTTGATTGGTTTAGTCTGTGCTGTAGTTTGGCTGATCAATGTGAAGTATTTCCTTACTTGGGAATATGTTAATGGATGGCCAAGTAACTTCAAATTCTCATTTGAGAAGTGTACGTATTATTTTGAGATTGCTGTGGCATTGGCAGTTGCTGCTATACCTGAGGGGCTGCCAGCTGTTATAACAACGTGCCTAGCTCTCGGTACGAGGAAGATGGCCCAAAAGAATGCCCTTGTTAGGAAATTGCCCAGTGTGGAGACTCTGGGATGCACAACCGTAATTTGTTCTGACAAAACAGGTACCTTGACCACCAATCAGATGGCTGTGTCAAAGCTTGTAGCCATGGGACCAAGGGAGCAGATTATCCGAGCCTTCAATGTGGAAGGCACAACATATAATCCTGCTGATGGTAGGATACAAGACTGGCCTTCTGACAACATAGATTATAATCTTCAGACGATTGCTAAAGTGGCAGCTATTTGCAATGATGCTGGGGTTGAACAATCTGGTGATCATTTCGTCGCAAGTGGCATGCCTACTGAAGCTGCTTTGAAGGTAAGGCACCAACCTTCCACAATCTTTTGTTCTTAAGATATTACTATCTTTTTTAGAATGCTAATGTTTAAATTGTTTCCCTTTTAAGAAACATACAAGAACGAAAATTGAACTTTTTCTCAAGTTTTATCTTTTCTAGCTTTAAAATTGTAACTATTGAGTATTGAAGGATGGTGAAAAGTGTTTTATGTTGTAGTTGAATACTTTAATTTGGTATCCGCCACCCGGAATATGAATTGTTAGTGCTCGTTCATGTTGCACTGAATACAGTATGAATGTTTCTTTTTTTTTGTACCCCAGGTTATGGTTGAGAAAATGGGTCTGCCCAAAGGATTACCTCGTGTTTCTTCAAGTTCTGATGATCTGCTATGTAAGTTTTGCCATTTACTTTTGTTATCTGTGAAATCACTTTACCGATATGTTTGGAGTGTTGACATGTTTCATTGTATTTTGTTTGGGCTGTTTAAGGCTGCTGTCGGACATGGGCTTATTTAGAGCGTCGTATTGCCACTCTTGAGTTTGATCGTGATAGAAAATCCATGGGTGTCATTGTTTCTTCAGAATCGGGGAAGAATTCATTACTGGTGAAGGTACGTAAATCATTGCATTTCTTGAAAACTGGTTTTAAATATCTTTCTTTTGTTTGAGTCTTGGTAGGACACCCCTTTCCCTGGCCTAAACATAAAATAAATGGAATAGAGAAATGAAGGCAATATGATCATTAGAATGTTAGTATAGATTGAACAAGGTAGAACTTTCAGTCCTTCACCTTGGCTTGGATTGATCACCTAAAAGACAATATTGGAATCTCTAGGCTCCCCACCCCCATCCCCCGGTGGATTCACGGTGCACGGTGCACGGTGCATGGACTTGTCTTCAGCAAGTTTCGGCCTCTGAACTCTCTAGCTTTGTTGTGAGCAACTTCGTACAACAGCAGCAGAGTTTACTAAATATATACGGTGTCTTGATTATGTATTCGTGTTTGCGCCTTTTTTTCCTAGTTATTTTGGCCTATCTTTGTTAATTTTACATTCTGCTTTCTAGCAAATTTGGTATTCATGTTAGTGTTTTATCAACTAAACAAATATGTATTGTCAACTATGTTTTTGGTAAACAAATGAACTTGTTAGAATTTCTATGTTAGTCATTTTCACTATTTGTTTCTGCTCGTGAACTCTGCCTCATTGTAAATGCTGTGGTGGCAGGGTGCTGTGGAGAATTTGCTAGAAAGAAGCTCCCATGTACAATTGCATGATGGTTCTATTGTAGAGTTGGATCAGGTTAGAAAGAATGCTATACTGGAAAGCCTTCGTGAAATGTCTGCCAGTGCCCTGCGTTGTCTAGGATTTGCATACAAGGAAGATATTGGAGATTTTGCAGGTTACGATGGTGAAGATCACCCAGCTCATGAGCTCCTTCTTAATCCATCTAACTACTCTAGCATTGAGAGCAACCTCATCTTTGTTGGCTTTGCTGGCATTAGAGTAAGTTCTGGTAGTTGTATATATTTGATGTTTGCAAGCATCAATAATTACAATTGTTTTCAATAGTTCTGTTTCAAATCATTTATTTGAGTACTTTGTTCTTGTGTTACTGAAGGATCCTCCTCGTAAAGAGGTGCGCCAAGCAATTGAGGACTGCAGAGCCGCGGGTATTAGAGTTATGGTGATAACAGGAGATAACAAGAATACTGCTGAAGCTATTTGTCACGAAATAGGAATTTTTGAGTCACATGAAGATGTTAATATTAGAAGTCTCACAGGTAGAGACTTCATGGAGCTAGCCGATAAGAAGGGCCATCTGAGAAAGACTGGGGGCCTTTTGTTCTCCAGGGCTGAACCTAGGCATAAGCAAGAGATAGTGAGGCTGCTAAAAGAGGATGGTGAAGTTGTTGCCATGACTGGTGATGGAGTTAATGATGCACCAGCCCTTAAGTTGGCTGATATTGGAATTGCCATGGGAATTGCTGGGACTGAGGTATGCCCTTTTTATTGTTTAATGTCAGAGAATTATAATTGACTACTTTTTGTGATTTGTCTTAGACTTGGATACCAGGCTGTGCTTAGGCCTGCAATGGAAATCTAGATAGTTCACCAACTAATTTTGCTGCATCAGTTAGTTTGACCTGGTTATAGACATTGGCAGTGTTGTGCCTAACTATTATTGTGGGGAAAAATAAAGATGATAATTCTGTAGAAGTGCCTTATTTGTTGGGCTTTATGGACTCAATCAATATTAACATGCAAAATGTCTCATTTCCATTACGGAGTATTTTTTTAGTGGTAATAGATATTTATTTTTTAGTTTGGAAAGTGTAACCAAATTCGGGGGAAGCTTAAACCACCTAATTATTGTCTGCATGTCTTTATCTTATACACTGGTAGCAATCTCAGTTGTATGATTAAGTCTTCTGCTCTCCTAGTATTGCTGGATCATTACTCACCAGTCTTCTTTCCTTATTGGATCAGGTGGCAAAGGAGGCTTCTGACATGGTACTAGCTGATGATAATTTCAGCACAATAGTTTCTGCTGTCTCTGAAGGTCGGTCAATTTATGACAACATGAAAGCCTTTATCAGGTTAGCTGGCTTTGCCCCTTTGTTAATTTTTTTTTTCTTTGAATTATTTGGCGTCAGAAATTGAATCGATTTTTTTGTAAAACAAAGTTCCAGGGTAGATGTTTAGCTTTAGATGTATGTTTTATATACAGTATATAGTTTGAGAATGCTTTTACATGTGAATAGCTCGAAGTGAATGTTTGCAATGTGTTATCCAGTTGATTCCTGCCTTTTATTTTACGTTGATGTTTTTTATGAAGCACTATTACATTGTCTGTTGACAACTTTTAACAAAGCTCTGTGGTTCAGTGGAAACTGAGTGAAAGTTTGTGATATGGTGTTATGCAGTTGATTCCTGCCTACTTTTAAATTTCACATTGTCTTTTGACTGCTGCAACTGTTAACCAAGTTCCGTGGTTTCTTGGTAGTTGAAGTGAATGTTTGTGTGAAGGTGTTATCCAGTTGATTCCTGCCTTCTAAATTATATTGATAATCTATATCAAGCACTAATCAAATTTCACATTGTCTCGACTACTATTAACCAAGCTCCGGGGTTCCTTGGAAGTCTTACGAAAAAAGTAGCAGTGAAGTTGCTACTATTATCTCATATCCTTAACCATTAGTAATTAGGGAGATGTGACTATTGTTTTCCATCCTTGTATAATCACACTATACCCTCCACTAATAATTACCCACCACTAACTAATTACCCATTTTACCATCTCTATTCAAAATAGTTTCTTAATTTTTAGTATATGCTAGGAATGAAGAAGTTTAGAGGAGGGGGAGGTCTGTGAAGAATAATGGAAGATGTTGCAGCTAACGGCCTGAATTAATGTAAAAACTTTGACCAGGAAAAGGGGGGTGGGGTGAGCTACTAAGATTTATTAAGTAGCTTTGCACGTTGCACCTACTGGGTATGAGTGGGATTTGGTATATTGGTGTCCACGGAGTAGGATGAACGGGCATGATTATACTCACTGACCCTAATCATCTAGCTAACAAAAAGGATAGCAAGGCAACATACTTGTTATTATACAGTGTAGATGTGTTAAATCTTGTTAGAAGCTAACATTATCATTTTTGAATTTAGGTATATGATCTCTTCAAACATTGGTGAGGTTGCATCCATTTTCCTCACAGCTGCTTTGGGTATTCCGGAGGGTCTTATTCCTGTTCAGCTCCTTTGGGTCAATCTTGTTACTGATGGTCCCCCAGCAACAGCTTTGGGATTCAATCCACCTGACAAGGATATCATGAAGAAGCCTCCCAGGAAGAGTGATGATTCTTTGATTAATGCTTGGATATTATTCCGCTACTTGGTAAGTTCATTGCCTGTTATGGTTTTATTGTGTTAGGCATCTGTCTTGGTGTCCTGGTATGAAAGGAGATCATCTAGCTTTATGCTGAACCACTGTTTTAACTGAATGCAGTTGATCGGACTTTATGTTGGGCTGGCTACTGTTGGAATTTTCATTATCTGGTATACACAGAGTTCATTTTTTGGTATTGACTTGAGCCAGGATGGGCATTCTCTTGTGAGCTATTCCCAGCTTTCAAACTGGGGTCAGTGCCGTTCATGGGATAATTTTACTGCCTCACCATTCACTGCTGGAGCACAAACATTCAAGTTTGATGCCGATCCCTGTGATTACTTCCAAACGGGAAAAATAAAAGCAATGACCCTTTCACTCTCTGTTTTAGTTGCTATTGAGATGTTCAACTCCCTTAATGCTCTTTCCGAAGATGGTAGCCTTATATCAATGCCACCATGGGTTAATCCCTGGTTGCTTGTAGCCATGTCAGTCTCTTTTGGCTTGCACTTCCTAATCTTGTATGTGCCCTTCCTTGCCCAAGTGTTTGGGATAGTCCCTCTTACCCTAAATGAATGGTTGCTAGTCTTGCTAGTTTCTCTGCCAGTCATCTTAATTGATGAAGTCCTCAAGTTCGTTGGGCGGTGTACTTCTACAATTGGTAGACAGTCCAGAAGAACGCCGAAACCAAAGGCAGAATGAGATGCTGCTATTGCTATCAGCAGGGTTTGGTTTTCTGTGTATTACGAAGCTCCAAGGTTTGGATCTTAACTTTAAATGTTGTTTTTCCCTTGAGCTTTTGATGATTTGGCACTTGGGTTTGCTTACAACTCTAAACTTTCGAGTAGATGAACTAGCACACAATGTAAAACTATTTATAGGAGATTTTGCAGAAGGGAAAAAACAATTGTGGTTTCATCTTTGCTCAACCAAACATTATGGCCTGGCTGATTAATTTTTTTGTTTAACCATTACAATGTAAGCTGTATTGTGTTGAACAAACAATGATATTATTAGTACATTTTTAACAACAGCTGCTCATTTGTTTTGCTCTACATTCAAATTTTAGCATCGGTGTTGTTGATTTGTAACTTTTTTTTTTGCTTGTTGTGTATGCGTCATGGATAACCTGACAGTGTTGAAAGCCAGAGTAAACTGCAACATTCATTCATTGTCAATGTCAACTTATCATTACTTGAGTAAACATGGGAGTGTATCAGTAAACTCTGGTTTTTATTTTGAAAAGCTGACAAAATATGTTGACAAAAGCATTATTATTATTATTTTTTATTTTATTTATTTGTTTTTTGGAAGGCTGACAAAAACATTAATATAATTCAACAAAAAATTCTTGTATTATGTTTATGGGAGTATATTAATCGACGCTGGTCTAAGTTAGCAAAATTACTCAACTGAAAAATACAAAAACAGATTAAATAGAATAATCCATAATTTATGAGCGGAAATTTGGTGCAGCTGGCCGCACGCAAAACAAAGTGTGCGGCAGCAAACAGACAAAAAATAAAGCTGATGGAGTTAACATGCGCGCTAATTTAGGAAAAATGCGTAAAACCCTAAAAAACTTCTTCCTCTTCATTTAATACGCCGCTTTTTTCTTTCTCTCTCTTCTTTACTCAGCTTTTTCCTTTCATTCATTCTCCGAATTTTTTCACAAGAAATTCATTAAAATTTCTGCACAGTGTTCAACAATTACAAACGAAATTCAACTTTCTAAACAATCAGAATGTCCAATACATTAGATAATTTTCCAAATTCATAAGAAACAATTGAAGTAGAATCAACAGCAAACAACAATGATAATCAACAATCTCAAGAATCTGTTGAAGAAATTGAAGAATCCTTAATGCAGCTAGACTTGACTCCTTCAGAAATCTGCGAAAATGAAGAAATTGAAAAAGTTCAAGGTATGAAAACATAAATTTTTCATCAGCAACAATACAATTCTAGATCAATAACACCTTAAAAAATTTATAAAAAAAAGTACTTCTATTTTAACAACCCTTAATTGCAGATCATAAAATTGAGTTAAATTTGAGTAGCACCTTAAAAGGCAATAATAAAATTCCAGTAACCCTTAAAAATTAATCAGTAACCCCCATTGTACCACCTAATAGTTAGTCAGTAACCCCCATTGTAATCCCTAACAATTAGTTAGTAACCCCCATTGTAACCCATAACAATTAATCAGTAACCCCATTGTAAAGCTCTTAAAAAAAACTTGAGTAACCCCTTAAAAAGCAATCATAAAATTGCAGTAACCCCTAAAAAACCTTTTAAACAGTTATAAAAATAGATCCTATATTACTTCAGTAACCTTATTATTACATTCCCAGTAAACCCCAATTGTAAAGCCCTAATTGCAAACCCCATTGTAACACCTAACAATTAGTCAGTAACCCCATTGTAACCCCTATATTTCTCCCCTTAAATTACTAACATGAGTATACTTAAACTAACTCTTACACAAAAAGTTCAATAACCCCTTAAAAAAACTTAAGTAACCCCAAACACAACTTCAGTAATCCTTGAATAACCCCAAACACAACTTCAGTAATCCTTGAATAACCCCAAACACAACTTCAGTAACCCTTGAATAACCCCAAACACAACTTCAGTAACACTTGAGTAACCCCAAACACAACTTTGGTAACCTTTCACAAAACACAACAATAACTAATTCAGTAACCACAAATAGCCAAACAATAAAAGTTGAGTAACCCTTGAGTAACCCCTACACTACTTTGAAAACACCATTATAATCTCTAAATTCAGTAACCACTAGAAAAATAGTATCCCATACTGTGCACGCAATTATATTAACAATGCATAAATTAAGAACCAAAGTTAACACCAAAAACACAAATATGCAAAAACAGTAAAACACAAGAATAAGTAAAACAAACTTACTCTTCTTCTTCTTCATCTTGATCATCAACATCAAGAACATTCTTAGGATAAATAGTAACAACTCTTTTAGCATCAACACCAACTCTTCCCCATTTCTTTTGCGGTTGATCAACAACTTCTTCATTCTTAACAACAGGAATACGACGTTTCTTTCCAACTAATTCAGACTTCTTTGGAACAATAACATCCTTCTTATTCATTATTTTTTCACTAGCTGCAATAGATTTCTTCTTCGATAATTTGGTACTCTTTAAAGAACTAGGAAACATTTCAGCAAGTAAAATATCACTAGAATTAGATTCTTCCTCAACACTACCACCTTCATCAACCTTTTCTTCTTCTTCACAATATACATTCTCATCACTAGGAACTTTAACATCTTCATTTGGACTATCACAACCACCTGAAATTAGTCAATAACACAATAAAAACCTCAACATTTGGAAGATCATCAACCTCAAACCTCAACACTACCACCTCAAACCTTAAAAAAACGATATCAACTAAAAACAAGATCATCAAAAAAACATACAAATCAGAACACCTAAATCATGAAACAAAATTACTTTAAGCATAATTCACAATCAATACACAACTAACAACACTAGAACGTAAAAACCTAGGGTTACAAAATCATAAAAATAAAAAAAATTACAATAATTAGAGATAAAACAAAAATTCAAGCATAATGCATGTAAAATGCTTCGACTCACAAAAATTACAATCAATAATTCAAAAATTCAAAAAACTTCAACATTAACAACTAAAACCTAAATTCAGCAAACTTCAACAACAGAAACCTAATTTCTTCTCAATTGAACACAAAATTCAGAAACCTTACTTGATTTTCGATTTGATCGTCGAACAGTACTGTAGTCTCTTACTTTTCCTTTAACTAACACTTTCTTTTTAGGTATAATTGCAATGAGATATCGCAATTCAAAATTTTGGAAAGATGAACACAAAAATGAGCAAACAAACTGAAGAATTCACGAAATTTGACGAAGAATGAATATGATTACAGAGAAATTTAATGAGAAAAAATGACGGTTTCCAAAAAAAAAAAAGCTTAAAAGAATTATACAGCAAAAAAAGATAGAGTTTTAAAACACAACGGACAAAAAACGCAATAATAACGCCGTCAGTTTAACCGTTGGGCTTTTTCCAATTTGGGCCTGCCGCACAATTGGATATGAGTCATAATTTATTTATGTGCATGATGATTGTTTATAAAATTAAAAAAATAATTATCTTGGACATGATGGAGTGATAATGAATAAAATCTTATACGATATTGTGACGCTCTAAATATCCGTAAAAATCTAACTGTAATATCTAGTTACTTTAGGAAGACTAGGAAAGGATACTGAGTAGTTTTAGCTGGGTATATCATCATATTCTGATATATCTTCTTAATATATATTACCTTAAAATAATATTTACATACTGTCGTCGCTTTCCCTAGGAAAACCTTATTATATATAAGCATAAAGAATGATTCATTTTTGACGGGAAAACTTGAATAGATTAGATAATATATATCATTCGTTACGAAAATCGAAGCACATTCAGGAGTCTCCTCTAGCCACACACCGCAGCTCACCATAGTCAAAACTTGCTTTGGCAAGTGCATGGGCTGACTTATTGGCAACGTAACTTACATTCTCACATCTACTGATCATAGAACAGATATCATCAATAATAAAACCGGGTGCATTAGCTAATCGAAGGCACTGTAAAAGACTTAAAGCCTGCTTCCATCGCAATCTGCAGACCACTCCGCAAAGCTAAGCTAGAGCCTCCCCAGTCTCCACCTCTTCGTTACATCACAGCATGCGAGTAGGACTTCCCCTGAATCAGAGTTCAGTTTTAAGTGGCCTACAGGGGGTCTACTCCATGTACTGTGTCACTACACCTCATTCCTCCTATCGCACTCATCGCCTTCCCAATCCACCGGCCTCTGAGAAAACCAACCAAATAGACCAACAAAGTCCCCATGCCAAAAAACGTCCCACCAGTCTTTTTTTTTTTTCTGCACCCTTTTGAAAGCTTCCACTACCCACTCCCAAAACCTCATTCCCTGCGGCACCTCTACGGACAAACGCAGAGGTGACAATTACCATTATTTCTTTGACTCTCTACAGCTTAGTAACAAGTGTGTTGTATCTTCCCGTTCCTCCCCGCACCTCTTGCTAATATTATCAACATTTATCCCTCTTCTTTCTAAATTAGTGTACGTACACCGGGAGGGCATTATTCAAGGCTCGCCAATCGAAATTACGTACCCTGTGATAACAGTATATACATGATCTATTTTGGTACCCTGTGTACGGGTTTGGCTATGACAGTCGAAACGATGATTATAAGATCGTTGCAATAACAATGGGACAAGACAGACATATTTGGATTTATTGCTTGAAGACGAATTCATGGAGGAAAGGTTCTTCTAATCGATTACATGAACCACCGTTTGAGAAAAACTTATATCATAATCAATTGTCCTACGCTACATTTGGTCACGGTATGTTACATTACATTGCATTCTAATCGACTACACAGATGAAGAATTGCTTCAGATTTCGCGATTTAATCTTTCGTCTGAAGAATGGGAGGAAGACTTAGGTTTTCCTAATCGTCATAATAATCCTCCCTAGTTACGAGTGTCCACTCAATGTACTTAGATGAATTTTATAGTATTACTACCTACGATTTGCATGAAAAGGTAGATATATGGATTATAAAAGATTATGGGGTCGAAGAATCATGGACCAAATTGTATAATCTTAACCTCTGGTACGATCTTGTTGCTTTTTCGAGGACAAGACCCAGCGGTTTATTTTTTAACACCGGGGAGGAAGGTCTCATTTGTTATGATCCAATACAAGAAACAAAGGAGTTTCTTTTTAATATGATGTTCATTCTGAGGTCACCGTTTGTGGGCAAAGTCTTGTTTCGATTCCAGAGAGTTCGTGTATGGTCAGGGAAGAAATCCAAGCTGTTGAAGATGAGACAACACTTATTATTCCTACCTTCCCTGAATAAAAGAAGAAGAAGTAAAAAAAGATTTTGTACGTACTATGCATGGAGTCGAGCATAGGAGATTTTGTACAATAAAATTTGATCTATAAGCATTTTTGATCGTGGTGCACAGGATATTTGATCCAGTCGTCGACTACTCCTTGAGTACCTTCTCCGATAAGGTAGTTGAAATCAGGCATCACAATTCACAAAGCTTTGTACCCCTCGATAAGGAACTTCCTCAAAATCTACACCATCATTTCATCGTACAATTTCTTAGCATATATAACTCAAAATTGTATACTCTTAAGATTACGTACTATTTTGTATCTAAAGCGCCCTTGAATGTAATCCATAGACTTGTAAGCGAAGTTGAAGCATATGAGAATTCATTATTTACCTTAGCTTGCTAAATATATTTCTTTGTTCATATAATAGCTCTTTTTAATTTTATAAAACCAGAGCAACTCTGATCTGTGTTTAACTTTGCTCAAACACTTCTTCGCCTTCTCATGAATGAATTAACTTTCCTTATTTTCTTTTAATAATACGCCCAATATTCATTTTTCAATCAACAAATCACAAATGTTACATGAATCATGTTATTCATTTAATATCAATGATTTCACAAATACAATTTTCATTGCCACAAATAATCACATGCATCTACTTGAATTGGTAAAACTTATTTCTTTTGCAGTACTCCATTTTTTGCGAGGTTGTCTAATTTTGGAATCAGCAGCACCAGAAAATGTATTTCTGTTAGTCGTAGCATGGTTTTTTGGCGAAAACTTCTGACCTTTGCCTTGCATTGCTTCCACATTATTCTTGACAACAATAGTACTATCCTTCTTACTCTTGTTTGCAGCCGATTGCTGATTTACATACACTTTCGAAATGGTTGTTTTAGTCCTTTTGACTGTTGATAGTGATACATTTGAAGTATTACTAGTGATGTTTGCCTTTTTGTATATGCCTACACCACCACCTTCAGGAGAACGTTTCGTTTTCGTATGCGTTGCTCCCACGTTGTTCTTCTTGACTGTTTCTAGTTTCATACTCATCTTCTTCTCTGTGGTTGATTCCTTGCTTTTAGTTGATGATTTTGTGCTACTAGTTCTTTGAATTTTTGATGCTTGCACGTTCTTTTGGACTGCTCTTGTGAATGGCTTTGATTCTGCCTTCATTTTCCCTGCTACAATATTATAACTTTGGTTGAGGTAGTCAAATGAATTTCTTAGCTAACTTCATTGAAAAGTTCAGTTCAATGCTAGTTTGCAAGGTTATATTAACATTGAAAGAGTTGAATAACATGTATAGTAATGACAATAATATATTTCATACAATTATGATTTGCATATTAATTAGATAGTTACGTGTGTTTTGTCAAACCGATAAAGTCAAATAAGACAATCTTTCTAGAGCGATGCATAAAAGGAGTATTATAGTCATACTTTTGTGACATAAATTTTTTTAAAAGTTAACTGTTACCGTCAACATGTACCACTGCACGTACTTCTTAATCATGTCATTATAATAAGAAACAAGTAATAAATTTTTAGAAACATGAAGACCAAATTAACAATAAGAAAGCGTTTTAGTAAGTAATTACCTGTAAACTTAATAGTATTCGTGTTGGAACCCTTATGAATGCCTAGAGCAGCAGCTTGCTTAACAAGGTGCTGCATTTGAACTCCCAACATATCATTCTTTGAGTCAAACCTCGGTGATGAACATGACCGGGAAGAGGAGGGATGTGTCATCTCCACAACCTCGGCTTGTGCCTTTCCAAACGACGAGCCCTGACTATTGTACGATGAGGAACTACTCAAGGAGTACATATCATGCCTAATTGCGCTACAAATGGTGGTTAAATTTGCAATTGCGAGTTCTAAATGTTGTAATTTTTGTTGGTTGGTGTTCGCCACTTGATGAATCTCCTTAACCGATGATGGCAATGCAGATACACCTTGTTGATCATTTTTAGACTTGTGATCAGCTGCTTCTAGCTTGTTATTCCTCATCATCTAACCTTAATAAATAGATTTATTTTTCTAACTTTTTTATGAGTGTTGATTTTCAATGTATGTATAACAATCTTTCTAATAATGGGAGAATATAAGAAGAACAAAAAATAAAGTTAGGTTAGTAATTGACATAGTTTGTTGGTGTTATAAAATGATACATTTATATATATATATATATATATATATAAATGACGAGACGATTGAAAAGATCAATTAATAGTAGATTATAGGATGTTATTTTGCTAGTGATGAATTAGAAGGTTTCACGTTATTTGGTGGCAATACATTAAACAATATTTATTGAGAAAATGACTAACAAAATATATAGTATGATACTATGATATGTTAATAGTAGCAGGCTAGAAGCGGGTCACACTTGAGCCGTCCACAAAGGATAACCGGAAGACATGGGGAATTGGAGATATACATATACATGACGAAATTCATAACACAAATTTGTTATTTGACTTTTTGAATACATTAACATATTATTTTCCGTTAAGCATGTACTTTATTTTAATATGTTGTTTTCATCGTTAGGAACTACTCAAGGAGTACCTAACATCTTAGTAAGAATGACATAGTTTTGAAAAAGAATTCAAATGGAATTAATATAATCTAGAGCTGACCAAGTGCAGAGCGGCCCGCTCGACCCACTTTTTGTGAGTTTTGGGTACCACCTTTTCAACTTGAGTTCGGGCTCGATCCGTTTTTTTGACCACTTTGTGCCGGCTTTGCCAATGAAAAATAAGAATTTGTAGTTCTTTTTGAGTCCCAACTTGAAAAAGCTTGCTACAAATTTTTGCATTTTGGGCATTACTTTTGGGTCCAAAGCTAAGCCCAACGAAATTCTAGCCCACTATGTAGACTTCAATTTCCTCTTGACTTGGCCCGTCGCAGCCCATGATCACCTTTAACTTAATCTTAATCTTCTATAGGGTACCAACTTATAAGGATAGAGGATTGTGCTATGTCATATAACATTAGAACACTACGGATATAGTAGAACATATTATATATAGTAATTAGGCATTTTTCTTTTGAGTTTATTTCAATTGAATTACTACTTCGGGTTTTTTTCTTCAACAATTTCCGTTTATGTAAGGTTCACATTATTTGAACAAAAAACTTTTGGGAAAAAGAAATTTCTTCTTTTGTTTAACTTTTATTATCCCTCTCCTACTTTATTCAGTCACATATTATTTTATACACTAATCAACACATGTATGTGAAAATAATACGAAGTAATTGCCTGGCTAGGAGAATGTGCTAGACTAAGTGTTGTAAAAATCCTAAATGAAATTGAAATTAACTTATTTATTCTAAAATGATTTCAATATTAATACTACAATGGATAACTAATAAAATTAATTAATAATATATATAGTAAATTATTGATGGAAAAATTGATTCTAATAATCCCACCTTTTACACATTTGAATATAACAATCCCACCTTTCGATTATCTCACAACAGTCACACCTTTATGGCTTGTTTTCTTTTATTGGCCCTTACCGGTTAATAACTTAATTAGTAGGTAATTTATACACGTGATATTACATGATTGGTGGAGTGCTTTTTTTATCAAACAAAAAAAATCATTAAACAAAAAAAAAACTGTATGAAATCAGTTTATTAATTAAAAAAACAAAAAGAAATGAAAAAATTGTGTGTTGGAGTGGTTTTTTCCAATTTTTGCTGAACTAGTCTTATTTATGCTGATCTGAACTTATTTTTGCTAAACTAAACTTATTTTTGCTGCACTAAACTTATTTTTACTGAAAATAAGTAAAAATAAGACAAGGAGAACATGCCCTAAATTGAAAGTATAACTCAAGTAAGTTCAAAACATGGCCTTTTGGATTAATAATATGAGTTTTTTTTTTGGGTATGATTTTACATAGTACATGCTACATCATTTGCAAAAACACAAACACTTTTGGGAGATCAATGTAGAGATAGAGAGAAATTAAAAAGGGGCTCATCTGAATATGTGATGCGATAAGAGAGGTGAATGGATAATTAGGCATGGATAGAGCTATGTTTGGATATTAATATAAGAAGGTTCAAACCAATATACTATGTCAATTACGTATATATATGCCATAGATTAGGCCTTTTTAAGAATGTTGAACAAACAAAAATGAGGAAAAACTATTTGGAAACGAAGTTCAATTCGAATCAAAAGGTCAAGGTTTTGTACTTTTGTATCATTTATATTATCTTCTAGTTAACTAGAATTATATTTTGTGAGCATTTTTAAAGCCTTCTCAACTCGACCTTCATCTTTTAATTAATTTTGATTTCACTAAATAATGATAAAAATATCCGTAATTTAAAAAAAACACTTCGATTCATCATAGTAGCTATGATGAAGACAAAAAAAAAATGTTACATATGTTACACTATATTCATATATACCACTTATCCACTCTTTATAATTGGTTAAATTCATTTTAATAACTCATTCTTCAATGCAAAAAAAATTAAGTAGCAACCAATCAGAATGATCATGTGATATTGATATACATGTAATAGTGTATTACACAAGTTACAAGTAGTGATATGGAAAATCTACACTTTCTAAAAGTAGGATTATTAGGCTTGCATTCGATCAATCACGTCTTATGCATATATGTAGAGCATTATACATCATCAGATTGATCATTAATTTTTTTTTTTTGGATAGATTGATCATTAATTGGTAGGAATATTATATATGCTTGTAATTTATGTTGGCTTTTGTAGTAAAATATGTCACTGTTTTACTAATTAATATTGATCACGCATGTACTCATGCATTGAACACATAGAATCTTTTTTAAATTAGATAATCAAAGGTAATTAATTTTTTTGTGTTTTTTTTTTTTTTTTTTAACTTGCTAAACCCTTTGTATCGTAATATAAATAGTGCGTGAAATTATCGTTATCACATGCTCCATTTCCCTTAAAGAAAACATTCTTCAATTCTTTGCTAAAAAAAAAAAAATTAGCCATAACCAATTAGAATAATAAAGTGATATACTCTTTCTGCAATATAATATTTGATCAACTCAGCTTGTAAGTTCAATTTTCATTGCAATATCTTGCTCATGCAAATATTTTATATAAGTTTAATATTTTATACAAATATTATTATACATATATATAGTAAATTAACCATGCAATTGCTTGGATCTTTTAAGGATACATTGTCTAGCTACTATTGTAGTGCACTGTTTTAATTTTGAACTGGCTTATAATACAATAATATTGCATATGAAACTACAAATGATATAGGGTTTATAATGATAATACAAAGGATATAACTAAAGTAGAACTGTAGTACTCTCCAATGAAATTTTTTGTTTTTCTTATACATGCATGTTATAATTTTTTTTTTTTTTTTTTTATAATTAATATCATCTCGATTGGTGTATCTTGTAATACGGATTTGTTTATGTACATTTTATCAATATGCATGAATGAATATCATTTTTCATATAAAATTATATGTACGTTGGTTTTAATTTTTAACAAAACATATGTATGTGTATAATTTATGTTTGTACAATACATATATAGACATGCATGGCTAGGGCTGATGATGAACAAAACATATTATTCAACTTGGCGGAAGAAGAGGACGATCTAGTGTCTCTGGTTGACCGATACACGGCATGCGTCAACACTATTAGAGAGTTGTGCGGGAGAATTTTACCATGGAACCTTAAGGACCAACCGCGACAACCAATTGAGGTTTTTTAATCTTATTACAAGTATGCTTTGTCACTCAAGGTTCGTATCTCAAATTGCTATGTGGTTGCATATCGTTCTGGACGTGGTAATCCAAATGGTCCAAACGATGACAACCCTTGGATTGAGTTGATAGGTCATGATCCTGTTGTGGCAGGTGCCACACTCACCTATTTTTCTGACAACTACGACAGCATGGGAACTTTGGAAGATAACAAGGGCTTAGGATTAATAGTCCTTGGTGAAGCTGTAATGGCTGTTGCTAAAAAAAAGGACCCAAGGAAACACCTCAAAACTATTATATATCATGTCATTGAAGGGGTAAGATTGATACCCGTCTTTGACAGTGTTTGTTATTCCTTTAAATACTACATTCCAAAACCTCTTTATTCAGTTGACAACATGGTGCTTATAAAAAACTGGAAAAAATTGTCAAAAGCATTACAAGAACACTATAATTCCGGCAATCCATTCCAATTGAAAGGGGAGTTGGCTGTAAAGTTTAACACTGCACAACAAGTTACACAAGTGTTAGCTCTTCTACATTACTTATGACTTCGATCTGGTATGACAGATATGTAATTACTAACTATAGCCGTTTCGATCATTAGGTTAAATAAGAAACGATGATAAGTTATTTAGTTTGTATCCATTATTACATATATAGATTACAAGGTAAAATTGCTTTTGAGGCATAATTAACTTTGTATTCATATTAATCATATAATTATATATATATATATACATAGGAAGAGGGTCAAATATATATATATATATATATATATAAAAAAAAAAAATTATAACATGCATGTATAAGAAAAACAAAAAATTCATTGGAGAGTACTACAGTTCTACTTTAGTTTATATCCTTTGTATTTCATATAAACCCTATATCATTTGTAGTTTCATATGCAATATTATTGTATTATAAGCCAGTTCAAAATTAAAACAGTGCACTACAATAGTCTAGACAATGTATCCTTAAAAGATCCAAGCAATTGCATGGTTAATTTACTATATATATGTATATAATATTTTGTAAAATATTAAACTTATATAAAATATTTGCATGAGCAAGATATTGCAATGAAAATTGAACTTACAAGCTGATTGATCAAATATTATATTGCAGAAAGAGTATATCACTTATTATTCTAATTGGTTATGGCTAATTTTTTTTTTTAGCAAAGAATTGAAGAATGTTTTCTTTAAGGGAAATGGAGCATGTGATAACGATAATTTCCACGCACTATTTATATTACGTACAAAGGTTTAGCAAGTTAAAAAAAAAAAAAAAAAAACACAAAAAAATTAATTACCTTTGATTATCTAATTTAAAAAAGATTCTATGTGTTCAATGCATGAGTACATGCGTGATCAATATTAATTAGTAAAACATGACATATTTTACTACAAAGCCAACTAAATTACAAGCATATAAATATTCCTACCAATTAATGATCAATCTTCCAAAAAAAAAAAATTATGATCAATCTGATGATGTATAATGCTCTACATATTGCATAACTGATTGATCGAATGCAAGCCTAATAATCCTACTTTTAGAAAGTGTAGATTTCCATATCACTACTTGTAACTTGTGTAATACACCTATTACATGTATATCAATATCACATGATCATTCTGATTGGTTGCTACTTATTTTTTTTGCATTGAAGAATGAGTTTTAAAATGAATTTAACCAATTATAGAGTGGATAAGTGGTATATTGAATATAGTGTAACATATGTAACATTTTTTTTTTGTCTTCATCATAGCTACTATGATGAATCGAAGTGTTTTTTTTAATTACGGATATTTTTATCATTATTTAGTGAAATCAAAATTAATTAAAGAATGAGTCGAGTTGAGAAAGGCTTTAAAAATGCTCACAAAAATATAATTCTAGTTAACTAGAAATAATTAAATGATACAAAAGTACAAAACCTGACCTTTTGATTCGAATTGAACTTCGTTTCAAAATAGTTTTTCCTCATTTTTGTTTGTTCAACATTCTTAAAAAGGCCTAATCTATGGCATATATATACGTAATTGACATAGTATATGGTTTGAACCTTCTTTATTAATATCCAAACATAGCTCTACCATGCCTAATTATCCATTCACCTCTCTTATCGCATCACATATTCAGATGAGCCCCTTTTTAATTTCTCTCTCTCTACATTGATCTCCCAAAAGTGTTTGTGTTTTTGCAAATGATGTAGCATGTACTTGTAAAATCATACCCAAAAAAAAAACTCATATTATTAATCCAAAAGGCCATGTTTTGAACTTACTTGAGTTATACTTTCAATTTAGGGCATGTTCTCCTTGTCTTATTTTTACTATTTTCAGTAAAAATAAGTTTAGTGCCACAAATAATTAGTTTAGCAAAAATAAGTTCAGATCAGCATAAATAAGACTAGTTCAGCAAAAATTGGAAAAAACCACTCCAACACACAATTTTTTCATTTCTTTTTGTTTTTTTAATTATAAACTGATTTCATACAGTTTTTTTTTTGTTAATGATTTTTTTTGTTTGATAAAAAAAGCACTCCACCATCTGTAATATCACGTGTATAAATTACCTACTAATTAGTTATTAACCGGTAAGGGCCAATAAAAGAAAACAAGCCATAAAGGTGTGACGTGTGAGATAATCGAAAGGTGGGATGTTATTATCAAATGTGTAAAAGGTGGGATTATTAGAATCAATTTTTCCATCAATAATTACTATATATATTATTAATTAATTTTATTAGTTATCCATGTAGTATTAATATTGAAATCATTTTAGAATAAATAAGTTAATTTCAATTTCATTTAGGATTTTTACAACACTTAGTCTAGCACATTCTCCTACCAGGCAATTACTCGTATTATTTTCACATACTGTGTTGATTAGTGTATAAAATAATATGTACTGAATAAAGTAGGAGAGGATAATAAAAGTTAAACAAAGAAGAAATTTCTTTTTCCCAAAGTTTTTTGTTCAAATAAGTGAACCTTACATAAACGGAAATTGTTGAGAAAAAAACCCGAAGTAGTAATTCAATTGAAATAAACTCAAAAGAAAAATGCCTAATTACTATATATAATATGTTCTACTATATCCGTAGTGTCTATGTTATATGACATAGCACAATCCTCTATCCTATAAGTTGGTACCCTATAGAAGATTAAGATTGTTAAAGGTGATCATGGGCTGCGACGGGCCAAGTCAAGAGGAAATTGAAGTCTACATAGTGGGCTAGAATTTCGTGGGCTTGCTTTGGACCCAAAAGTAATGCCCAAAATGCAAAAATTTGTAGCAAGCTTTTTCAAGTTGGGACTCAAAAAACTACAAATTCTATTTTTCATTGGCAAAGCCGGCACAAAGTGGTCAAAAAAACGGATCGAGCCCGAACTCAAGTTGAAAAGGTGGTACCCAAAACTCACAAAAAGTGGGTCGAGCGGGCCGCTCTGCACTTGGTCAGCTCTAGATTATATTAATTCCATTTGAATTCTTTTTCAAAACTATGTCATTCTTACTAAGATGTTAGGTACTCCTTGAGTAGTTCCTAACGATGAAACAACATATTAAAATAAAGTACATGCTTAACGGAAAATATATGTTAATGTATTCAAAAAGTCAAATAACAAATTTGTGTTATGAATTTCGTCATGTATATGTATATCTCCAATTCCCCATGTCTTCCGGTTATCCTTTGTGGACGGCTCAAGTGTGACCCGCTTCTAGCCTGCACTATTAACATATCATAGTATCATACTATATATTTTGTTAGTCATTTTCTCAATAAATATTGTTTATGTATTGCCACCAAATAACGTGAAACCTTCTAATTCATCACTAGCAAATAAACATCCTATAATCTACTATTAATTGATCTTTTCAATCGTCTCGTCATTTATATATTATATATATATATATATAAATGTATCATTTTATAACACCAACAAACTATGTCAATTACTAACCTACTTTATTTTTTGTTCTTCTTATTTCTCCATTATTAGAAATGTTGTACATACATTGAAAATCAACACTCATAAAAAGTTAGAAAAATAAATCTATTTATAAGGTTAGATGATGAGGAAAACAAGCTAGAACAGCTGATCACAAGTCTAAAATGATCAACAATGTATCTGCATTGCCATCATCGGTAAGGAGATCATCAAGTGGCGAACACCAACCAACAAAAATTACAACATTTAGAACTCGCAATTGCAAATTTAACCACATTTGTAGCGCAATGAGCATGATATGTACTCCTTGAGTAGTTCCTCTCGTACAATAGTCAGGGCTCGTCGTTTGGAAAGGCACAAGCCGAGGTTGTGGAGATGACACATCCCTCCTCTTCCCGGTCATGTTCATCACCGAGGTTTGACTCAAAGAATGATATGTTGGGAGTTCAAATGCAGCACCTTGTTAAGCAAGCTGCTGCTCTAGGCATTCATAAGGGTTCCAACACGAATACTATTAAGTTTACAGGTAATTACTTACTAAAACGCTTTCTATTGTTAATTTGGTCTTCATGTTTCTAAAAATTTATTACTTGTTTCTTATATAATGACATGATTAAGAAGTACGTGCAGTGGTACATTTTGACGGTAACAGTTAACTTTTAAAAAAATTTAGGTCACAAAAGTATGACTATAATACTCCTTTTATGCATCGCTCTAGAAAGATTGTCTTATTTGACTTTATCGGTTTGACAAAACACACGTAACTATCTAATTAATATGCAAATCATAATTGTATGAAATATATTATTGTCATTACTATACATGTTATTCAACTCTTTCAATGTAATATAACCTGTCAAACTAGCATTGAACTGAACTTTTCAATGAAGTTAGCTAAGAAATTCATTTGACTACCTCAACCAAAGTTATTATTGTAGCAGAAATGAAGGCAGAATCAAAGCCATTCACAAGAGCAGTCCAAAAGAACGTGCAAGCATCAAAAATTCAAGAAACTAGTAGCACAAAATCATCAACTAAAAGCAAGGAATCAACCACGAGAAGAAATGAGTATGAAACTAGAACAGTCAAGAAGAACAACGTGGGAGCAACGCTTACGAAACGAAACGTTCTCCTGAGTGGTGGTGTAGGCATATACAAAAGGCAAACATCACTAGTAATACTTCAATGTATCACTATCAACAGTCAAAGACTAAAACAACCATTTCGAAAGTGTTGTAAATCAGCAATCGGCTGCAAACAAGAGTAAGAAGGATAGTACTATTGTTGTCAAGAATAATGTGGAAGCAATGCAAGGCAAGGTCAGAAGTTTTCGCCAAAAACCATGCTACGACTAACAGAAATACATTTTCTGGTGCTGCTGATTCCAAAATTAGACAACCTCGCAAAAAATGGAGTACTGCAAAAGAAATAAGTTTTACCAATTCAAGTAGATGCATGTGATTATTTGTGGCAATGAAAATTGTATTTGTGAAATCATTGATATTAAATGAAACAGATTCATGTAACATTTGTGATTTGTTGATTGAAAAAGAATATTGGGCTTATTATTAAAAGAAAATAAGGAAAGTTAATTCATTCATGAGAAGGCGAAGAAGTGTTTTGAGCAAAGAACACAGATCAGAGTTGCTCTGGTTTTATAAAATTAAAAGAGGCTATTATATGAACAAAGAAATATATTTAGCAAGCTAAGGTAAATAATGAATTCTCATATGCTTCAACTTCGCTACAAGTCTATGGATTACATTCAAGGGCGCTTTAGATACAAAATAGTACGTAATCTTAAGAGTATACAATTTTGATTTTATATGCTAAGAATTGTACATGAAATGATGGTGTAGATTTTGAGGAAGTTCCTTATCGAGGTTACAAAGCTTTGTGAATTGTGATGCCTGATTTCAACTACCTTATCGGAGAAGGTACTCAAGGAGTAGTCGACGACTGGATCAAATATCCTGTGCACCACGATCAAAAATGCTTTAGATCAAATTTTATTGTACAAAATCTCCTATGCTCGACTCCATGCATGTACGTACAAAATCTTTTTTTACTTCTTCTTCTTTTATTCAGGGAAGGTAGGAATAATAAGTGTTGTCTCATCTTCAACAGCTTGGATTTCCCCTGACCAACACGAACTCTCTGGAATCGAAACAAACTTTGCCCACAAACGGTGACCTCAGAATGAACATCATATTAAAAAGAAACTCCTTGTTTCTTGATTGGATCATACACAATGAGACCTTCCTCCCGGTGTTAAAAATAAACCGCTGGGTCTTGTCCTCGAAAGCAACAAAGATCGTACCAGAGGTTAGATTATACAATTTGGTCCATGATTCTTCGACCCCATAATCTTTTATAATCCATATATCTACCTTTTCATGCAAATCGTAGGTAGTAATACTATAAAATTCATCTAAGTACATGAGTGGACCCTCGTAACTAGGAGGATTATTATACGATTAGGAAAACCTAAGTCTTCCTCCCATTCTTCAGACGAAAGATTAAATCGCGAAATCTGAAGCAATTCTTCATCTGTGTAGTCGTCTACACTCTCTAGTATAACTCGGCACCCATCGTCCACCCCTCGTACAATGCAATGTAACATACCGTGACCAAATGTAGCGTAGGACAATTGATTTGAATATAAGTTTTTTCCAAACGGTGGTTCATGTAATCGATTAGAAGAACCTTTCCTCCATGAATTCGTCTTCAAGCAATAATCCAATATGTCTGTCTTGTCCCATTGTTATTGCAACGATTCTATAATCATCGTTTCGACTGCATAGCCAAACCC
>PYUH01000120.1:3054870-3130594 GCA_016808085.1 Suaeda aralocaspica | reverse complement strand
TTTCGTTTTCATGCAAGATTGTTGTGTTGTATTTAAGTATTTTTTTAATGAGAAAACACAAAAAAAAAAAAAAAAAAAATGACATCAAATTTGAACATTTGAAAATGAATTAAATTGAGTACTTGGCATGCCTTTTTTCTCAAACTGTTATCGTTGTCAAATTAAATTGAGCATAGGAGTAGGAGGTGTCAATTACACAGAATTGATTCAAACTGTCATCGTTGTCAAATATATGTTGAAGTCCTACTTGCAATGCTTTATTGCTTGGTACTCATTCATGAAATGCATTTACTAGTCTACATTAATATTCGACATTGAAGTTGTATTCAATTAAAATAATTCGACAATTACAAGCATTCAAATCGATAAATGGTGGATAAATTAACTCGAAATTGTGTATGTAATCTCTTATTCCAACATTGTAGGCCAGAGCCCTGTTTGGAGTATCAGATGAACACAACCTAGTGTACCTCACACAATTATGGACGAGTATAGAAATCGTACACGAATTTTGTCCATTACTGTATGGTGATAGTCTCTCTGACGATGAGGAGGAAGATTATAATTATGATTGCTTAGCTGCACCACTTGTTCAAGGTTCTCCGTGCGACTTCACACCCAATTCCATGATAACAATGGACCTTGTTCGATATATGTAGATAGAATTACTGTCACTGAAGCTGAGGGGAAAAGGCTACTGTTTTTACTTTGTAGAACGGGAGAGTTATGATCCTGAGGTCATCTCAAAAAAGGCGCATTCTTATCTCTAACAGGTCCTAGTTTTGGGGAATCACGTTCACTTGGTGTTGTGTCACGGTCTCAAGGAGCAACTATGTACTTGAGCCTTAGGGATTCTGTCCGAGATTTAGAGGTCCTTTTGGGGGGAAACTTATTTTCGGATCCATGATAGAAGATGATATTTGTGATGAACTTCAAACTGCTGTTGTGAAGGGTGAGCATGGAGATGCAACAGTGTATTATGCAACGGTGCTTTATGGTTTATGGCAAGTATTAAACTCAAATTCGTCAATGATGAATACTATGGAAGGTCTCCACCTTCAGATGTTCATCTCATCGTGACTGCTCATTACGGCAATAACCAAACTGTATCAAACTAGCATGATTATACTAGCACTTTGAGATCTTACTTTTAAGAAGCCGCTAAACGAGTTTATGCAGGCAGATGCAGATGATGCAGGGAGTTTCACATTGCTGTGTAGACATGCTGTGGTGGTACCAGCATATTCTTCTCTTATAGTCGAAGCCAATTTACATAGCCTGTGGTAAAAGTTTCTGCGGCTCGTTGAATTCCCAGCAATGATTGCAAGTGAATTTATTCATAATATCAGGGTGCTCAGTGTCATGTCAGAGTGGAAGTGCTTTGGACCAATGTGTACTCGCGGTTTCTCATGAAAAAGTGTATGGGGGTATGTTTCCTGTTATTCTATCTTGCTTGCTATGTATTTTAATTATACAATACTGCAACTAATACTTGGATACCTTGAATTGATTTTCAGTAGTCTAGTTCCAGCTGTATTTATACCACCATTTCAATTTTGAGGACTCTATGGTTGAGGTGTTCCTCCATCCGTATTTGTGGTAAAAATCATGACATTCATAGTGTCTGCGGTACTGTTGTTGTTAATTCTGGTGGACGGGATCAAATATCTTCCAGAAAGATGAACGAACAACTTCTCCCAAGTCACTTTTGCTTAGCGATGATGAGAAACTTACCTTTGTCAGGCCCTGAAGAAATTGATACGAGTGATGATACACCCTCAAACAATCTTAAGAGTAAGGACCCTAAGCAAGGGCTTCAACTCAGTAGAGGAGGTTTAGCGTGGTGCAGTAGTACATTGAGTAATGATAGTTCTTGGTATGACAAGCGTTTGTGTTTTGTTATTAAGGGTAAGGATGGTTATGCTGTAGTGCATCACATTGTCTTTTTCGATGCTGTCTTGCTATGATAGAGGCTAAACTCTACTGCAATGGTGGTGCGGATGTTGCTGCCAATGTTCATGGTTCTCTTGTGTCCGTTATGGGAACCATGAGTATCGAACCTGGTACGAGACCAATACTTCAAGACTACGATTTTTAGCTCCAGCAAAAACACTCTGTACTGGTCCCAAGGGTGCTAATATTCCTCTGTCTAGGTCTTATTGATAGCACCTAGATTTTCATCCCTTATTGTTGAAGTCGACTGAAGGCACAACAAATGGTTCAGAGGGAAACTTGTTCCCAGAGGATCATCTATGCGGAGAAGCTGAATTTCTAAATGTTTGGATCAATATCTCATATATTGTAGGAGCAAATAACTGTTACTTCATTCAGTATCGGTTAAATGGGATCTTGGTCGCCTCGGTTCTGGTTTCACCAAATCATCATAGTGTGACTGTGCGAGACATGGCTCGTTTAGATATCGAACTAAGGAAATTAAATAAGTCTTGTAACCTTCAGCATTGAAATGCAATATCGAATAAAATTCATAAAGATACTTGATCTTCTTTCTAATTTAATATACTCCATTCAATTATCAAAGCATGCTTGAAACATTCATCTTAAATTGATATATGAGCTTTTTTCTATATTCACCTTAAATTGCGTTTTTTTTTTTTAATAATATATTCATCTTCATTCAATTTAGCTTATTTCTATAAAGGCCTGTTTAATTTACTTCAGCTGAAAATAGTTGAACTGAACTGAACTGAAAGTTTTTCATGAAAGATTAATGAATAGCAAAATAAGGAAGACCTGAACTGAACCGAACTGATCTGAACGTTCTGAATTGAACGAATTTTAAGCTGAAGTAAACAGACCCTAATTTACGTTGTTTTAGAGAAAAAAAAAAGTCTTGTTTCTTTTTTTTTCTTCTTCTTTATCTATTTTATAGAGGTAATTACTATTGAATATTTTTCAACAATACAAGGTCTTATGACTCTTATCTATTGATTTGCCTCGAGCCTCTCAAGTACTCGGTAATAATTCTAGCTAGTTTACGTAACTAATTAAGTAGGTACACTCCAAAATAGAAAAATATTGCAAGAGAGTCTACCACACAATGCTACCATTGTTGTGCTAGCTATGCACTCCTTGCTGTCATGGAACTATAAATTGAATCTATAATCAAACTCACAGGCATATGATATGGGGAGAGCGAGGGATAGCTCAGTTGGTTACAGCTTCTCCCGATTTCAGGAGATTCTAAAATCGATTCTCATCTCTGTCGTTATTGCTCCCTAACATAAAAAAAAATAATATGGAGAATTTATAGTGGTAAATTAATTAAATATGATATGGAGTACTCCGTAATCTCCGTTTGTTCGGACATTACCTTTAGAATGAATATTAAATTAATTAGTTGTTCAATAATCCAAACAAAAATAAAAAATGTGACAACTAATTACTACTAAAAAACACTATTTATGAAGTACTCGTGTATAAGATGGATATTATCTTTGGAAAACATTATATCGGCTATATCACCAAGTATAGGGATTAGTGTGATATAATTAAACTGTATTGCAGACAACTTAATTAGTTCGTTGGTACCAAAAGTTGCAATTTGTAAGCTTAATATGTCAGTGTCTTTCTCTACTTTTGCTACTCAAACGTAAAAATCATATGATTATACTCGTTTTCTTTGAATTTTACATATGCCAAAGTAAAAGCCAGCGTACTATAATTGAAAATTGGAACCCAAACATCTAATAAAGAAACTATACATATATACAATATTATACTTGTAGATAGGTCACACTAATGCATCGTTGTTTTAGTATACTACCTCCATTTCTTATAATTGAAACATTTAAGGTAATAAGGTATTATTTGTGAGATATAAAAAATTTAAGTGTTGTAATAAGAAACAAAGGTAGTATTCAAAAAAAAAAAACTTTATGCATTCACTAAAAAAAAAAAGTTGAATTAGCAACCCCTGAATTGGTGTTAAGCATGGAAAATCGGTTGCTATTATGCTTAGCAACCAAATTGCCAACAAATATGATAGTTGTTATATAGGTGGTAGCCATTGAAATTTAGCAACCAATTGTTTGTAAATTTAGTTGCCGCCAATTGTTTGTAAATTTGGTTGCCATTAGCAACCAACTAAAAATTCGTTGCCAATTATAGAAACTATTTTTTATATTTGGTTGCCACACTAGATATTAACTTTCCTATCTAGCAACCAATTATCAGTTTTTGTTGCCAAATAGCAACCAAATCTGAAAATTTTGGTTGCCAAATTTTTCAAAAATGTTAAAGAAATAGTCTCTACTCTCAACTTAAACATCCCAAGGAGGTCACCCATCCTAACACTACTCTTGATCGAGCACGCTTAACTTTAGAGTATCTTAGTACATAAGCGCGCCTAAAAGGAAGATGTATCTTGTTACTAATAGTAGTTAGCAAATGTTTTTAAAGCAATCATATTTAAGCTTAGCAACCAGTTTTTGATATGGTTGCCAATTAGCAACCAATTATAATTCATCTGGTTGTCAAGTTTTGGGCATAAGCTTAGCAACCATTTTTTTATATAAATTTGGTTGCCATATTTAGCCGCAACCAATTTAAAACCATTTGGTTGCCAATTTAGTGCATAATTTTAGCAACTATTTTTTTTATAATTGGTTGCCATTTAGTAACCATTAAAAAATCATTGGTTGTTCAATTTTGGTGCATAAGTTAAGCAACTATTTATTCAATATTTTTTGCCAGTTAGCAACCAAATATAAATCATTTGGTTGTCAATTTTAGTGCATAAATTTAGCAACCATTTTTTTGATATTTTGTTGCCAATTTGCAACCAAATTAAAATGGTTGCCAAAACGGTTGCTAAATTGACTTGTTTTTGTAGTGATTGCTTATGCGAATTAATGTATGCAATTTATACAAATTAAATAATTTATCATACTATTTAACTTAATGAAACAGCAATAGTATCATTATTTATTTGTCATACCACACATCCTTACTATATTGGCTTGATTGCGCACCTTGTAATTAAATGATTGAGCCACAAGTTACTCATGATCGACATATATTGATTGTCTTGAGGCCGGGAATTTAATTATGAATAATTAAGTGGTACGCTATGCAAACACGGTAACGGCTAGAGATTTTGAAACATAAATTTTGGAAAATGCGAAAAAAAAATCAAAAAATGTACTACATAAACAAAAGTAAAACTTTTTTCTTAAATAAAATATTTGCTACGCTTTAAGATAAATTATTGTCCCCCGCATTGTCTTTACTAGTACTAGAAGAATGGACAATAAAACACAAGGAATCGGTTGCCGAGAATAGAGAAAGTGGCTAACATAAATCGTGTTTAGCTAGGAACAAGGATCTATACGAAGTACTAAAGAAAACGTTAAAAAGAAAAACATGTATAATTGATAAACATTGATTGTTGGTGAAGACAAAGTGCATGTTTTGAGTATTATTTTGAATTTAATTTTTTGAATTGACATTTAACATGAAATGGTTTCTTTGCATTATTTATTTATCTGTATTAAGTTGGAAGCGCTTGTATGTAAGTGATAAAATTTCCTATATATGGGAAACATTTCAAAGAACTTTGTAGGCGTTTTCGAGTGTCTAACTTTCCAAAACATCAAAATTTTAGGTGATAAAACTTTCTATGCTCATAGAGAACAAATATGGTATTCCGTATACGCACCTATTTGTCAAATTTGAACTTACCTTTAGAACAGTTTGATTTATTACGCTAATAATCCAAATAATAACATGCATGACAACTAAATGAAAATTACAAATGTTGGTAATGAGCAATATATCAAGAGTAACGTGTATAAGATGGACTTTATCTTTGGAAGATACCATGTCAACTACTTACTGGAAAAGTAGAACATATATAGTCAAACTTTACTCCTCAAGTTCATTAGTTGGACTATTGTTACAATTTACCCATTTCTACATGCTTGTAATAGCTATGTATTCAAAGCCTTCTACTTTTGCTACTCGATCAACCGTAATAGCAGAATATCTCGTTTTCTTGTTTGATGTTTACATGTTATTTGAAATGAAAACATGCATCACATATGATATATCCAATTTTTATACTTATTCAATTGGAGCTATACAATAATATACGAGTACTTTATTATAAAATTTCAAAATGAAAGCCAAATTACTAATTGAAAACCATCATTTTTTTTTTTTTTTTTTTATAATTAATATCATCTCGATTGGTGTATCTTGTAATACGGATTTGTTTATGTACATTTTATCAATATGCATGAATGAATATCATTTTTCATATAAAATTATATGTACGTTGGTTTTAATTTTTAACAAAACATATGTATGTGTATAATTTATGTTTGTACAATACATATATAGACATGCATGGCTAGGGCTGATGATGAACAAAACATATTATTCAACTTGGCGGAAGAAGAGGACGATCTAGTGTCTCTGGTTGACCGATACACGGCATGCGTCAACACTATTAGAGAGTTGTGCGGGAGAATTTTACCATGGAACCTTAAGGACCAACCGCGACAACCAATTGAGGTTTTTTAATCTTATTACAAGTATGCTTTGTCACTCAAGGTTCGTATCTCAAATTGCTATGTGGTTGCATATCGTTCTGGACGTGGTAATCCAAATGGTCCAAACGATGACAACCCTTGGATTGAGTTGATAGGTCATGATCCTGTTGTGGCAGGTGCCACACTCACCTATTTTTCTGACAACTACGACAGCATGGGAACTTTGGAAGATAACAAGGGCTTAGGATTAATAGTCCTTGGTGAAGCTGTAATGGCTGTTGCTAAAAAAAAGGACCCAAGGAAACACCTCAAAACTATTATATATCATGTCATTGAAGGGGTAAGATTGATACCCGTCTTTGACAGTGTTTGTTATTCCTTTAAATACTACATTCCAAAACCTCTTTATTCAGTTGACAACATGGTGCTTATAAAAAACTGGAAAAAATTGTCAAAAGCATTACAAGAACACTATAATTCCGGCAATCCATTCCAATTGAAAGGGGAGTTGGCTGTAAAGTTTAACACTGCACAACAAGTTACACAAGTGTTAGCTCTTCTACATTACTTATGACTTCGATCTGGTATGACAGATATGTAATTACTAACTATAGCCGTTTCGATCATTAGGTTAAATAAGAAACGATGATAAGTTATTTAGTTTGTATCCATTATTACATATATAGATTACAAGGTAAAATTGCTTTTGAGGCATAATTAACTTTGTATTCATATTAATCATATAATTATATATATATATATACATAGGAAGAGGGTCAAATATATATATATATATATATATATATGATGGTTTCAATTAGTAAGTTGGCTTTCATTTTGAAATTTTAGTAATAAAGTACTCCGTATATTATTGTATAGCTCCTAATTGAATAAGTATAAGAATTGGATATATCATATGTGATGCATGTTTTCATTTCAAATATACATGTAAACATCAAACAAGAAAACGAGAATATTCTCTTGCTATTTACGGTTGATCGAGTAGCAAAAGTAGAGAAAGGCTTTGACATACATAAGCTTAATTACAATAGCAATTGTTAAGTCCAACTAATGAACTTGAGGAGTAAAGTTTGACTATATATGTTCTACTGTTCCAGTAAGTAGTTGACATGGTATCTTCCAAAGATAAAGTCCATCTTATACACGTTGACTCTTGATATATTGCTTCATTACCAACATTTGTAATTAGTCATTTAGTTGTCATGCATGTTATTATTTGGATTATTAGCGTAATAAATCAAACTGATTCTAAAGGTAATGTTCAAATTTGACAAATAAGGTGCGTATTACGGAATACCATATTTTGTTCTCTATGAAGCATAGAAAGTTTTATCACCTAAAATTTTGATGTTTTGGAAAGTTAGACACTCGAAAACGCCTACAAAGTTCTTTGAAATGTTTCCCATATATGAGGAAATTTTATCACTTACATACAAGCGCTTCCAACTTAATACAGATAAATAAATAATGCAAAGAAACCATTTAACATGTTAAAGTGTCAATTCTTAATTCAAAAAATTAAAAACAAATAATACTCAAAACATGCACTTTGTCTTCACCAACAATCAATGTTTATCAAGTATACAATGTTTTTCTTTTTAACGTTTTCTTTAGTACTTCGTATTAGATCCTTGTTCCTAGCTAAACACGATTTATGTTAGCCACTTTCTCTATTCTCGGCAACCGATTCCTTTGTTTTTATTGTCCATTCTTCTAGTACTAGTAAAGACAATGCGGGGGACAATAAATTTATCTTAAAGCGTAGCAAATATTTTATTTAAGAAAAAAGTTTTACTTTTGTTTATGTAGTACATTTTTTGATTTTTTTTTCGCATTTTCCAAAATTTATGTTTCAAAATCTCTAGCCGTTACCGTGTTGCATAGCGTACCACTTAATTATTCATAATTAAATTCCCGGCCTCAAGACAATCAATATATGTCGATCATGAGTAACTTGTGGCTCAATGCAATTTAATTACAAGGTGCGCAATCAAGCCAATATAGTAAGGATGTGTGGTATGACAAATAAATAATGATACTATTGCTGTTTCATTAAGTTAAATAGTATGATAAATTATTTAATTTGTATAAATTGCATACATTAATTCGCATAAGCAATCACTACAAAAACAAGTCAATTTAGCAACCGGTTTTGGCAACCATTTTAATTTGGTTGCAAAATTGGCAACAAAATATCAAAAAAATGGTTGCTAAATTTATGCACTAAAATTGACAACCAAATGATTTATATTTGGTTGCTAACTGGCAAAAAATATTGAATAAATAGTTGCTTAACTTATGCACCAAAATTGACAACCAAATGATTTTTTAATGGTTACTAAATGGCAACCAATTATAAAAAAAATAGTTGCTAAAATTATGCACTAAAATTGGCAACCAAATGGTTTTAAATTGGTTGCTGCTAAATAATGGCAACCAAATTTATATAAAAAAATGGTTGCTAAGCTTATGCACAAAACTTGACAACCAGATGAATTATAATTGGTTGCTAATTGGCAACCAAATATCAAAAAACTGGTTGCTAAGCTTAAATATGATTGCTTTAAAAACATTTGCTATACTACTATTAGTAACAAGATACATCTTCCTTTTAGGCCGCTTATGTACTAAGATACTCTAAAGTTAAGCGTGCTCGATCAAGAGTAGTGTTAGGATGGGTGACCTCCTTGGGATGTTTTAAGTTGAGAGTAGAGACTATTTCTTTAACATTTTTGAAAAATTTGGCAACCAAAATTGTCAGATTTGGTTGCTATTTGGCAACAAAAACTGATAATTTGGTTGCTAGATAGGAAAAGTTAATATCTAGTGTGGCAACCAAATATAAAAAAATAGTTGCTATAATTGGCAACGAATTTTTAGTTGGTTGCTAAATGGCAACCAAATTTACAAACAATTGGCGGCAACTAAATTTACAAACAATTGGTTGCTAAATTTCAATGGCTACCACCTATATAACAACTATCATATTTGGTTGGCAATTTGGTTGCTAAGCATAATAGCAACCGATTTTCCATGCTTAACAACCAATTTCAGGGGTTGCTAATTTCAACTTTTTTTTTTTGTAGTGAATGCATAAAGTTTTTTTTTTTTTGAATACTACCTTTGTTTCTTATAATTACAACACTTAAATTTTTTATATCTCACAAATAATACCTTATTACCTTAAATGTTTCAATTAATAAGAAATGGAGGTAGTATACTAAAACAACGATGCATATAGTGTGACCTATCTACAAGTATAATATTGTATATATGTATAGTTTCTTTATTGGATGTTTGGGTTCCAATTTTCAATTATAGTACGCTGGCTTTTACTTTGGCATATGTAAAATTCAAAGAAAACGAGTATAATCATATGATTTTTACGTTTGAGTAGCAAAAGTAGAGAAAGACACTGACATATATAAGCTTACAAATTGCAACTTTTGGTACCAACGAACTAATTAAGTTGTCTGCAATACAGTTTAATTATATCACACTAATCCCTATACTTAGGTGATATAGCCGATATAATGTTTTCCAAAGATAATATCCATCTTATACACGAGTACTTCATAAATAGTGTTTTTAGTAGTAATTAGTTGTCACATTTTTATTTTTTGTTTGGATTATTGAACAACTAATTAATTATATATTCATTCTAAAGGTAATGTCCGAACAAACGGAGATTACGGAGTACTCCATATCATATTTAATTAATTTACCACTTATAAATTCTCCATATTATTTTTTTTTTATGTTAGGGAGCAATAACGACAGAGATGAGAATCGATTTTAGAATCTCCTGAAATCGGGAGAGAAGCTGTAACCAACTGAGCTATCCCTCGCTCTCCCCCATATCATATGCCTGTGAGTTTGATTATATGATTCAATTTATAGTTCCATGACAGCAAGGAGTGCAATAAGCAGCCAACAATGGTAGCATTGTGTGGTAGACTCTCTTGCAATATTTTTCTATTTTGGAGTGTACCTACTTAATTAGTTACGTAAACTAGCTAGAATTATTACCGAGTACTTGAGAGGCTCGAGGCAAATCAATAGATAAGAGTCATAAGACCTTGTATTGTTGAAAAATATTCAATAGTAATTACTCTCTATAAAATAGATAAAAGAAGAAGAAAAAAAAAGAAACAAGACTTTTTTTTTTCTCTAAAACAACGTAAATTAGGGTCTGTTTACTTCAGCTTAAAATTCGTTCAATTCAGAACCGTTCAGATCAGTTCGGTTCAGTTCAGGTCTTCCCTTATTTTGCTATTCATTAATCTTTCATGAAAAACTTTCAGTTCAGTTCAGTTCAACTATTTTCAGCTGAAGTAAATTAAACAGGCCTTTATAGAAATAAGCTAAATTGAATTGAAGATGAATATATTATTAAAAAAAAAAAAACGCAATTTAAGGTGTATATAGAAAAAAGCTCATATATCAATTTAAGATGAATGTTTCAAGCATGCTTTGATAATTGAATGGAGTATATTAAATTAGAAAGAAGATCAAGTATCTTTATGAATTTTATTCGATATTGCATTTCAATGCTGAAGGTTACAAGACTTTATTTAATTTCCTTAGTTCGATATCTAAACATGAGCCATGTCTCGCACAGTCACACTATGATGATTTGGTGAAACCAGAACCGAGGCGACCAAGATCCCATTTAACCGATAGCTGAATGAAGTAACAGTTATTTGCTCCTACAATATAATGAGATATTTGATCCAAACAATTTAGAAATTCAGCTTCTCCGCATAGATGATCCTCTGGGAACAAGTTTCCCTCTGAACCATTTGTTGTTGCCTTCAAGTCGACTTCAACAATAAGGGATGAAAATCTAGGTGCTATCAATAAAGACCTAGACAGAGGAATATTAGCACCCTTGGGTACCAGTACAGAGTGTTTTTTGCTGGAGCTAAAAATCGTAGTCTTGAAGTATTTGGTCTCGTACCAGGTTCGATACTCATGGTTCCCATAACGGACAACAAGAGAACCATGAACATTGGCAGCAACATCCGCACCACCATTGCAGTAGAGTTTAGCCTCTATCATAGCAAGGACAGCATCGAAAAAGACAATGTGATGCACTACAGCATAACCATCCTTACCCTTAATAACAGAACACAAACGCTTGTCATACCAAGAACTATCATTACTCAATGTACTACTGCACCACGCTAAACCTCCTCTACTGAGTTGAAGCCCTTGCTTAGGGTCCTTACTCCTTAAGATTTGTTTTGAGGGTGTATTCATCACTCGTATCAATTTCTTCAGGGCCTGACAAAGGTAAAGTTTCATCATCATCGCTAAGCAAAAGTGACTTGGGAGAAGTTGTTCGTTCATCTTTCTGGAAGATATATTGATCCCGTCCACCAGAATTAACAACAACAGTACCGCAGACACTATGAATGTCATGATTTTTACCACAAATACGGATGGAGAACACCTCAACCATAGAGTCCTCAAATTGAAATGGTGGTATAAATACAGCTGGAACTAGACTACTGAAAATCAATTCAAGGTATCCAAGTATTAGTTGCAGTATTGTATAATTAAAATACATAGCAAGCAAGATAGAATAACAGGAAACATACCCCCATACACTTTTTTCATGAGAAACTCGCGAGTACACATTGGTCCAAAGCACTTCCACTCTGACATGACCACTGAGCACCCTGATATTATGAATAAATTCACTTGCAATCATTGCTGGGAATTCAACAGAGCCGCAGAAACTTTTACCACAAGGGCTATGTAAATTGGCTTCGACTATAAGAGAAGAATATGCTGGTACCACCACAGCATGTCTACACAGCAATGTGAAACTCCCTGCATCATCTGCATCTGCCTGCATAAACTCGTTTAGCGGCTTCTTAAAAAGTAAGATCTCAAAGTGCTTAGTATAATCATGCTTAGTTTGATACAGTTTGGTATTGCCGTAATGAGCAGTCACGATGAGATGAACATCTGAAGGTGGAGACCTTCCATAGTATTCATCATTGACGAATTTGAGTTTAATACTTGCCATAAAACCATAAAGCACCGTTGCATAATACACTGTTGCATCTCCATGCTCACCCTTCACAACAGCAGTTTGAAGTTCATCACAAATATCATCTTCTATCATGGATCCGAAAATAAGTTTCCCCCCAGAAAGGACCTCTAAATCTCGGACAGAATCCCTAAGGCTCAAGTACATAGTTGCTCCTTGAGACCGTGACACAACACCAAGTGAACGTGATTCCCCAAAACTAGGACCTGTTAGAGATAAGAATGCGCCATTTTTTGAGATGACCTCAGGATCATAACTCTCCCGTTCATACAAAGTAAAAACAGTAGCCTTTTCCCCCTCAGCTTCAGTGACAGTAATTCTACCATATATCGAACAAGGTCCATTGTTATCATGGAATTGGGTGTGAAGTCGCACGGAGAACACTTGAACAAGTGGTGCAGCTAAGCAATCATAATTATAATCTTCCTCCTCATCGTCAGAGAGACTATCACCATACAGTAATGGACAAAATTCGTGTACCGATTTCTATACTCGTCCATAATTGTGTGAGGTACACTAGGTATGTGTTCATCTGATACTCCAAACAAGGGCTCTGGCCTACAAATGTTGGAATAAGAGATTACATACACAATTTCGAGTTAATTTATCCACCATTTATCGATTTGAATGCTTAATTGTCGAATTATTTTAATTGAATACAACTTCAATGTCGAATTAATTAATGTAGACTAGTAAATGCATTTCATGAATGAGTACCAAGCAATAAAGCATTGCAAGTAGGACTTCAACATATATTTGACAACGATGACAGTTTGAATCAATTCTGTGTAATTGACACCTCCTACTCCTATGCTCAAATTTAATTTGACAACGATAACAGTTTGAGAAAAAAGGCATGCCAAGTACTCAATTTAATTTCATTTTCAGAATGTTCAAATTTGATGTAATTTTTTTTTTTTTTTTTTTTTGTAGTTTTCTCATTAAAAAAATACTTAAATAACACACAACAATCTTGCATGAAAACGAAAACTCTCTTCAAACTTCAATGCTAGGAGGAAATGAATGGAGGAGATAGTACGGAATAAGATAGCTAAAGAAAAAAATTACACAATGCTCTTTGTTTAAATTATAAGATGTACGACTGCACGAGAATGAAGAAGGAGATTGGATTCTTTCCCTTCCCTATGGTTGTAAGGTTGTTAGCTGTGGTCAACTTGAATGGTTAAATGGCACAGCTATCAGCTAAAGCAAACCGATTTCGTCTCAACCCAATACTTTCGCTTTATGTAATTAATTAAGAGGTGAATTTATTTAGTTTTAGTATTTCATTTGCGTGTCTTAATTAATGAACACGCGTAATAAATAGCTATAAACTTGTAATGTATTAAAATAATAACCATACATATATATATTACTCCATGTAGCCCTAAAGGCTACATATTAACATTGAATGCATCACTGAAAATTGAAATAATTTGGGATATTTATGACAAATCACACATTGATCAATATAATAAATGTTTAATTTCACAATATATTTTTATTTATAAATCCTTACATGTAGCCTTAAGGCTATGTATAACATTTTTCATATTTAAAATAATAACTCTCTATCTAGTAAGATCGTCTTCCGATAAAACCATCAACTATTTATGAGTTATTTTTTTACTATTAACTTCATTGATTTAATTAATATATATTTTTGCCTAATAACCTGGTCTTACCACTTCATGGCTTGACTTGTATGCTAGAGATTTGACTTGTATGCTAGAGATTTGTAAAGTTCATGGGTACTAGGTGAAAATTTTCAAATATTTAAGTCAAAATTTGTTATCATACAACTATACAAGAGATACCAAGTAATATGTATGGAAGTATCACTTCTGTTCACATATTCTTATTGATTAAAATTTTACTTTTGATTTTAAAATATAAAATAATTATAATATTATTGAATTCAACCAATTAAACCGAGTGAAACAAGGGGTACAAAGTGTAGGACAAAAAAATTTATAATCCAAACATTGAGGGACGAATTAGGGGTATAAAAGTACGGAAAGAAAATAATAATAACTCCTTGAGATCTATTCGGTAAGGTACCTTTTTTTTTTTACTTTAATTCAAGGTATCTTGTACAAATGAATTTGTTCTACAATTACTTAAAATAAAATATGATCTGTTAATTGTACGTAATTTTGTTGTTAACTTAATTTCCAAACTTTACTAGTTTATTGATACTCGTATAATTTTAGAATATCAAATAAAATATCGTTCCTAAAACAAAAACAAAAATAAATTAAGAACAACATGCAATGGAATAGAAGAATAAAAAAATTGGAATTACCCAGAAGGAATAAATCCTGTTGAAAGAGAAGTTGATGGAATTTTACACTGCAAAAAATCAAAACATTTAATCAATTAATTAAAACACCAAACCAAACTAAACAAAACGTAAAATGATTTTTAAAAAAATCAACTAACTTTTAATGGCAAACTTTGTTCTTTCTTTTCCATGATTTTTTTACCCAAAAATTATTTTCAAATTCCAGAGGTGAAACTAAACTGTATTTTATTAGTCAAAATTTTCATTCTCAACTGTTAAATAGACAAGGAATTTCCTGTATGATTGACTGTAAATCTGTAATAAATGGTGAATGGCCCATAGTAAATTATATCCATACTTTCTTGGGCTATTTTTCTGATGGACTTTATTTTGGGCTTAACTCCCTCAGCTTAAATACGGGCCGGCCCATCATCACGTGATGTATGGTAAGTACGCTTTTTTTTTTTTCACAAACTAGCAAACTATTTTTGAAAATCTTATGGTTTTTTTTTTAATAAACTTCTCCATTAACAAAATCTTCAATTGATCATATTTTATGTACATCATCTGCAATTAAATAGCAAAACCCAAGGGAACATGTGTAAATATCTCGTGCATATTTTATTTCTTAAATAATGACAAGTGTAAATTCATAATATTCGTAGTAATCAAGATGATGGCTCTGTTCTTTTGGATTGAAACAAAGCTTAACTGAGTTGGACTGAATTGAATTGAATTGAAACAAGCTGAACTGAATTGAACTGAACTGAGCTGGACTGAAATAGAGTAGTAATTATAAATTTATAATGGGGATGAGATGAAATGAATTGAATTGAATTGGATAGAGTTGAACTGAAATGAAGTGCCAAAAACTTAAGACAAAAGAACAGGGCCAATATACTGTATATATCTGTTGCAAATCATCGTCGATCCTTTCTATAGTCATGTTGTAAACTTTCCTTTAATAATTAATTAATCGCCTCGAAATGGTAAATAATTATAGCCAGTCACACCATTAATTAACAACTTGATCACTTACATATATGTTTTATGAATTAATATATGGGGCAACTTTAATGAAGGACTAAAGGTTACTAGGATAGATGAGGAACTATGCTAGTAAGAAATTAGGGTTACTCATACAAGTTTAAGTAGAGTTGCTTTTACAAATTACAATGATAAAAAAAAAAATATAATCAATTTTTAAATTACATTAGGATGTTTTATAATCACTTTTTTATATTGTCTTAGCTCATTCAAATATGGTGATCCCTAATGTAATTTCTATTAATCAAACTTTACTTAGAGCACTATCAAAGGCCCAAACTTTTTTATTATGTTTTATCTTTTTTTAGAGACCAATTATATTAGTGGGGCTTAAAAGAGTGGAACTCCAATGCAGCAATATATATTATATAGTTATGCACGACTGTATAACGCATGTATATACTGCTCATGTAGTGGAATGAATTGAATATTTGAATGATGAGTCACCCAAATAAAAACTTGTACTCACCCACCATTTGCAGTTGCAGACTTGCAGCCATACGTTTGATAGTCTTACGTAGTTTTTCAATTTCAGTGGCTCATGCTTCTATATCCCAATAACATACAATAGGATATATATATATATATAAAAGAAATTTTGTGCACATATGTCAACCATCAAACTATTTTGCGTCATAAAATATGGAGACATCCTATGAATTGTTAAAATAAGTCTTTTCAGCAATACCTAGTTTGGTTGGTTTTATTACTCAATATTGGGTATAAGAATGAGATATAAAAGGGTAGAAAATTGGCATGGCGTTACTTGAATCAATTAAATTTAGGAATGTTAATTGATATATAATATATCCATTTTTAAGAATGCGAGGACATACGTACAATAGTAGAATTCCGGCCTAGTTTTTTCAAGTTAGTTTACTAGTCAATGAAATGATATTTCTGTTGTAAATTATCCATATTCGCTCAAACGACTTATGTGGTATTGGATGAGTCAAAACCTATTATCCTATTCTTTTGTGTACCGCAATTTTTTATTGTTTGATAATGCTTTTATTTATATATTTATATTCGATATAAAATAACAACTAACAAGCCCTTATCATAAAATCAACCAATGAGATGATATTAATTGATAACTCAATTGGTTAGAGTTTCAATTCCCTCTTGATTCCACAAGATCGTGAGATTGAAATTCACTATTGACCCTTGTGATGAGATTAATTGGCACACAAATTATTGAACAACAGATTTTTAATTTTCATAAATGTTAATTAGTTGGTTTTGCTAGTCAAAATGCCAAACATAATCTTTCATTATTTGTACTAGGAGATATACATGGATACAAAGAGGCGTGCAAATTAAAAATCGATCACAAAAGGAGTACATGATATATCATTTAAATTTCAATCATGACATTATAGTACTTCCACAAAAACTCTATTATTGACTTTAATTTGCATGTATTATCCAAAAAGATGAACATTATTTTGGTATAAACTAAGGAGGTGTAGTATGATTTGTGTCTTAGAATGTTAGTGATCAGCAACATCAACTTTGGCGGCAGTACAAGCAAGCATCCTACGCACCATAGACATAACAGAAGCATATGAGAATTCCTTTACCTTGCTAAATATCACTATACTCTTATTATTATTACTATTGCTACTTCTCATAAACTTGAAACTTTTGGTTGCATGATGATTATGATGATATTTTTTATACCCCATAATAACTCTTTCTTTTACTTTCTCCAAACACTTCTTAGCCTTTTCTATTCCATCCTTCTCTTTCTCTTCTTGCCTCGTGAACGTGTAGGCAGTTCTCAAGTACAACTGCCTACACGACTTGCTATCGACCACCATCACTTCACGACGACCATTACCACTAGAATCAACCGGTCTTGGAAAACGACGATCAGGTTCCGGCTTGAAGTTGGAATTGCTTGATATGCAGGCCGAGGAGGACATAGTGTGTGTGTGTTTTTTTGGTTGAGGTAGGGGTTGAGGTATGTTTGTTATTTGGTATATAGTAGTGAGATTGGGCACGTATGGTGTGCTGAAATTATATATGGATAATGGGTCGTTGCTTTTTATATGAAAAAAAAAAATTATAACTTTACTTTATATTATATGGTGATGATATTAGGATAGTGGACTTATTGCTTTGGAAGATAGTAAGGTGATGTAACACACACTAACACAGAATGTAAGGTGGATAAAAAGCTGCTTCTATTCCCCCACCAAGTTTGCTCTTTGAAGGGACTCAAAGAGTTGAAATTTTTTATTTTTTTTTAACCTAATGGTAACATGTAGCTTGTAAGCTTGTTCAATGTGCTATTTTAATTTGTTATATATGTTAGTTGTTTAACAGAAAAATAGACCCTCCATCTTTTATTTAGTTTGAATGATAAGGACTTTTATGGAATAGGACTTAAGGAATCTCTTTAAGGTTGCTTGTGTGTAAAAGTTGAAGAAGTTGAGCTTGATTATTGATAATCTGACTACCTTAATGCAATAAGGTTGTAATAGTTATTGATGATTGGGTGTCAAATTGCAATAATTCTTTGGCTTCATGACTAAATGTTGCCACATTTGTTTTTTTACGAGTTTGATCTAATGTAGAACTTTACTGACTGATTGGAGGTCACATACTAGTAAAGTATTTGTAAACGATTGTTATTTAATACAATTCTTTGATAAAACCGTTTGAAAAAACTTATACGGTTAAACCACTTAATTTTTTAATTAACTTTGAGCTTTTGTGTTATCTAATTTTTGTATACTCATCTTTATTATAACTAAAAAATAATACTCTGTATTAGGGCTTGTTAATTTACTTCAACTGAAATCAGCTAAGTTGAACTGAACTGATTGGAAATGAAGTGAACTGAAAGTTTTTATTATGGATTAATGATTTTTAATTATGGAATATTGATTTTTAACTATTGATTATTGATTTTTAACTATTGATTTTTGATTACCATTATTTATTTTTTTACTATAATTTGTATGGATTGACTATAATTATTAATTTTTAACTAAGGATTATTAATGATTTTTAACTATGGAGTAATGAAATAGTAATAATTTTGATATTAAACTACTAATAATTAAACAAAAAAAAATGTTATTGGTAGTTTATAATTTTATGAAATAAAAACTAGCAATACATATTCATATTTTTTGTGAATGGTAATCCACTTATGTGGTATAATAATATTTTTGTAAACAATAATAATAAATAATATTACGAAAAATGATATTAGGAACAAATTAATTAGCAAAAATAATAATTAGCAAATTAGAAGAAGAGCTGAACTGAGTTGAATGAAGCTAAATAACCGAACTGTAGTGAGCTTAACTGAACTGATTGTAAGCTTAACTAAACAGGCCCTTAAATTTTCATGCATTGCAGTGATAATAAAAACTTCAATAAAAAATGCGTAAGCAATCTATTAGAGATTGAGGGAGAGTACTAACCACCGATTTCACATCCATGGTTCATTTTCTTGGTAGCAAAACATAACTTTGATCTTTCTTCGTCAGCCACACATGTACAATGGCTGAGCTAGGCCACATGTGTAAAGTAACCTAAATTTGTAATATTATGATTTTTCCTAAAGCCATTTCTTTGGCAATTAAAATCCAAATTTAAAAAGATGTCATAAACCATGCTTTTTACCTTTTCCCCTAAGTAGAGAACTAGAGATCATATTTTTCAACCCAAATTGTTAATTAGGTGTTACGCACTTATGTTATTGTTGATTTTTTTCTTTTTTAATTGTACTCAATTTTTGCTTACTTTGTGGAATTAAAGATAACTTATCTTTAATTTACATTTGATGAAGCTAGGAGTATGTATGACCAAGGACCTCATACCCACAAGAGCTGAAAAGCAAAATCATTATTATTGACCAAAAATTAATCATTTTTTTATTGTTTGGAACAAGTAAGCGTTTGTTGGAGGAAACACTCAATTTCTTGCTATTCATTTAGCTTTTAGTATAGTAACGTTTGTTGGAATTACCCCACGTTGTTTGGAGAGCTCCTACTATGTGGTTTGAACTGGAAGTAGACAGCATCACATACAAGATACTGCCGTCCAATGTGTTTGTGATGTTTTTCGTTTCATGATTAACTATATTGCGTGTACTCAATAATGGTTGTACAAACACTTGTACACATTGAATGTCAATTTTGTATACTAGTGTTTTAAAATGCATTTAAACGAGCATGTAAGATATGATCCGGAGTTGTTACTTGTAAGATATAATTCAGAGCAGTAACCAAATGTATTTTAAGTATCCTTGTTGAATTACATACCTCTAATCAAATGTTTGATTAGGAGTACATTCTAATTACAAAATGCTCGTATCGATCTTTGACTCTTTGTTGAGAAAATAAACCCACATGAATCCCTAATTGAAAGAATGAGAGGGAGAATAATTTCCATATGAGCTTAGAGAATTACTCCTCATATTACCAATTTTTTTAATGATGGAACTCCGCCAAGTTTGTGTGTGGTCATTCATTCCTCCAGTGTAAGCCTGTGATTAAGCTTAATGAAGTTTGTCATGGTATCAGAACGGACGAAGATGGAAGTTGTTTGAAGACTCTTTGGAGCAAGCAATCCAACAAATTGCGAGTGCCCCAAGTAGGGGCTTGTTTACCTCATTTTGACAGCCCAAAAAAGAAAGCCCAACGAGATGCACAAGAAACCTCTAACATAATTCTTAATGCTAAAACACAACACAACACGACATAACATAACACTTAATTGTGAATACAAAAGAAACACTTACGCAACTAATTCTCATGAAACATTGCAGCTAATCAAATGAGTATCATACAACACTATTGGTGATCAAAAGATACAATAAAATTACAGTTTCAAGGAAATTCAAAGTCTCCCTCCAAAACGCCTCCCTCTTTTCTGATAAGACTGCAATGCTTCTATAAACTGAGACTCTCCGAAATCAGGCCAAAGAGTTTGACAGAAATAAAACTCAGAGTATGCCAGTTGCCAGAGCAAGAAGTTACTGATCCGAAGTTCACCACTTGTTCGTATAAGCAAGTCAGGGCTAGGAGTACTCGTAACATTAGTCTCCAACTCCTGCTCGAAAACACTATCAGTCACATCGTTTGGCTCGATCACCCCATCTCGAACTTTCTTACTGATGTTTTGGCATGCCTGCACAATGTCGTTCTTCCCACTGTAACTTACAGCAAAGATTACGTGTGCATTGGTGTTGTCCTTGGTTGTTTCTTTAGTGTGTTCTACCACTTCTCTTATGGAGTTAGGGAGCAAAGATGAATCTCCGATTGTGGAAATTCGTATTCCTTGTCTGTGTAAACTGATCATTAATCTCATGTGTTCAATATTATACATATATTTTCATGTTGCAATATAATATAGGATATGTTACTAACCTATTGAAGTTGTCAAGTTCATCTTCCAACATTTTCTTGAACCGCCACATTAGAAAATCAACTTCTGGCTGCAAGAGGATAGTGTTTTGATTCTCAGAACAACGGTAAAGTCATTAGAAAAAGCTTAATTTGTGATTATGGTATGATTATTCAATTATTAGCAAATCACGTAACACACTAATCAAACTTTTGATTCTCGTCAACTTATTTTTGCTTATCTGAACTTTATTTTTGCTGATCTGAACTTATTTTTACTGGTAAACTTATTTTTACTTATCTGAACTTATTTTTGCTGAAATCATTAACAATTTATTAAGAATTGAAACTTATTTTTGCCGAACTGAACTTATTTTTGCTGAACTGAATTTATTTTTAATAAAAATAAGACGAGAAGAACAAGGGCTTAGTAATAATTCTATCTAACAATAATGCAGTATGATTTAAACATATAACCTTTTGCATGCAAATATCATCTAAGAGTATCTATTTTCTCCGTCGTTAATTGTTTGTCTCATTTACTTAGTTTAACAATATGTGACTTTATACTATTTAGCAATCTGTCACTTTATACTCTAGGATGTATTGATATTGAAATATGTTTGACATTGTAACTATAAGTTTCAAACTAGTTTTCATGATACCATTCATATAAATCAATGACAATTTATGGTTAAAATTTGACACCAACACATTTATTCATGATAATTCAAATTTTAATGCTTAAAATTAGCAATTTAATATTTTAACGCCTCCCTAAGATTAGCAATGTTAGGAATCATTGAACAAATAATAATAAATCAAATTCCACCGACAGAAAAAAAAGTAAAATAAAAAAGGAAAAATGAAAAAGGGGAAGGAAAAAAAAAATCTAACTTTAGGACGACGCCAGTTTTCTGAAGAAAACAAGAAAAATGTAGCCACTGGAATGCCCCATTTAACACACAGGCCCATAACTTCAACCAATGCATTGACCCCAGCATTATGGCCCACTTCAGGCCCATATCCTCTATTTTCGGCCCATCTCTTATTTCCATCCAATATAAGTGCCACGTGTCTTGGCATCAGCTCTTCCCGGAGATTCCCTGGAAGATGGGACTTCTCGAACTTTCCACCACCACCACTGACTGACGAGGTGGACATGTAGAAGTGGTGGGCCCACATACAAGAAGTGTGGCCCAGTAAATGGTTGTTTGGAAAATGGTAATTGTGATTAGGGAAGTCAGATGAGAAATTAGTGGAGCGATTAAGAGTAGCAGCGACTCGTGAGAGTACAATTCTTGAGATTTTGCAATTCACCATATTTATATTGAAGCGTTGACTTTTGGAGAGAGAGATGTTGCGAGTTTAAGAAGAGTGGCAAATGAATTGCTCTTTTGGGAAGTTTATACTTTATACTCCTATCAAAATTATATTCACAGATTTCACAGTAGTAGTGTTTATGCTTTCTAGTGCATTACAGTGCTATTCTGTGCTTGAAATGTTGGGGATTTTTGATAGAAAAATGTTTGGACAAAGTATTAGACATTATTGTGTAATAGATACAAAGAACCTCTCAATGTCTCCATTATTAATTATTGGAAGTTTTGTCAAATACCCACTTTGTAAACAAAGGCTTTTTATAATTTTTTTTTGCGAATTAAGACCATTTATATGTAATATTTGTTAAAATTGATACCTTAGTGTCAAAATCCGATGACAAAGCCAAACTTCCGAGCTTTGTTTGTTGTTCATGAGATGCAATCGTCATTTTGCAAAGAAAAATTGTGATAAATCACGATAATTAGTCGTTCTTGAGATGATAATTAATATAATTAGACATTTGATATATAGGAATTTTGATAATCGCTTCTCAAACGACCACCTAAGAATTTTCATTCTTTTATTGTATTTACGTAGCAATAATTCAATAAATTATAACAAAAGACATATAATCGTATAAGGTCTTATTTGAATTTTACATATGCATAAATAGAACTGTGGACGGTTTTGAATGTGTGAAAAATTATTTGGTGCAGCACTATCAATAGCAAATTGATAACATAAATGTTATACGTGCTTATTGTAGAGGTCGGTTTAAGAGGAGTTCTCAAAGTGTAAGTTTACATTGATGGCTATAATTGTCGTAGCCTTTTTTATTTTTAAGTGTTTGGGAACTAAACTGACTACAAAAAAAAAAGAATCGAATTCATGATCTATTAAAATTGGGAGGAAATTTGTAGCCACTTTAATTAGCTACTCCTCGATCATCCTCTCATAGCCTTGTAAGTGATAGATCAAATATTCATGTAAATATGAAGTAGATATATAATGTAAGGTAATCTTCGATGCCTCATTATAACTTAAGGAAGTTATTAAATGACATTTTGGTAAATTTCTTGAAAGTAATATCTCAAAATACTTCAAATCATTTGCTTCCTTTAATTGATTTCTACAACGCTATATCTAGTTTTGTTTTTGATATTGATTAAGGGTTTAATTTTACTGGTTAAAATCTTTCAAAAAAAAAAATTACTGGTTAAAAAGGGTTTTAGGTTTGATATTAATACTATGGTCAATATTCAATAAGTCATTAGGTATAGGTTTAAAAAAGTAAAGTTAAGAACGACCACAGTGGGAGTCGAACCCACGACCTTTTGATCCGAAGTCAAACGCGCTAATCCACTGCGCTATGCGGTCTTCTGTGTTAATATATTAGTAACGTATAATTATATTAATTATCAATCTTCATTATACGCAGCAACAAGAAAAGCTAAAAATGGAGATGCGGGGCATCGATCCCCGTACCTCTCGCATGCTAAGCGAGCGCTCTACCATCTGAGCTACATCCCCTATTTGTTAGACTTCAGCATATCAAAATATATATATTTTAATTACTGTATTACCATTTATTTAAGTTACTGATGAAGTTTTTGATTGTGTATTCTCTTCCCAGATTAACTCAGCCAAGCATATTTTAATATCTAATCATAATTCTAATCCTTTACTTAATATTTATTTAGTCTTTAACTCTTAATTAAGTTTCGTAGATGCTCTGCTAAAATTTATAAGTGTTATAGTGTATATATATATGCCCGTATTCATAATTGAAATACATACTAAGTATTTTAGGCATGGAGATGGATATATCATAGCTTCAAATTTGATCTATGAAAGGATTGTGTCGTTACCATTATTATTAGTTTATTACTATATATATTGCATCAATAACCTAACTATTAAGTTTGCAGGACTTCTACTTTACAATCCAATACATTCCTATGATTGTATGATTGCCAAAACTTATGAAATATTATGATTTGACCATTAAACTTTTCATTTAAAACTACTTGTAACAAGTTTTTAACTTAAAACGTAAAATGATCTGACCATGAGACAGGCCAGTTGATGACTTGTTCTTATAAAATGGTCGGCATATAATTTTGTGTGTACACATAATCTATCAAACATAATTATTCATAGGCCATTAACATTTACAAATAATATAAGTTTCACACAAAATCAAACCCTCCTAATTAATTATTAGCAAAATTAATATCCTCTTACTTTTTTTTTTCTCCTAAAAAAACTCATACCCATGATTCCACGCACGCTTTGTTCCTAATTTAACGTCCTCCCTTTCTTTTCCCTTACACTCTCTTATGTCATTTTTCGAACACCAAAATCTAACCTATATTGTAGATATCAAACATCCGTAACATTACTCAAATGACATTATTCTTAATCTCTTATTACCATTCACATAAAGTATCCTTAACAACATCACTTAACAATCATAATGAAGGAAGCAATAATAGAATCATCAATGAAAGTAATCGCATCATGGGACTACGAAGCGTCCGATATTTGTCCCAACACCTCCCTCTTCAACCACCATAGCCGCCAAGAAGTCCTCGAGTTCATGCGAGCTGTTAAAGATCTTCATGCCACCCTCAAACATTTCAACAATTCCTCAAATTCCCATCTTTCTCACAAGAAATTTGTCTCGTGTCAAAACTTGCTACGTCTAGCTAAGAAGCGTCTTAGCACCGAATTCTTTTCGCTCTTAAAGGCAAACACAAAGCATCTGTTTGCTAACCATATCGACAATAGTAACCATAATAGCTCAAACACGGAGGAGGGTAACAGCAACCATGCCGTGTTCACCGTGTCAAGCAATGAACACTCAACCACGGAAGAGGCTTCCGCTATGGCTGACCTTAAATTAATTGTGGATTGCATGATGAGTTCGGGTTTTGGTAGGAAATGTCTTAAGATATATAAACTTACTAGACGGTCTTTCGTTGATGATGCACTTTTTAAGCTAGGTGCACGTAAATTGAAAAAATCACAAGTACAAAAATTAGATTGGGAGACAATTGATACAAAAATTAATCAATGGTTGAAATCGTCTATTATTTGTGTTAAGGTTTTTGGTCATGAGAAAATTCTTTGTGAACACCTTTTTTCGGCATGTACTTTGTCATCCGTCACGGAATCATGCTTTACCGAGGTTTGTAGAGAGGCTGCCCTAACATTGTTGAGAACACCCGGAAAACTTTCCAAGCACGTCACAAAAATTACACCTGATAAAATCTTTAAGTACCTTAATCTTTACGAGGAGATATTTGAGTTGTCTATAGACATTGATAAGATCTTCAACTCGGATTTGAATTTACCTGTTCGATCACAATTGAGGTTGTCTCTAGGGAGAGTTTCAGAAGTTGTAAAATCTATGTTGACGGATTTTGAGGCTTATATCAATAAGGATTTCTCAAAGGTTATTGTTCCGGGAGGAAGGACTCACCCCTTGACTAAGAATGTGATGGGCTACTTAGCCAATTTGTCTCATCATGCTCTTGCATTGAATAAAATTCTCGCAGATTATCCAGTGAATCTTCAACCTCCATTACCGGAGAGCTATTTCGAAGGCGAAAATTTATTGTCTCCTATGGCATTACATTTTGGTTGGTTGATATTAGTACTACTTGGTAAGCTGGATACTAAATCAGAGCTTTACAAAGACGTAGCTCTTTCATACCTTTTCTTAGCTAACAATCTACAATACGTGGTCAAAAAAGTCAAATCCACAAAATTATATGATGTTTTAGGAGAAAAATGGATAAACAAACATAATTGTAAGGTGTTACAATATGCTGCAAACTACGAAAGAATGGGGTGGGGTAGAGTGATCTCAACGTTACCAAAAGATCTAACGTTGGAGATTTCACTAGATAAAGTCAAAGAAAGTTTTAAGAGATTCAACGTTGACTTTGAGGAGGAGTACCATAAGCAAATAGACTGGATTGTACAGGATCCTAAACTACGTGACGATATTAAAGTTTCAATTGCTAGGAAAGTTGACGCTAGATATAGGAAAATGTATGATAAATATAAGGTGGTTTTAGCTAAGAGTAGAGAAAGAGGGAAAATTGATTCTGTGGTCAAGTTTACCCCTGAAGATCTAGAGAATTACTTATCGGACCTACTTGTTGGTGATCATGAAGACGACGAGGTCCTTTCGACCACGACGTCGAATGATGGGAAAGAGAACCATGTTGTACAACGACGTAGTCGACGACTTCATCTTTTGGTTCGCCAACATCATCATCAGTAGATGGAAATTTGAAATTAATTTTTTTGTTTAATGATTTTTTGACTTTAATGTTTTATAAATGCAATTCTTCCGCTATACAAGCTAAGTAATTTTAGGTTAAGTCCTTTTTTCGATATGATTGTAATGTATGTAAGGTAGCCAGGTAGGTCATAGTAGTACTTGTTTGAATACTTAGCTGTTTATGATTTGATTAGGTCCATAACATTGAAGGACTATGCACATCATGCGTTGTAATGTAGGTGGCTATTTAGTAACAAATTAAATTAATTTAAATTACATAGGAGATGTGGTATTGTTGTGCATATGAATCTTATGAGTTTATTTGCAAGTACATGCAATTTGTTAAATTAATCTCAAGATCTCAAGTTCTCATTGATTCACAATCAATCTATTTATACAAAGAATTAGAATCCTAATCCTAATCAACTTTGGGAACCAAGGCAAGAATATGGAAAGATAAAATATCATACTACCTAACAAAGATAATATTTCCTAAATTATATTTCCTAAGATATGGTAATATCTTAACATCCCCCCTCAAGTTGGAGCATGAAGATCTCGAATGCCCAACTTGCCAAGTAGTAACTCAAATTGGGATTTCCCCAATGCCTTGGTAAAAATATCTGCAAGTTGCTCCTTCGTCGGAATATACGAAGGCGATATTAATCCATCTTTAATTGCATCTCTGACAAAATGCATGTCTGCTTCAATATGCTTCGTCCTCTCATGAAACACGGGATTTTGAGCAATGTATAAAGCCGACTGACTATCACAGAACAAATTCATTCCTTGTGTATGTTGTACGCCCAAGTCACCTAGCAGTTGTTTCAACCATTTTAATTCACACGTCACAGCAGCCATGGACCTGTATTCCGCTTCTGCAGATGATCTAGAAACAGTATGTTGTTTCTTAGTTTTCCAAGATACTGGTGACAAACCAAGTAACACAAACCAACCAGTTAACGATCTCCTGGTTAATGGACAACTAGCCCAATCAGAATCACACCAACCTTCTAACCGTAACTCACTATCGGAACGAAGAAGTATCCCTTGTCCCGGATTTTTCTTCAAGTAACGCACCACTCGGAGCGCGGCATCCCAATGTTCTTCCTTCGGACTCTGCATAAACTGAGACAAAATATGAACAGGATATGCTAAATCCGGTCTTGTGACAGACAAATAAATCAAGCGGCCTACTAGGCGCCTATACTTCTCCACATCCTCCAAATCTCTACCTTCCGCAAGAGCTAATCTGTGATTTTGCTCCATCGGAAAATCCGCAGGCTTGGCTCCTAATAATCCAGTTTCAGAAATAATATCCAAGGAATATTTCCGTTGACAGACATAAAAACCTTGCTTACTTCTCGCCACTTCCAAACCTAAGAAATATTTCAATACTCCTAGATCCTTCATCTTAAACCAATTACCTAAATATGCCTTAAATTTTGATAAGGCAATTGTATTATTTCCTGCAACAATCAAGTCATCAACGTAGATCAATACATTCAACTGTAAATTATCTTTGGTCAATGTGAACAAAGAATAATCAGAGTAAGATTGTTTAAAACCATATTTCTTCAAAGCTTCCGACAACTTTGCAAACCAACACCTCGGAGCCTGTTTCAAACCATACAATGACTTTTTCATCCTGCACACATAATCAGAGTTATGTGTATTGAAACCTGGAGGAATTTTCATGTAAATTTCTTCCTCCAAGTCTCCATGTAAAAATGCATTATGAACATCCATCTGATGTACCTCCCAATTTTTCACTGCTGCTACAGCTAAAAACGTTCGTACCGTAGCCATTTTTGCAACTGGCGCAAAAGTTTCATTATAATCAAGGCCTTCTACCTGATGATTTCCTAGGATTACCAATCTGGCTTTTAATCTCTGTAAATTTCCATGCTCATCACGTTTCTCTGTATACACCCACTTGCTTCCTAACGCCTTTTTCCCTGGTGGAAGTCTCTCAAGGACCCATGTTCCNTTTTTTTTTTTTTTTCAATCCTCTCTTGACCAAAACTCACGAACATTTGATCGAAGTGGTTTAACTTAATCTTCCTCCAAACCTCGTATTTGTCTCAATTCTCAAACTCTTAAATATCTCCATTGCGTATTTTAGAGTTTCGTGACTTGTACTTACGTATGTACAATTGATTTTAAGTCTTATCACAGTGTCACTGAATTATGAAACTCCGATCCTTAAAGCCAAGCATTCCTTCATTGTTGGTTCCATGTCAAAAGCATCCATTAGTTGCATTGCAGACAATTGCAAGCTTGAAACTTTAATAATCTTATAAAAGTGTTGTTGCTAAAGTAATGAGGTGGGGTAGGGACTGTGACGATTTCACTGACGTAGACTGGACGCATGAATGGATTGGTTGCCTGTTGACGTACCTCCAAGTACCTGCAAAAAAGGGACAATAATCCTCGTAGGATTATTTTNAATCAACAAAATATGTGAGGGGATAAGGAGTACCTGAGGAAGATGACAATGTAAGTGCGTTTGATGATGGACCGTAATTTCGTATTGTATGTGTCACAAATTCCCGATACTTTGGGTTAGGATTTTTCGGTCTTTTCCCTCTCCCAAGAATCGCATCTCCGTCAACCTCTCGAACTTCCATAGACTGTCCAGCAATCCCCCCTAAACCAGAGCCGTGATAATATTACCCGGATTATCACTTGAACCTAGGTAGTATGTCAAATTGACAGGAGTTTTGGTTTCACCCNTAGGATTATTTTCCCCTTCGATGCTTAAGTAAGTATTTGAAGGAGAGTAAGGGAACAATAATCAACAAGTAAACAATTCTAGAGAGAAGTTTTCCCTTTTTAGTAAGTGTTTTTTGTCTTAATCTTGAATCTTGAGTGTACTTGTTATGAGAATTTTTTGGACTATTTATAGCCTCAAGTACAATTTCTTACCCACTGAGATTGCGGCACTTGTCATCATCTCTTTGATTACCTTCCTTCATTTGCCTAATGGGCTTTTAGCAGAGAACTTTTAAGGCCTCATGGTTTGTTTTAGCTCTTTTTATCATTGGTGAATAAGAGCTTGACATGTGGCAAATGCAGAATTACAAATGGACCAGTCAGAAGGTGATACGTGGCAGTGTGGGCCCACTCATGGCAGACTCATCACTGCCACGTGGCAATCTCATGCTGGCATTTTAAGGACTCGTGGTCCAATTGTGAGATGACACGTGGCCATGTAGGGTCCATTCATGGTAGACTCAACATTGTCACGTGGCAATCCCATGTCATCACTTTATAAGAAAATGGGGACACGTGGTCCACTCAGAGGCTGACACGTAGCAGCTGACTTGTCATGCCACATCAAAAAGGAAATCATTAGCTCATCATTTTTATGCATAGTTGCAAACCATAAAAAAACTTATAGTAACGTAGTATTCTGTTAGTAATTGAAATATTATTGTTGCAACAAATTGAAGTTTAAAAGCTTAATTGTCATTGTGAGTTATCTCTGCTCACGAACTTAGAGTTACGTTTTTTGTTTTTATTTTTTGACTTTGCATTGAGTAGGATTTAATAGTCCAACCTCCATCTATATTAGGTCTTATTCTCTTTNTTTTTTTTTTTTTTTTTTTTTTTTTTTTTTTTTTTTTACTATTTTCACTAAAAATAAGTTAAGGTTAGCGAAAATAAGTTTAGATCCGTAGAAATAAGTTAGTAAGTTCAGTTCAACAGAAATAAGTTTCAATCCTTAATAAATTGTTAATGATTCTAGCAAAAATGATTCCAGCAAAAATAAATTCAATTTACCATAAATAAGTTTAGATAAGCAAAAATAAGTTGACGAGAACGTGATCTTCCTTTAGTACTAAGTACCTTAGTATAGATTGTTTAAGTTCTTTTTTGCCTTTTGTTTTCGGTTGTTTTTGAAAATTTCTCAATCTATATACTTTGATTAATTACTTTATTATTTATTTGACGAGATATGATTTTTTTGCCTTTATACCATCTCTTATCCCACTTGTTAAATTACTAAGGAATATGATAGAGATAGAATATTCATCAAAATATTCTATCCATAGATTTATGATATTATATTTAGAAATAATATCTTATGTAAAGTAGGATATATTTATAATATCGTTAAGATAATATTTATGAACTATATCCTTTGTCATTGTAACCCTATAAGTATGATCAATAGAAATCACCCTAAACAACGGAGTTTACACAATCTAACATGGTATCAAGAGATTCTTTTAAAAATGATTTTTTTCTTTTTCCCCTGCTGATGGATAGGTGTTAAACCCACCGGCAGGATTCAAAAACAAATACTCTACTGGTCTACCACTACTCTTCCGCAAAGTAACACTTTCTCGCTCTTCGAATTCCCCTTCCGGCTTCTGATAATAAATCAAATCAAAGACTCCTGCTAGGCTGCTACCTTACTTTTGCCTAACTGTTCTATATTTCATCCTTTTGATCTTGTTATTCCTTTAGTACCTCCATGCATGGTGATCAATTCACTTTTTTCCTTTATTTGCTTATGCATGCCTAGATAATGCCTAGCAAGTCTTTACTCCCTTTTTTTCCATCTTCTTGGCTAAGTAGTATGTGTTTGAGTCATTGAGACTTTGAGAGTGTTACTCTAATTCATTAGAACCAATTATTCCTTTTTCCTCTAAAGTTCGTCCGTAAATTAATCTCATGCAATCTACAATCAATGTTCTAGCCTTCGCATATTAAGTGAGCTATGTTTTTTTTTTGTTGTTGTTGTGTTGGACAAGATGAACATTCGTCCTTTTGCTTGTATATTTTCACACATTTAATGTGGCCAAACAAACCTCCCCCTTTTCTTCCACCTAGCTAATTGTTTTCTTCCCTTTGCACAACAATCTTGTGTACCACACTATAAAAGTCCAACACCAAAGGTAGCCCCATGGGCTCGTAGATGCATGAATGTGATTTCCCTGCAACAATATATTTTTTTCCTAGATGCTATGATTTGTTCCCCTCTTCTAGTCTTCTCCTTCCGATCCACAACTTGGCCAATATCTACCACTGCGCGGCCCTTCTCCTCTTCCTCCTTTGGCACAGCAGCGCTCTATTCTCCTCTACGTAGATTTTGGCATTTGATCTTCATCGTCATCATCACACTATATATTGTTGCTACTATATTTGATCGCGGGTTACCTATCTTATCCTACACAGTTCGATGCCTCCTTCAGACGTAGATTTGATCCAGTCAAAGCGTCCACTTTTCTCTCGCTTCGACTGCGGGGTGTGATAGAGATTTAATATCCATCAAAATATTCTATCTATAGATTTATGATATTATATTATCTTATCTAAAGTAGGATATATTTATAATATCGTTAGGATAATATTTATGAACTATATCATTTGTCATTGTAATCCTATAAATATTATCAATGAAAATCACCCTAAACAACATAGTTTACACAATCTAACATCGTTAAAACCTATTCCACTTAAATAACACGGCCAGTAAGATAATTTATGTACTCTCACAATCTATCAATCTCACTCCTTTCACCCGGCCATTATAAAGTACAAGTGTATCAGTCCCATACATGTTTAGCTGTCGTTTGGTTCACCCAAAATTTCTTCCATAAATAAATTATGGTGCGAAATCAATTGATGTATCAAAACGAAATAAAATTCCCTGCCAAACAAAATTAATACTATGAAATCAGCTCTTTCAATCGATCTCAAAACAAAAAGTTACTGTTTAGCAAATTAATATGATACTCCATAGTTATTTGCTGATTTATGGTTTCACCTGACCTATTCAATTGGGCTGTTGCATGGGGCAGATGGCAAATGTAGAACGAAGGGTTAAAAAAAAAAAAAAAGAAAAATCTTTGATGACCTTATTTTACTATACTCATTCATTGATTGCGCCCACAACCCCCTCTGGCCTCTACCAATGACCTCAGCTATTTAGCTGCTTTACTCGTACTTCTGTTTTGCTATTTCCGTTTTGTCCGTCTTTGTTGAGGAACGACTATCAAAATTTTAATGATCAAATAAATGATTATATTTCATCAATAGTAGTGATAAATTTTGGGGATTTTAGAAAATATAATATTATTTTTTTCATAATAAACTAACTTTTTTGATATTTATTCACAATAATTCTGTAACATGGTTGTAAAAAAATAAATAATAATAAGTAATGATTTTTAAAAGTTAAAAAAAAATCATGAGAGTATTTTTTAATTATCTATAATTGTTGCAAAAAAAATTAACATTACTAAGTGAGTTCCATCAGAAATATAATTAGATATGTGACATATAGAAATTTTGGTTGCCGTCTCTCAAACAGCCACATGAGAAATAAGAATTGTGTTCAAATTATAAAAATTAGTGTGTTCATACTCTAACTAAATGTGCAAATGTGCAATTGTATCTAACCCGAACTGTCTTATGACATTGGTACACCACCTTTTAACGTACTAAGTACAATATATTAACGATAATTGATGTGTATGTGGATCTTTTAACAAGTTCATACACAAATTGAAATTCATGAATTTACTTTCTATTCATAATTAAACTAGATTAGTGCTCGTGCGTTGCATGATTTAAATTAAATGTTTAGCATTTAGTTTTTTTTTTTTTTTTTTTTTTTTAATATTATTGAATAGTTACATAACTTAAAACTATTGTTCCCACTTCTTTTTTTTTTTTTTAATTTGTTTTCACGTTGCCTTTGCTCATCATATTTACCTTTGTGTTGGCAAATAATTCGACACTACATCAGTGAAGGCGTCGAAATGGTGGTCCAACGAACATGAACAAATTTTGCTACTCATAATAAATATACTTTATAAATTATCTAGCTAGCTCCATCTTCACTCACATGTTCGAACCATCTTCTTCTTATTTTTTTAGACCTAGATCATACACATAATTAGTTGGTAGAAGTTGGTTTGTCCAATTATATTTATTATTTATCAAACTTTTCATCTTCTTGATTTAAATGCCTCCTCTTTGCTTAGTAGTTTATTAGCTCTCATCATCCCCACCAAAAAAAAACCTCAAATCCCTTCTTCTCACAAATGGGGTTTTTCTTTCTACTACTTCTCTTCCCCTCTCTTTATTTACTCTATCATTTTCTAAAATGGGTCCTAATAAGAAGACACCAAAATTGTTACATTCTAAACTATGAATGTTTCAAGCCTAGCGATGACCGAAAAGTTAGCACCCAATTCTCCGGTGAAATTATAACTCGGAATAAAAATTTGGGCCTCAATGAATACAAATTCCTACTAAAAGCGGCCGTTAGCTCCGGCATTGGGGAGCAAACGTATGCCCCAAGAAATATCTTGATGGGTCGTGAAGAAAGCCCAACACTTAAAGATACCCTTGAAGAGATGGATGAGTTTTTCGATGATACTATCCAAAAACTTGTTTCCAAATATGGAATTTCACCACAAGAAATCGACGTTTTAGTCGTTAATGTGTCCATGTTCGCGTCCGTGCCATCATTGGCCTCAAGGATAGTGAATCACTATAAAATGAGGGATGACATTAAGGTTTATAATCTTAGTGGCATGGGGTGTAGTGCTAGCTTAATTTCTATCAACATAGTCCAAAATGTTTTTAGGCACGTAAAAGATCGTTATGCTTTGGTGGTAACATCCGAATCTCTAAGCCCCAATTGGTACACGGGCAATGACCGATCAATGATATTGTCCAATTGTCTATTTAGGTCAGGTGGGTGTGCTATCCTTTTGACCAACAAGTGGGGCCTACGTAAGCAAGCCATGTTGAAGCTCAAATGTCTTGTACGTACACATCATGGGGCTAGAGATGAGTCATATGGATGTTGCATGCAAACGGAGGATTCTTTAGGGAGGCTAGGGTTTCACCTTAGTAAAAATCTTCCTAAATCTGCTGCTCGGGCTTTAGTTGACAATCTCAAGGAGTTAGCCCCCAAAATTTTGCCAACACGAGAAGTGGCACGTTTTGTGATCGCAGTTATGTTGCGAAAATTAAACTCTGGACCTAACAAGCAAGTAGGTACACTTGGTACCGAAGAACGAAACGATAAACCAGTTATTAATTTTAAGACAGGGGTACAACATTTTTGCCTACACACGGGTGGAAAAGCTGTTATAGACGGTTTAGGGGAGAACCTGAAATTGAAGGAGTATGACCTCGAGCCAGCGAGGATGACCCTCCACAGGTTTGGGAACACCTCAGCGAGTAGCTTATGGTATGTCTTGGGTTACATGGAGGCTAAAGAGAGGCTCAAAAAAGGGGAAAATGTATTGATGGTAAGCTTTGGGGCAGGGTTCAAGTGTAATAGTTGTTTGTGGGAAGTGGTTAGAGACTTAGATGGGTGTGACAATGTGTGGAAAGAATGCATTAATGATTACCCTCCTAAAAGCTTGGCTAACCCTTACTTGGAGAAGTTTGGTTGGATTCAAAATGAAGACCTTGATACTTTCAAGCTTCCAGATGAATTTTTACCATGATAAATGTTAACTATTCTATTTATATATATATAGATATAGTGGGGTAAGTAATTTTTCAAATTTATGTTGTCAGTAGGATTCAACACCTACTAATAAAGATACTCATAGGCCAAATTATACACTACTACCATTTCTATTTTTTTTTTTTTTTTTTATAACAATTGCTGATTTGTTATAATTTTGGATTTTGTTATTTAATAAACTTTACATGATTATTATTGCTAAATTGTCTATCATTTTCCTATAGAATCCAGTCCGTTGATTTGTATGAGGATTTCATTCTATATATATATACATATATACTACATATAACATTGTCTTTTTTTTTTTAATTAAAGGCGTTTTTTAATTAAAGTTTATATCAGATAGACTAGTGAGTGCAAACTCGCACGAGAATTTGTCCACTCGTCAAAGGCGATAAACCGAGAACTACTCATCATAGAAACACAAATAATAATTTAATGATCGAGAAAGTGCCCTTTTTTGAGACGTTGAGATTGTATTATTGAGTTCACGGAAAGGTTGTAGATAGGCAATCTTTCTGAAAGAGAAGGCCAACAATGAATGGCAAGAGCTGGAATCACCTTTCTCATAGTGATAATGTATTATGTTTATCTTTTTTTTTTTTTTTTCTTTCACCAATTAAGAAATTTTCATCAATTATTGCATATGTTGTTAATTATTGAGTACCTATGATGTATATATTGCCTAATATAGATACCTAAACTTCGTAAAAACCTTATACTATATGGGAAAGGGTCATTATATTTACTGCAATGGGAGATGGGCACCCTTAGTTAATTAGTTGTCACATATTCATTTTCAAGTATATTGAAGTATATCCAAATAATTAAGAGGAAAATAAAATGTTAAGTACTTGAAATTACCTCCATCCCTCTTTTTTTTTTTTTTTATCAGATTTATGAAAGCTAAATCAATTATACATAGAAATTTGGACCACCTTTGGGCTTTGGTTATTACATACAGCTAGAAAATCTATACACTGGGTACTTACATATATAGTTTCATTACATTTGTTTAAAGAAGAGCTAAGGTTAGATCGATCAATTTAAGTTTGTAACTTTATTTTGTAGTAATTAAAGTTTTATAATGCTAGTAGATATACTCCACCTTAGGGTCTGTTTACTTCTATTGAAAACTGAGCTGAACTGAACTAAACTGAACGGATTTTAAGCTGAAGTAAACAGACCCTTACTTCAATATCATCGAACAATGATACGGTATATATATAGTTGGACTGGAGGGAGTATTTTTTGTAATTTCACTCAAATTATTATTATTATTATTATTATTATGTATATATATATTTTATAACTTGATCATTAATAATGGCTATTATATATTATGATTTGAAATTGTTTATCTTTGACATAGAAAGTTAGAGGTAACCAAAGTTGTCAAACATTTGTAATCAATTTCCTACCGTATTAAGTTAGTGTGCCAGACAACCATTGTCAGGCTCAGCCAATTGCAAAGTGGTTGTGTAGACCAGTACTAGTAAATTTATTGTGCAAGTACTTGAATTGAAGTTCAACTTCTGGAATTTCAAACTCAAGAATAGATGTTGTGTCAGCTCTGCTATAGAATTAACTAGCTAGTTTGTCAAAGTCAAAACCTTTCTTAAGCCATTACATGCATGCATGCTGGTTATCTAGTAATGCTTTGATCGATGAATTTTCCAGGTAAATAATGCATAAACATATTTACGTACGTACCATTATTCGACATTATCGATTATACTGTTGGTACTTGGTTAGTATATATATTATTAAGTTGTTAGTAGCTTGGAGCCTCGAACGAACTGTTTGATCGATCCATATACCCCGTGTTTGTACATGAGTACATGTAACATGTTGATTTTTAAGTTGTAGTTGAAAACTTCACGTGACGTCTTGTATTGTCAAATTCTAAATTAAATTATGATACTTCTACAATGAGAGTGTAATTATTTGATTTTTTTAATTTAGTTATTTATATAAAAAATGACAAAAACATGTAGTTCATGCATGAAGCTAATTGATCGAAAAGATCCATTCTAATTACTCGTATTAAATCTAGTTGGACATTTAGACCTATCTAGAATTTACTAAAGTTAGATGATTATACTATGTAAATATGTAATGTATTATTTCAACTTATTCTAAAATAATAATGTTTGTAGCAGGTGGAGCTAAAGTGATACAGATATACTACATTAATACATACGAGTATACGACTATACAAGTGTACGCAGTTTATTTTGGGTAAGGGTCGCTTTATTCTCATCTACGTATGTATCGTGGATATACTTTGGTATGAATGTATGATGGTATCTGTCTGTTAGAATGAATTCAATGTTCTGTTGCATTGCTGGTGATAACAACCTAAGTCGAATTGTCCTATGAATACAATTAATGCCATTAATTATGTTGTACATTTAAGTAAGGTGTGACTATAATAATCGCAATCGGTATGGTTCATTAATTATTATAAGTACTCGCTATAAGAATTGAATTCCTACATGCAGTGGCGGATCTAGGTCGGATTTTTATTAAGTGGATTCAAGCTTGTTCAAAGACCAAGTCTTCGTATATTCGAGTATAAAATTAGATGGTCGGGTATAATAGTGGATTTCAAACGTGTATCAATACAAAAGTACGTACACTAATAACAAATCTAATTGAATGAGACTAATAAATCTAATAACAAATTAACAATTAACAACTAACAACATGAACACAATGTTTGTTCCTGCTTTGCATGAAAAAAAAAAAAACATGAACACAATGAAACTAACTACGGAGCAGTTGTCAAGTAACAATTAAAAATAAAAAAATAAATTAAAGTTTCAATGAAACTATAAATAAGATGGTCATTAGTAAAAAGTGTAATTTTGAGGTCAAAAATGTCATACCACAACCTCGTACAATTAAACTAGTGCATGGACCACTAAGCTACACCTTTTGTTTTGTTTCTTTGTTGCTCCAAATTGTATATAAGCAAATTTTAATTTTTTAAAATTAAAAAAAAATTCCGAAATTTTTCAGTTTTTCCCGAGATTTTCAATGAACCCACCGTGGCACTGCCGCTGCCTACCTACTTTTAAAAAAACATAGGAATTTAATATCCTTATACAAATTGTGGGAGTTGGTTATAACTTATTTGGTTGCCATGTAGGAATTGTAAAATTCTAAAATTTTAATTATTATGTTTTGTTTGGTATACTATATACAATTCCAATGTATTTTTACAAATTAGCGTCAAAGGGGAAAATTTTAAGGGCTAATAGTGTAATTTTGTTTATAATAATTGTATGCGGGAATCTACAATCACCAAAGGTTGAATGGATTTCTTAATTCATCCATTTGGAGGAATTGATGGCAACCAAATAATTTTCTTTACTAACAAATCATAGGATTTGTCAATTCATGTGGGGATTGAGGATAACCAAATAAGCACTAAGACTAGCTAACAAATATTGTTTTGTAGGTTGCTATTATATTTAGGATCAGACTATATATTTACTCCATAATTTGTACTTCATAGTTCAATTATACAACACCACAAACGGAGAAATGGAGGCGGTCCCAACTCCCAAGGGATCTTTCTTCCGTCTTATTGGAGGATCTTGGAGGAGTTGCTTGGCCTAGGATGGTTTCGATGGAGGAATAACTCTATTTCCTAGTTTTTAGTAGCTTATTGCTTTTGCTTTCTTTTATGTATGTATTTGTTTCTTTTGTTTTGTGAGTTTTTGTACTCCCCTCTATCAAAAAAAAAACAAAAAGGGATAGATGGAGAGGCCAACCTCACTCAGTAGAATAACCTAACTATAACCTGGGGATTAATTTTGTAAATATGAGCTTAAAAGATAAGGTTAAATGTTAGAGATATGGTATGTGATATGGTAAATATATTAGTGAGATATGTATTTCCATGACTAAGAGATTTATGGGAATAATATTATTAGAATATTATATTACCTTTTATAATCGGATCATCATTGAAACAACGACAAAATTAAAGGTTACAAATACAAATCTCGAATTGCAAAGTTACACATGAGGACCTAGCCTAGTAGCCTCCAATACAAATTACGATCCATGGTACATTTGGTGATACATAGTGCGCAAGGTATTAATAAAGGCAAAAAATTGTTCATTTAATCTCAAGTGAGCAAAAAAAAAAAAAAAAAAAGCGCAATTCATCTTTTACCTTTGATAATACCTTGCTAGTTACCACTAGTGCAACAAATTGGCGCTTCTAAACACTGTAAGTTAAAGTATGTACCTAACAAACAAACAAATTAGAATAATAACTTTGCAGTATTATGTAGATAACGACCATTTAATGATGATTGATTTCAGATTTTAACATATAGCACAAAATTATTGAGACACATAATGAAAATACTTTATTGATTTAATCGAATTTCAAACTATAAATAGTACAAGCACCTTAAAAACAAGATTCTATATCAAATCTAGATACCAACAATTAGTGGACGATCTTAATTTAAAGACAAAAAAAGTCAGCTACCCTAAGATATTAATTTAAGATGTAGATATATGAACATCTCATTTTCAAAATCACAAAATATTTAATACATTACCAAAAATTCACATCAACACACATGGATAAGATATCATATGAGCATTAAAGTGGTAAACTATAACATATGATCCAAAGATATTATTGTACGAGCTAAATGAACGTTTGCAGTTGCTAGAATTGGGTGTGGTGGTTGAGCATCATTGGCAATGTAACTCACCTCACTTTGTAATAAGCAGGTGGTTGCACGTCGCTTGCGTTGAGTTTGTTTTCGGTGAAATTACTTCTTTTACCATTGTATCGACTCATATGTTTGTTAGGTCCAACGCTCTTGAATTGAATTCTAACCACTGGATGTCTTATCATATACTCTCTTTTGCTCTACAATAATGTTCTTATGTACGGATTTTGTAATAAAAACTTATTGATTGCAAGTATTAGTTTGGAAAAACACTAATAACTTGAGAAGTCAATTGAAATTTGAGCAGTTAAGGAGATAATATTATCCTTAACAATTTAGGAAGTATTACCGATCAATAACATATTTCCTAGATAAGTCCTCCTATAACACCATTTGAACTAATTGTGTCAATCCAATGCATAAATTTATGTTACTATTGTGAGTTTGTGATTTCTCTTTAACTATAATTTTTTCTTGTCTAATTATCTAATGGTCTAATCATAAGATTGTCGTATGTAATCATATATATATGTTTTTTAATTCGATCAATGTTTTTCATTTTCTATACAGTAGTACAAGTGTACAACTACCACAAGTGCTCTAGCTCAAATGGTAGTGTGATACTGTTTAAGTGGTTAATCTGATACAATCTTATAGCTCTTAGTGAGAGGTTGGGTTTGATGCCAAGTAAGCTCTTGGAAGTTTGTGGGAGGGAGGGAGGGAGGGCGGAAAGAGGAGGAGGAGAAGGAGGAGGGAGAATTTAAGCTACCCTAAATTTGATAGACTAATAGACATGGTAGAGTTTTTTCTCAACCTACTCCAATCATTGTGAGTATAAACCAACAGTTGTTGGTGGATTGAGGAGTCTACTAACAACTAGTGAATTAAGCGGCCCAATATTATTACATTAGAAAATATATTAATTGTAAATATTACATAATAACACCATCTCTACATTTTGTTTGTTTTTTTGCTCATGTAATTACTCTTTTGCCCCAACTAATGGACTTAGAGATCCATGATTATATTGGTAAGTTTACTACTGGGCTTGTTCCGCTTGTACCTTTCTTTATCAACAGAAACATATTATACTTGGACCTTTTCAAAGTTCAAATTTTCTTTAATCGTTGGGCCATTTTTAGTGGCCCATGTCTAGTTCACATTAGAAACTGCAATCCAAGATAAATCAATAGTACTTCGTACAACACTTTTTTTTTTTTTTTTGAAGGAAGTAGTACAACACGTTTTGGAGCCGAATAATAATATAAATGTGATAATTTATATTATTCGGAGTACAGTCGGTTTCACTTTGTTAGGTACAAAGAATAAATTTTTTTCATTTAATTTGAAATTTTGTAAAAATATAGTTTCAAGTGAAATGAATAAAATTTATTTTTAGTTATACATTATTAGATACAATCAAGTTACAATTGATTGTACCGTATAACATATGAATGTTAAATACACGATTTCACAATATATAATTTTATTCCGTGAACTTAAAATTACAAAAGTTGATAAATCAACAATTCTTATCTTTAAGAAAACCAATCATAAGTTCATAAGAGGACAAGATTGTTTAAGTAATGTTTAGGAAGCTTCAATATATCTTAAAAACGAGAGTAACCAATCGAATTATTCTTTACTATGTTTGAGAAAACAATCTAAATTACCTCAAATAGGATTATTTAATTTATACTATAATTTAAAATTTCAAATACTCAATTAAGATGACTGAAATATTTTGTCAAACACAACCTTATTTTCATTTTTCGTAGCGAATGAGATAATCTAAAGTCGCTTTAAGTAAAATAAGGTTGCATTTAACAATCGACCTAGTAGACACAAAAAAAACAAGAACAAAATAGAAATGGTTTCTTGTTTATCGTTGTATAGTCGGTGGTTTTATTAGGGTTTATGTGAAAAGCCCAAAACCGACTTCAACTTCGCCCTTTTTCCCTTCTCCTCCACCACCACCACGCATATCAGCACAACAGTATCAAATTCGATTCAATCTTTTAAGGTAAACTCGCAATTTTGTTTCGATATTTTTCAATTGTTTTTGCCTTAATTTTAATTCTGAATATCGTAATTTAGCTCTTATAAATAAATTATGTTGTTAAAAGTTTGAAATTCAAATTAATAAAGAAATTCGTGTTTTGCTTCATATAAATTGTTCTTAATTCGCTATTGATGATCAATTTATTGAATTAGCGTCTGTACTTTGTATTCTGTAAAAATTAGCGTTGTTTATTCAATTGTTTTAAATTTGAGGATTGAGAAAGGTGTTATTGAATATCGTTGATAAGTGAATTGATTGGAAATGAAATTCTGTGAGCTGGTAAATGATTTTCACTTGTTGTATAACCTCTTAAATCGGAAAATTAGAATGAAAATTTATCGAAAATTGTTTTGTGGATTGAGAATTTTAGGTTTGTTTTTCGTGGTATAGAAATCGTACATAAGACGGTCTTATTTGGTAACTCCAATAATTAGTTAGAAAAGTATATGCTCTGTATACTAATTAAATTAAGGAAAAAAAATACAATAGTTATGTTAATAGTTGTGTCTTACGAGGTAAGATGTCGGAGACTTATTCTTTTGGCGGATTATTGGATAGTCATTGGAAAATTGAGGTGCTTGCTGATTGCTGCTTTGTTCTCTGTTATTGTGAGGAGATCGAATTAGTTGAGAAATGGTGTTTGGTGAACACAGGAAATGTAAGGTAGGTGTGAGTGAACTTGGTGGAAAATGAGAATAGATAAACCCATGGAACATATCGACAACTTGGTGATATTGAGCTCAAATTTAGACTAACTGTTTTTAATAGGAGAACATTATGTCGATGTACCGATTAGTATTTTTAAGTCTTAAATCACATGACAATATTATATTGTGGTCTGATCGGGGTGTTTCCCCACTTTGTAAATTGTTGTTGAGTAGAGTTATGTAGGACTTGGGAGCTCTTGTGTTATTTTTATCATTTTTGATTGATGCTTTTGTGCAATCTTGATTTACTGTATGTACTGTTATTTTTCAGGATACTTTGCAGCGATGGATGTAGACAATGGTATGTTTAATGTACGCCAAACTATTGGCAGTGTACTATGCTGCAAATGTGGGGTTGCTATGCTACCAAACGCAGCCAACATGTGTGTGAGTTGTTTGCGATCTGAAGTTGACATCACTGAAGGTTTGTTGAAGCATGTGACAATCTTGTATTGCGATGAGTGTGAGACTTACTTGCAGCCTCCAAAGACTCGAATCAAGGCTGATCTAGAATCGAAGGAACTACTAACGTTCTGTCTTAAGAAGTTGAACCTTGATAAAGCCAAAGTCACTTTGGTGCATGCTGAATTTGTGTGGACTGAGCCACATTCAAAGAGAATCAAGGTTAAACTTAGAATTCAGAAAGAAGTACTTCATGGGGCAGTTCTGGAGCAGCCTTATGTTGTCGAGTATGTTGTGCACTACCAAATGTGTGACTATTGTAACAGGCTCCAAGCAAATCCAGATCAGTGGGCGGCAGCAGTCCAACTCCGTCAGCATGTTGCTCACAGGAGGACTTTCTTTTACCTGGAACAACTCATTCTTAAACATGATGCCGCATCCCAGGCTATCAGAATTAAGCAGATGGATCAAGGTATTGATTTCTTTTTTTCTAACAGGAGTCATGGGGTGAAATTTCTGGAATTTGTTGGTAAAGTTACTCCTATCAAGAGTCGCAGTGACAAACAGCTTGTGTCTCATGATACCAAGAGTAACATTTACAATTATAAGCACACATTCTCTGTCGAGATTTGCCCTATTTGTCGTGAGGATCTTGTTTGCCTTCCCCCTAAAATTGCCATTGGTCTTGGGAATCTTGGTCCCCTTGTGATCTGTACAAAAGTGAGCAATAGTATAATGTTGATGGATCCAAACACCTTGAGGTATTGTTTCCTGGATGCTGATCAATATTGGAGGTCACCATTTTCTAGCCTACTATCTAGCAGGCGGCTCGTGGAATATATTGTGCTAGACATTGATAATGTATCAGCTGAAGTTAGTGTTGCTGGCTCAAGGTATGCTTTAGCTGATGCTCAAGTTGCACGTGTTTCAGATTTTGGAAAAAACGATACAATATTCAACATTAGGACACACTTGGGTCATCTTCTAAATCCAGGGGATCTTGCCCTTGGTTATGATCTTTATGGGGCTAACCCTAATGACTCTGAATTGGACAAATACAAAGGCTTTGTTCTTCCGGACGTCATTTTGATAAAGAAGAGCTATGAAGAGAAACGTCAAAGGAAACGCGGAAAGCCCCGTACTTGGAAGCTGAAGACCCTTAATATGGAGGTTGATGACACTGCTATGAGAGGTAAAATCAACCAAGATCAGGTGGCTAATGAGTATGAGGAGTTCTTGCGAGACTTGGAAGAGAACCCCGAACTGAGGTTCAACGTGTCCTTGTATCGGAACAAGGAATATCAACCATCGGAAACAGCTTCAATGACTGATGGTGATGAGGTGCCATCTGTGCCTCTGGATGAGCTGCTCGCTGATCTTGATTTAGGCGAGGATGATGTGGAAGCGGTGGATAGTAGCATGAGAGCGTGATGAGCTCTTTGTTATCTCTGTAAAGTTTCAATGACATTTGCCATGCTGTTTCTGAAAGATCAATTTCCCCAGTATTTTGCTGAAACTTACACCTACACAATTTTGTCATATGGAGTTTGCATCCTTTCGAATAGAATTTTTTGTCTTCTGAAAACAATAGCCTCTTTTTTATGGTTTGCACTTGGCTCTCTCCAACTCTTATAAGTTGTAACAATGGTCTTGACTCTGAATAGCTTGTCTGTCCTATGTTAGACCATTATTAATGTCAGTCTCGTTGATGCTCTTGTGCGCAGTGTATTGTTGACTTGTTGTTACTCTTCCTAATGTTCATTTATGCAGTCTTGTGACACAAATACTCTTAATATTGATCACCTTGATACTCTAGTTTATATTAGCACAAGTGCATAACAGTAATACTATAATTCATGATTTTGCTGATTTTATAGGGTAGTGACTCGAAATTCCGTGTTTAAATTAAATTTGATACTCCATATGGTATTATAGTGCAATTATGCAAGTTGAAACTTTGTAATGCATGATTGAAGATTATAACCAAAAGCCATTATTTGCTTAAGTGTCCAAAAGAAATAAATTTCGCTAGAATAATCTTCATACAGTACATGAAAATTAAATTAAAAATTATGTTTGACAAATGACTTTTAAACCAAGCTTTCGGTTTCTTTAAATAAACAAACAAACCTAGTGAACCATCAACGCACCAAAAAAAAAACTAAGTCCAAAAACAAGAACACAACATAAAAACACCATTTCGCTTTTCTAAATTGTAACTCTTGCAATTTTAATGAAAGTGTGAAGTTGTAAATCGAGCTACTAAAATTTTCCGACGCCAATATTTCGTCAATGTCAGCAAAAATGGCGGAAATCAGCAACACTAATGACGTCATCTCTCCTCTTCCTTACAAACTCATGCTCTCTACACCCTATGGTCTCTCACCTTCTCAGGTTTTCCTCTTCTCTACACAAATTTTCTTAAACAAACCCTAATTACACTTCTAATCATAATTAATTAGTTTCTTAAGATCTTTTTAACTTACATTTATATGCATTCTCCAATATCATCATCATTTTGATCAGTTTTATGTTTGGTTTGTATGAAGGTGTCGGTGATTTTTGATCAAGCTTATGATAGAATCCCTCATCCAAATATAAAACTCGAAAATTCAATTTCTCAGGTAATTATTCTTATTATTATTATTACTGCATTTGTTATTTTTTGATTTCATTGTTTATTTTGTATGAAATCTTTAATTATAAATTGTGATAAATTGTAATTAAGGTTTTTTTTTTTGGTTTATTATTTTTTTTTTCAATTTGTTTGGTAGATTTGGGATCAAAGAATTCAACAAAATCCGTCATTGTATAATGGCAAGAAGTTCAGAGTATGTATTTTTATCAATTGAAGATTTCATTTTGGAAAAATGATTTTGGAGTTTTTCGTTTGGTGCATATTTGGGACAATTTACTGATTTCGATCTTTTGCTTTTACTTGATTTGTTTGACTTTGCTTCCTGCATTTACCTTGAGAGTTTGCCTTATATAAGCAAATTACAAAATAATATTATTGATCGAAACTCGCAGTATGGTGGACATGCCTTGCGCAATGGTGATGCTGGTGATGGTGAAGATTGTCATGTGTTCTTGCACCTTGGTTTGACAGATTACAGGTCTCTCTTTAGTTTTATATAACTTTGGCTTTTTAAAATTTTCAAGTTCAGCTGTGTTTTGAATTAAGCACAATGCACGTAGTAAATGCATTGCAATTGTTGATCACTTTACTGTATTTTGGCCTAACATTCATCACACATCAATCAAATGGTCCTTGGCGACTGAACACTCTCCATAATGAACATGAAATTACAAAATTACAATAATGATCAAGTGGTGCTATATTTGCCCTGTTTTTTTACCATATGCTATGGACCACTACAGGACTCTCCACGATCGGTTTTAGCCCCTAAAGACTTGCAATTATCCCCGTGATGGCCTTTTCCGGAGAACGTAAAAACAGCCTCTTCCGCCCCATTTAAAACCTTGTTATCATCCCTCTTGAGGCCTTTTCACCCCAAATTACTTGGTCCGGGTTCATATTTTAACGATACGAGCACCCGTGCAAAATTATTTTCCAGGACCCTAGAATCTCAAAAAACAGTGGATAGTAGCCTTTGGTTGGGGCCTCCGGAGGGGTCGTCCTCAGCCACATCGTTTTTTCTCCTCATTTTTTTACTGCGTGCTATAAACCTGCATAGGACTCCCCACGATCGGTTTCGGTTTATAAAATCTCTCTTAAGGCTTCTTCCGGAGAAGGGAAAAACAACATTTTCTGAGCTCCGTCTAAAACCTCGTTATCATCCCTCTTAAGGCCTATTTCACCCATAATTTAGTTGGTCTAGAATCCTATTTTGACCATACAGGTACCCTCTACAATTTTCAGCAACTTGTTTTTCGGGACCTTGGAACCCTAAAAAACTGTGGATATAGCCTTTGGTTGAGCCCTGCAAAAGAGCTATTTCGTGGGACTTTTTTTGCCCCTTTTTTTTACCGTGTTCTATGGACCACCACAGGACTCCCCTTGACCAATTTCAGCTCCTTAATACGTGTAATCATCCCTCTTGTGGTCTCTTCCAGAGAAGGAAATAATAGCCTCTTCCGGGCCTGTTTAAAACCTTGTTGTCATCCTTTAAGGCCTATTCACCCCGAATAGCTTGATCTGTGGTCATATTTTGACCATACGAGCACCCGGATAATTTTTAGCATTTTTTTTCGGACCCCAAAACCCTAAAAAGCAGTGGATAATCGCCTTTGGTTTAGGCCTCCGTAGGAGCCGTCCCGGGCCAAGTCTTTTTTACGCCCCGTTTTTTTACCGCATGTTATGACCACCACGAGGCTCCCCACGACTGGTTTTGGCCCCTAAAGACCCATAATCATCCTTCTTATGGCCTCTTCCGGGCTATCTAAAACCTCGTTATCCTCCCTCTTGAGGCGTTTTTACCCTGAATCGCTTGGTCATTTATAGTGTTGGAACCTCATCATTGCTGTTGCTTATATTTAACTTAAGTGCATACATATATGTTAATTACCACTTGCGTGATTACTGATCAAGCTTGCTTTGCATTAAGTTTCAGATTAAGAGAAGGTCCACAAATATAAATCATATTTTGACCATACCGACACCTTGGACAATTTTCAACAATTTTTTTTCCAGGACCCCAAAAACTCCAAAATACAGTGAATAATAGCCTTTAGTTGAGTCCTCTAAAGGGGCCGTCCCGAAGCATGTCGTTTTTTTGGCCTATTTTTTTTACTGTGTGCTATGGACCACCACAGGACACCCAGGATCGGTTTCAGCCCCTAAAGACCCATAATCATCCCTCTTATGGCCTCTCACGGAGAAGGGAAAAGCACCTCTTTCGGGCTACGTCAAAAACCTCATTATCATTCCTCTTAAGGCCTTTTCACCTCGAATTGCTTAGTCTGGGATCATAATTTGACCATACAGGCACCCCAAATAATTTTTGGCTATTTTTTTTCGTTACTCCTAAACCCTAAAAAACAATGGATAATAGCATTTAGTTGAGGCCTTCAAAGGGGCTGTTTTGGGCCACATCGTTTTTTCGTCTCGTTTTTCTTACCGCGTGCTATGAACCACAACAGCACTCCCCACGACCTGTTTCGGCCTTTAACGATCTGTAATCATCCCTTCTTATGGCCTCTTCCAGAGAAGGGAAAGGCAGCCTCTTTCGGCCGCCGTCTAAACCATTGTCATCATCCCTCTTATGGCCTTTTCACCTAGAATTGCTTGGTTTTGGGCTCATATTTTGACCATATGGGCACCCACGACAATTGTTGGTAATTTTTTTCGAGACCTTGGAACCCCAAAAACCAAAGGATAATAGCCTTTGGTTGAGGCCTCCGTAGGGGCCGTCTCGGGCCTTGTTCTATTTACGCCCCATTTTTTTACCACATGTTATAGTCCACCACAGACTCCCTAAGATCGATTTCGACCCGCCTTTCATTGAGGATTTGAGGCCTCCAGAGGGGCTTTCCCATGCCCCGTCTTATTTTCGTCCTGTTTTTTTTTTTTTACCACGTGCTCCTCATAATCAGTTTCGGTCTCTAAAAACCTGTTAACTTCCCTCTTATGGCCTTCTCCTAGAATCTATATAAACTTGTATCATCCCTCTTACGGTCGTATCACCCCAAATCACCTTGTTTGGGTTCATATCTTAACCGTACTTGCACCCTGAAAAGTTTTAGCAATTTTTATTTTTCTGGAACCTCGAAACCTCAAAAAACAGTGGATAATGCCCTTTTTAAAAATTGTTTACAGGGATAGGATACGAGTGTGGCTAGAAGCTGAAAATGAATGTTATAATTCGTACTTTTTGGAGTCTTGGACAAAAATTGCTGAAAATTTTACAATCCGCCTTTATGGTCAAAAGAAGGCCCTTGAGTACCGTTTTGGAGTTCCAAGGTCATAAAACGAGTCTTAGGAGAGCGAAAAGACAAGTGTGCCCTTTTTTAAAATTGTCTAACTAGGGAGGACAACATGTTTTTTGATGTTGAAACCGAATGTGAGGCGTCCGGAGGTCACCAACAACACATGAGGAAAATGTAAGGATTAGGGAACAAACAAGATGGGGATTGAGACGGAGACAACCCTGTGAAAGTTGAAAACAAAGGCTATAATTCACAATTTTTGGGGTTTTTGGGGTCGCGGAAAAAAAATTGCCGAAAATTTTACAATGCACCCTTATAGCCAAAAGAGGGCATTTGAACATCTTTTTGGAGTTTGAAAGGTCATAAAATGAGTCACAAAAGAGCGAAAAGACAAGTGTGCACTTTTGTTGAAAATTGTGTAAAGAGGGGGGATAACAAGTTTTGAGTACGTCCTGTGTCATCAACACATAGGGGAAATATAGGGAAAAAATAAGACAGAGTCCGGGACAATCCTCTAGAAATCAAAAACAAAGGCTATAATTTACACATTTTGGGGTTTCCCAGGTTCTAAAAAAAATTGCCGAAAATTTTACAATGCACCTCTATGGTCAAGAGAGGGCCCTTTAGCAACTTTGGAGTTCATAACGTCATAAGACGAGTCTGAGGAGAGTGAAAAGACAAGTGTGCCCCTTTTTTTTAAAAAATTGTCTAAAGAGGGAGGAGGGGGCGTCCTTTTTCACCAACAACACGTGGGGGAAAATATAGGAGAAAACAAGAGGGTCTTTGGAGTTTGGACAACTTTTCGGGTTGAAAAGGTTATAAGAAAGTCTCTGGATAGCAATCCTCCAAAAGCCAAAAGCGAAGGGTATTAGTCACGCTTTTCGGGGTTTTAGAGACCGAAAAAATATTAGCCATTATTTTTCCGTGTTGATCCTTAAATCAAAGGAAGGTCTCTAGACAGTTGAAATCGGTTAGAAACTTAATAACATAGTATTGGGAGAGTAAGAAATACCTTTTTTCTTTTTGGAGTTTTTTGGGGTAATCACTTGCGCACGTGAGTTGGGTCATGAAAGGATCATAAATCGGGTACTAAACTCTTGGACATTAAGAAACGCTTGTATGTAAGTCATAAAGGTTTTCGAAACGCTTCATTTAACATCTCTTGAAGTTTCTTACTACGGAAATGTTTCCCATTTTAAAATTAAGTTTATGAAATGTTGTTGAAAAGTTTCCTAAGTGTTTCCGAGTGTTTGAGTTTTCATAATGTCAAAACTCTAGGCCTTAGAAGTTTTCGTGCGTTATAGGGCTTATAGCTTTGTATAATCCTTAATAGAGGCGTAAAATCCACGGACAACAAGCACTGAATTTTTTTATGTATGAAAATAGGAGAGTATTTCACTAATAAACTCCTACTATATAAACTCACTATGGAGATTTACTCAAAAAGATAGTGCATTATGTGATTTCTGTTTATGGAAGAACCTCGAATTATTCAAATTCTTAGAAGGCCAATGATCTCCAAAACAGTGATAAAATAACAACCTACACATTGCAAAATGTAGAGTGATACATCTCTAAGCTGAGCTATTATGTAAGAGGGACATTTGAAGAGTGATATATATACATATAAGAAGAATGAAGTTGTAGAGGTACATACTACATAAGTGGGTTGTGGGTGGATACCTCTTTTGTATACTCATGCATGCCCAAATGGAGATTTAACATGAGAAATATACTTAGCTTGTCCTGGGTGAGTTTAGTTCCATTCGTGCATTGTCCCCATCCCTACTCTAGTATTGATTTGTTATTCTTAGCATGTATTGGTAACAGCTATTGAATAATCATTCCCCAATAGTGCAAGGAGCGGCTGTTGAATCTCATGGTATGATAGCTAAAGATTATGGGAAGAAAGCTTGCTTTTCTAAAAGATTCTTCCTTCCTGACCTTACCTATAAATACTTTTCAGCTGTTCCTCAGTCTTTCTATTGCCAAGCTGCGTGTTTTATGAAACCTGCTGCATTTAATTAGTAGAAACTATCTTACATGTATAATTGCCTATTGCTGTTATTCTTATTTTCACAACTAATATCCGAAGTAAAGTCATGTTTGACCTTTTCAGAGTGTAGAGGGACTGGATGCTTTTGGTTTTTCCTTTGTGTTACTATCAAACTCAATGCACTATCTTTACTAGAGCCGTTTTCTGTGTTCTAATTGTATCAACTTTTGAAAGGTGGCATCATAATTACAAAATTTGTTCCTTGTAGTGATCTATTAGTGTTTGTTTTCTCTCAAAACCCTGCCTTGGAAAGTCATGTGTTCTCTTTCCTCATGAGTGTCTTGCATGGTGGTGTGGCCAACTGGCCAATTGCAGTTATATCTCTGAACGATATCACTCTGATGGTTTACCGTTTGACTAATGAGCTCATTCTGTTACATTCTTGTAGGACTTTCTTGGGAACAAACTTAAATCCATCATGGGAAAATTTTTTACTCCAATCAGAAGGTAAATCCTATTGATGCTTTATGCTCATTTTGTTTCATAAGTAAATTGCAACAACCATTTGAAAAGAAGATGGGCAATCCTGTTTTAAAAAAAGTGAGTAATCTTATAGTGGAACAAAGATCTTCATTCTTGGTCTATGGTACGGAAAGTGTTTTATAATATTGTATAGAAATTATTTATGTTGGTCTGATGTGCAAATGGTTCTTTCCGCAAACAATTATGGTCTGGTTAACTGCTGCTGGCTGTTCCGGTGTCTAGTTGAAAATATCATTTTTGCATTTAATTTAATATGTTGATATTTGTAGAGCTGTTGTTCTAGTGATTGGCTTGTGCTAGTGATGGCTGGAGCTGAACCTTTATATTATTCCATTTATGATTAAATTAATTTTATCGATCTTCAACTTTATTTCTCTAATTGTTATTTATGATTGCCGTCATTATACACAATTTGTCAAAACCAGATAAATAGTCATATTGGCGGAAATACCGCTAACTTATGACTGCTTTATAGATGAAACTATACGATGTCAACACACTTCAAATCCACTGGGCAATGGTGGAATTGTAGAATCTTCCGATGGAAAGATTCTTTTGCTGAAACGAAGTAATAATGTGGGAGAGTTTCCAGGATATTTTGTTTTCCCTGGTGGTCATCCTGAGGTAAATTCAAAATCATTATAGGGTTTCTCCATTTTCAATTTATTAAACAGTGCTGTGTATGCTTGTTTTGGTTGAATTCCCGACACTCTGTCCCACACATACAAGTTCATATGCGCACACACACTACAAAAATGGAAATGCATTTCAATTTGTTGATCTTGAACTGAATTTCTTATGGAATCTTTGCTTCCCGCACCTCTTGACCATGAGCATGATAAGCTTATGTATTATTTAATCTTAGTTTTAAAGTATTATCGATCCTACATTTCTTGCTACAAAATTGCACCTTCACCAGTAGGCTGTCTTGTCTAAGTTATCGATTGATTTTAATTTTCTTCGGTCACTCCATCTCCTACAGCCTGAAGAGGTTGGGATTTTGTCTCATGACGATATGGACTATGGATCCCTAAAGAGAGTATCTTCAGAAATGTTTGATAGTATTGTTCGTGAAGTAGTGGAAGAAATTGGAGTGCCAACCATATCTCTGGTAAGTTAAAGTCTTCTCATATGAATAATGTAAAGCAAATGCTGCATCTGTATGGATAGTGTCAAGTTTCTTGTGCTTAATTGGATAATTGGTGCCATGGGCAGCCTCTTTGCAGTTGCAGGGGTAAGTCATAAGCTTTTGTTCATCTGTTTTCCGCACATTAGTTCTTTGTCATAAGCATGAGCTTTATGAAGGCACTAAGTCTATGGTATATACTTCTGTTTGAGCATTTCCAGGTGTGGACTTTATGCATCATTCCAATTGCACATTCGTTTAAACCTCCATGCATATTTCCCTGTGGCTGACTGAGAACCATGGGGAGTTTTTGAGTGCTTGATTTAAATATTTGGCTATGACAGGAGCTCCTGTGTCTAAATCTTGATGCTTGTTCTTTTCTTCTGCAGTCAAACCCTGTTTTTATTGGTATATCAAGAAGGGAGCTGAATGTGCGACCCACTGCTTTCTTCTTCATGAACTGCTCACTTCAGTCTAAAGAGATTGAGAAGTTATATGGTTCTGCACAAGATGGCTTTGAGTCCACTCAACTTTATGCTGTTTCAAAGGTTACTTTCCTCCTTTTCATGGACCATGATCCTGACTTTGCATTTGTAGTATTTACATAGACCATGATCCTGTATTTATATATTAGTATGAGACAAATTTAGTGTTGGAGGCATTGAAACCCTGAGACATACTACACAAATGCTAAACAATATTGTTAATTGCCAGAATGAATTGGAGAATGTGGCATGGAACATGCCTGGTTGCCACCATGGTGGTTTTGCTCTCTACAAGTTGATGGTAGAGGCTTCAAAACAGAACTGAAAGTATATACCAATTCATTAAATTGCATCGAAGTTGAGATCTGCATCGTAACTCCAGATTTCACTTGCAAAACAGAGAAGCATACTAATGATTCTGCAGAATCAGTTGTAATATTCCGCAAAACTGTACAGACTGGCATTACCAATTTACCACTGTAAGTAAGACAAAACAATTCAAAATAGTTATATCATCTAAGCTTGTCCAATGATTTTACTTGCTATTAGTTTGGGAGTCCCCTTTTATCAGCTATGTAATTTCCCTGAACTAAATTGATTGTTATCAGCAAGGTTTCAATTACATTTTTCGTAACTTCGTGTTTCTGAACTCATAGCAGCACTCACGCATGTTTACGCAATTTGGTCAGACATTATAATTTCTTATTGTTAAGTTTAGGTTTGATTATTTTAGTGGTAGCTGTCTTGTTAAGGTATTGAATTATGTATACCGTTTGTAAAACCATTTGTTGTCCAGTTTATTTAAGATGTGTATGGTTTAGAAGTCGCAGGTTGTCGCATTCATCATCAGGTAGTATGGCTTGTTGCCGTTGGCTTTTTGGCATCTTTGAGGAAAATCAATTTTGATACAAAGATGCAGAGTATATAGTCATATTCCTCATATAGATACTGGTTGTCTAATCATACAATCATATTCTAGTACTTTGACTCAAGAGTCAAGACATTGGTTTAATTAGGTTGGATCAAGTTTAACTAATTCAATCATTTCTTGTGATCGAAGTAAAATAAGTTCTCATAAATTTGATTTAAGTGTGCTTATTTAAAATAATAATAATAATAATAAGATCAGATGAGAAAAATTCATATCATATTAGAAAATTTTAACAAGGAAAAATAACTACAAGTTCAAATTAGATTAAACTAGACTTGATGAGAAAAGTTCAAAAAAAGAGTTTAAAAATCAGAAAAAATTCAGGTGAACGAAACATAGCATGATGTATTATCATATTCTTTAATACTCCATCGGTTCCTAAATGTTTGATACGTTTGTAATCTTGATACTATTGAAATCTTTTAAATTACTTTTAATATATAAAACATAATATAGTCATATGAGGTCTTGTTTGGTGTGACTTAATGAGTAAGTTATTAATATCTAATCACGGCCGTTCTTGGGGCGGGGCAAGCAGGGCCCAAAAAGTTCAAGTCTATGCATTAAGTAAATAATATATATATTACTCATACATATGTAACACTTAAAACAAGTTGGCTTAGTGGTAACTATGAAGATTTTGAATAGTACCCCTTGCATGTGGTCCTCGTTCGGTTCCCATGAACANTTAGTTTGGGAGTCCCCTTTTATCAGCTATGTAATTTCCCTGAACTAAATTGATTGTTATCAGCAAGGTTTCAATTACATTTTTCGTAACTTCGTGTTTCTGAACTCATAGCAGCACTCACGCATGTTTACGCAATTTGGTCAGACATTATAATTTCTTATTGTTAAGTTTAGGTTTGATTATTTTAGTGGTAGCTGTCTTGTTAAGGTATTGAATTATGTATACCGTTTGTAAAACCATTTGTTGTCCAGTTTATTTAAGATGTGTATGGTTTAGAAGTCGCAGGTTGTCGCATTCATCATCAGGTAGTATGGCTTGTTGCCGTTGGCTTTTTGGCATCTTTGAGGAAAATCAATTTTGATACAAAGATGCAGAGTATATAGTCATATTCCTCATATAGATACTGGTTGTCTAATCATACAATCATATTCTAGTACTTTGACTCAAGAGTCAAGACATTGGTTTAATTAGGTTGGATCAAGTTTAACTAATTCAATCATTTCTTGTGATCGAAGTAAAATAAGTTCTCATAAATTTGATTTAAGTGTGCTTATTTAAAATAATAATAATAATAATAAGATCAGATGAGAAAAATTCATATCATATTAGAAAATTTTAACAAGGAAAAATAACTACAAGTTCAAATTAGATTAAACTAGACTTGATGAGAAAAGTTCAAAAAAAGAGTTTAAAAATCAGAAAAAATTCAGGTGAACGAAACATAGCATGATGTATTATCATATTCTTTAATACTCCATCGGTTCCTAAATGTTTGATACGTTTGTAATCTTGATACTATTGAAATCTTTTAAATTACTTTTAATATATAAAACATAATATAGTCATATGAGGTCTTGTTTGGTGTGACTTAATGAGTAAGTTATTAATATCTAATCACGGCCGTTCTTGGGGCGGGGCAAGCAGGGCCCAAAAAGTTCAAGTCTATGCATTAAGTAAATAATATATATATTACTCATACATATGTAACACTTAAAACAAGTTGGCTTAGTGGTAACTATGAAGATTTTGAATAGTACCCCTTGCATGTGGTCCTCGTTCGGTTCCCATGAACACCAATTTTCCTCTAAGTTTCTTTTTCCATTCTTAAACTATTTAAAAAAAAAAAAAAAAAAAACCATTCTTTAACTAATTCATTTCCATCCTTTTTGGAAATTCCCATAATCCTACTATTAGTCTTAGCAATTTATCATCCACATTAAATCCCAATCAACATATTCTAAAAGTATTTTTAACGGATATCTTTTACTTGTCCAAAACTTTGGTTAGAAACTGAATAATAATTTTAAGGGATAGTTTTTAGCTGTTCTGGACTTTGCTTAAACTCTATAATAATTAATAACTAAATAGATGATCTATACAAACCCATGGTAAAAAATCAATTCATATTTTTTTTAATAACTTTATTTTACATCTAATCCCTTTTACTCCGTATTTTATTTTCAAGTTATAACAACTTGAAATGAAAAAATTTACTACCCATATTAATGTTAGAATTTTCTTTTCAAAACACTTAATATAATTTTTTTTAAAGAATCCTTAAGGTATTATGCAAATATAATGTGCACTATTACTTATTTTTAAATGAATTTATTTTTTTTAAATACTTTTTTAAATTATATTATTTTCTCGTTTTTGTTCATGCGTTTTTTTGTCATAAAAAACACCAATAATACTTTTAAACTAGTTTTTGGGGGTCATCTTTACTAATTCGCCCCGAGCCTCTAAAAACTCAGAAACGGCCCTGTATCTAATTATTATAATTTTTACATATACATAACAAAAGACAAATAGAAAAGGAGGGAGTATATATATATGCTATTTTTTTTTTTTTTGAAAGGGAGTATATATATATATGCTTAGACAATTATGAATATTAAGTAAATAAATTACTCCACTTTTGTTGGTCTTGTTTTGAATAATATGTCAATACCTCTAGAGGTCTCTATGTAACTAGTACCAATCACCTGAATAATTTATTCACCGGAGTAATAGTCTTACTTTCAATGGAAAGAATCATTTGCATTTGTTATCAGTTATTTATTCTCTCTAATTAGATTGGAGTTTACTCCCTTCCTTTTTTTGTCTTTCATTATGTAAGAAGAATTTTGGCAAGGGAGAAAACCTTGAAATTGAAAAGATCAAAATGAAATGAACTACAGGTGATAACCAATGGTTTAGCCATTTCAATTCATGATTCATCTTGATGAAAGTATGCTTTGGGTAAACTTATATATAATGTACGGAGTACTTGATATTTAGGTAAAAATTCAAACTTACAAAACTCGTTGCATTTTAATAAATATGGAGTCCGTCCAATTATAATATCAAAGTACAATTTACAAGTTGTATATTTCTTGTTTTTTTTTTTTATTATAAAAATGAGATAAACTTTAAATGTAGGGCTCTATCAGACTGTTAGTTATCATGAATATAACTAGTTTATTATTCCGTACAAGATAATGAGGTGATGAACCGGATAAAGTAACCTTGCTTCAAAGTCAATGGTCAACAATAACTAGGTGAAATATCATTGTCAAAAAGACTCCAAAAGTAGATTTTGTTAAATGGGTCATCCCACTTTCTTCTTTTTGTTTCTTTAATTCTTTACCAATGAAAATGGATCTTCATGACATAAAACGACTAGACGAGTATTATTTGTTAATTTTTTATGCAATCATGCTGTAAGTTTGTAACGCTCAATACTTCGTGGGAAGTGGTCAGCATGTGGGGCCCTTTTTTTCAGTGGGAATAAGCCACAATTACGCACGTGTGATGAAATATTAATTGCTTTTTTTTGTGTTGTGATATTTATGCTTTCCTAATTTATTAAACACAATTACACAAAGTACTAGAACTAATGGAGTACATGTTGTAAACTTGTAAGTTGTAACTACGTCAATATCTTAAAATGAAATGGTAATTCTCATGTGGGGAAGTTTCAATTCTAACTCTTTGGAAAAGCAAACCTTACAAGGAACTCATTGCATGTTTTCATAATCTACATCGTGTATTGTTGTAAAGATATATGGCGTTATCAAGTTATGTTGTGAACTTGTTCCATGTTTTGTAAAACTTACGTACTTCTATTGATACCATATGAGATAGTTCAGGACTACGATGAGACCATGAGAATCGGAATCATAAATTTATAATTCTAGCATGTATTCATGAATCATGATATGATCATCGACAGCTTAATAGATCATTTAGTCCTATGTGTCATGACTTGAAATGGTTAGTGATAGAGTATATAAACTATTCATGGGCCTCAACTATTAGCTTAAGTTTTTGATTGGGTTGGTCCTCTAATAATTAGTATTTTGATTAACTTTACTCATTGATCAGATATCCTTTATATTGCATCTAACATGTCTTTTTTCCATAATACCATTAAAATTGTGTACCAAAACGGCATAATCATGTTACATAAGATTCCATTATCATCATAATAATTATATCTTTTACCAACTTCAATAATCAGGATCACAAACCAATATGTTTTAGAGGCAATTTTTAGCTAGTATTCATAAAATCACAATCAAACAAAGAGTGCTACATTCTTCAATTAATAGTGCACGAGCTAATCAGTCGCAGACAATAACGAAGATGCAAATTACATGGTACTTACATAAACATTCTCCTAAATTACAATGTGTCCAAATAACAAGTACCGCCTTTATAAATTGTCTATCAAAATTTAGAATCAATAATGATGTGGATCAGATAAGGATTAGTATTATAAATATCATGTTCCATACTCTCTCAATTATGATGCATCATTTCACATGACATTATTCACTCATTGCAACCAAATTATCAATTTCTTCCTCCAACTCTTTGTATAACATTATTCCTCACTTATCGTTTTCTAAAAGAGATAAAACAAAATCTACATAAGTGTTACAAATGTAATGGGGTTTGGCCATTTGGGGTTGTTGCTTTTTAAGCTTGTATGTAGTTATATCTAAGACATGTTCTTTTAAGTTTATTTTCAGTTCGGAGTGATTTAGTTTAGTGATTTTCAACCTAATAGTTTTTATGCTAACTACCAAAGAAACAAAGTATTAGATAATAGTTCATTTAAGTTCTCCCTCCTTGGCTCGGGCCTCCTCTATATTTTTATGTTAACTACCAAAGAACCACCCCTCACTCTAACTTATTTGTACATTTATATCTAACTTGACTCGATCTTGAGTAATATATAGTCAACATATGATAGAGTATAAAACCATATGTATTTAGTGAAGTGATCAATAAATATGACATAATACTTGTAACCATCGAGTGAATGAACCGGTGAATCAGTGTATATTATATCAAGAGGAGCATGAGATAACAAAGTAGATTGATAAAATGGAAGCTTATGACTTTTATTGCATTGACAAGCATTACAATTAAAAGACAAAGAGCTAGAAACATCAAGTTTGAATTCAGACACAATAGTTTTAAAAATAGATAGAGAGGGATGGCCAAGTCTATGGTGCCAATTTATTGCAGGAGCTTTTATTGTAGAAAGAGCTAAAATAGATGGAGATGGCCATTCATATATCCCGTGCCTAGTTGGATCCTGGATAAGGTGTGCCCCCGTGAGACGATCCGTCATAAGAAAAGAATCAGATGAGAATTCTATGAGAAGATTATTATCTGAACATGCACAATTGAGGAATGGAAATTAAATTAAATAATATTACGAGTCATGGTGGGTGCACATAAAACATTATATTAGACAAATGAATAGTTTTTGAAGTAGTAGGGAGAGTAAGAGATCCTATATGAGTTATAGGAATTCCAGAACCATTACCTATCACTATTTCTTCGGTTCCATCATAAGGATGATGTAGTGCCAGATTAGACATATCTTGGGTAACATGATGAGTAGCACCAGTATCAAGAAGCCACGAGGTCGGAGTAGTGGAGTTATTGGTTGCGGTGATATGGGCTTGGGGTGTATTAGGTTGGAGGAAGAGTAGGTCGGGCAGTAGGAAAATGTTGTTGGAAAGTAGGGCAACAATATAAGGAGTGACCTTGGGTGTGACACCATTGACACTTACCTTGATATCCTTGGCCCTTAGTAGTATTAATTATTTTTCTTGTAATTATTTCCAGTTTGTTTGTGATAGGAAGTGTGACGGTTATAAGTGTCATGATTTTGAGTGGAATGAGAATAAGGACGGGTGTTAGTGGCATGAACAGAGGCGGGTAGCGGAGTAGTGGTGGATGTAATAGTAGTACGCAAACTTACCTCTCTTATGAGCAATTTCTCATGGAGTTCATCAAATGTGATAAGAAAGTCTCTGGCATTAGTGGCATCAATGACAGCTTGATAGTTTGAGTCTTGCAGTTCCTCAAGCACCAGTTCAATCAAATCCTCCGGTTTATATGGGTCACCAAGGATAGCAAGTTGATCAGCACATACTCGTATAGCATTCATATATTCAGTACTGATTGATTGGGAACCCTTTGTGATGGCTCTCATGTTGGCTTTGATAAGCTTGGCATGTCTCCGAGAATGGCGAGCGCAAGTATGGGCGAGGATGTCCCATGCTTCTTTGGCAGTAGTAGCCCGAGATACGAGGGGGACAATAGTAGAGTCTAATGTACCGATTAAAGCACCAAAAAGAAGTTGATCTTGACGTACCCAAGAGGCATAAGCGGGATTAGGAGACGTCTTAGCATCTGGTAATGGATGATGGAGGTGTTGGGTATGAGCCATCAAGGAATTGTAGTTTCCATGATAAATAATTAGTGTTCTTAAGCTTGAGCATATTTGTGAGATTAACAACCACAAGTGGTTTGGAGGGTTAGTTCAACATCATTAGGAATAGTGTTTGAGGCCATGGTGATTGAATTGATGGAAAAAAAAAAATAATAATAATAGTGAAGGTTTAGTGTTAAACCTGCTCGGATACCATGAAATAAAGGTTGAACAGAGGTAGAGTGTGCGTACTTTGGGTTGGGTTTGTGAATATTATTTTTTGATCTTGTAATAATACCAAGTTCAAATTCATGGTATCAATGCCAACGTGACACAAAGGTCATGGGTTCGAATCTCATCCACCCCTCTCTTTTATGTAGAATTATTAAGCGCAGGGTATGAGGGGGCTCATGCTGCATCCACACTTCAAGTCCAATGGGCTCTCGTGTGAGGGGGCGTGATAGAGTATAAAACCAATTCTTAGGCCTCAACCATCAGCTTAAGCTTTTGATTAAGATGATCCTCTAACAACATACGGCCATGAGGTTAGTTTATATAGTTTGGATTCCCTAAAGTATTCTTCGGCTCTTATCTTGCTATATTAACTGATTAATTGGTATCATGCATGTGAGTATTTCATAATTTGTCTCAAAATACAGCTAACACATGATGAATATAGATTCTCATATAAATCTATTTTCATTATTTATTTATTTTTATTGTGGAATATAAGCAATTTTATTGATTTCTTACTTTTTATTGATCACCGCATGCATATAAAAATTTTACCGAGTAGCCACATTAATCTCTATCAAAACGATACGCTTATCTAACTTTGTATAATAATTTGTGAGACTAATTCTACTCCTATATAAATTCAATCAATATTGAAAATTAATATGTTCACGAGCAATAGGTACCATATACTTCAGCACAGATAAAAACTAAAAACATAGAGCATAGTTATAAGAAGTTAATTAATTACACAAAAAAAAAATTAAAGTTACATAATTATTATATAAAAAGTATGTAATTAAAATTATACTAGTATATAAAAAACTTTTCCTTGGTCAATCTAAAATAAAAGGTTAAAAACATTTTTCTTTATTTTTAAGGATTATAAGTGCAAAATTTTATTAGGGTACGTAGAGGATGAATATAATATGGGACATTTGGGACCTCGCCTCGAGCTTTCATTTTCATTGAGCCATAATAAATGATGATATATATATATATATATATATAATGCCATATGGTTAATTTAGGTACATCCATTATTTTTCCCACTATATATTATCCTCAAGTTGGTGCTATATATTATATTAATGGAGTAGGGTCCTACTTAATTTGCCATCTTTCAAAAATATTCTGAAGTCCTACCAATGTTGAGCTTGACTAATTGACTTAATCCAACATATATATCCTATGTTTTGGGGTACGTGATTGAGGACTTAGGGCTTGTTTACTTCGATTGAAAACATGTGAATTGAACTGAACTGAACTGAGTTGAGTTGAACTGAACTGGAAGTTTTTTTTAGGAAGAATTAATGAGTAGCAAAATAAAAGAAAAGTTGAATTGAAATGAGCTGAATTGAACTGAACTGTTTTTAAGCTGAAGTAAACAGACCCTTAACTCTAGCTTCCTACATTATTGTCACTAACTTAAATACTTTATATAATAATGTACTCCGTATATATTTAAGGGAGTGAATTTTGAGCTCATAAAATTTTTTTTTGGCACTTTCATAATGATAGGTATATAGTATGATTTTCAAAATTCTACTCACCAAATATTAGAATGCTTAAATCAAAGATTAAGAGTTTTGAATTAAATAATATTAGTAAGAGTACTTTGCCTTCAAAATTAAAATCAAAAGTTGCTTAATACGGAGTATATTATAGTCCAAATCTTGGTGTTCTATTTGTGTGGAAGTAAAGTAATAAGTGAAGTATGAAATATGCATTCATCTATTATTAGAATTATTAGGGGTCTGCCTTAAAAAAAATAAAAAAAATTAGATTAGAATGGATAAAGATGAATATAATTCATTTTAAGGCATATAATGTAAAAGTCGGACTATAAAATCAATTAGTAAGTAAAAAGTCTCTATAATACCATTAACTATTTGTAGATTTTCTTTAACTATATTGAATTTGTGTTGTTTTGATTAATATATATTTGTTGTCTAACTTTTGAGTAATTTTACCAAATAAGACCGTTTTATTTAATTTTTTTTATAATTAATACGTATTAGGAATATAATGAAATATATTACTTATCATCTCAACATATTTGTCAAAAACTTCCAATGCTTTTTTTTTTGCACTATTATACTGTACATATTTAATTATTACTCCGTATATATTTACGAATGTTCAAATTATTCTGATTGAATAATATTTTTTATATTCATAAATTGGTCATTTTTCTTTTGACCATAAACTGGGAAATTGTATCTTGTGTATTACATAATATTTACTACTTCTATTCCCTATTAGTTGAAATATTTGAATATTTTATATCTCTCAGTGTTTCAACTAATAGGAAATAAAGGTAGCATTTATTTTTATTGCTAAAACATGTAAAAAGTCATTCATATCAAATGAACGCAATGAAGTTGCTTTTTTTAGAGGAGCAATGAAGTTTATTTTATTCATATTTGAAAGTAACAAAATTAACAATGGAATAAAACAAACAAGATCTCATACGGAATAAATAATGGTCAAAATATAACCTGAAACAGAGGAATGCTAAAGTCGATGAAACATAACGAGTACTGCCAGTAAATATGTTATTATTTTTATTTTTTTTTGGTGTTAAGAGAGCCGTTTCACAGGGTGTCCAAAGAGTCGTACCGCACAAGACCCCAACATAGATAGAGGGCCAAATTTTAGATTGTTAGCGTATATTATACATTATAGCCTAAAATGTATACTAACATGCAAATATTATTAATACAAGGGCAAAAATTTTTGTATTTTGAATAAGGCCTCAAAATTTGTTGATTTGGCCCTTCGTTAAGGCATGGTGAAAATTGAAAGTCGATATCATACCCTTAATAACTTGAAAAGAAAACTCTAACCAGCTAAACTATTACCGACTCGTGTTATCAGATAACAATTAGGAGGGAAAAAAGCAAATAAACTAATCAATATAGGGTGCTGAAATCCATATAAAACATGATGATAAAATACAATAATGCAAATTTGGAAATGTTAATAATGCAAGTGACAACAACAGCGCGTGATTGTAGTATTGTCGTTCGTTAGATTACCATTTGCCCACCACCAGTGGCACTATCTACTTACCACTTCACACCACCCACAATCACATACCACTCCTTCTTTCAGCTTTTACCACCCTTCTTTCTCTCTCCTCATTTTTATTTTTATTTGCAAATCTTTAAATAAACATTTACAATTATACTGTATTTCAAAAAAAAAAAAAAAAACTTTTATAATTAAAAGTTTCCATCTTTATTGCTTTCCTTGTTCACCTTCATTATTCAGATTTTCATTTATTTTAATTAATTTTTATTATATATATATATATATCACAGAAATAAAGTTTGTTGCTTAACATGTGCCATTTCTTTTCTAATTATTGTCTTCTTCTTCCTTTTATTTTTTGTTCCTCTGTTATTAATTCATAAAAATCCCTCAATTTTATTATTTTTTTCGAAAAACCCTTCATTAAGGAACATATAAATTAAAAAAAAAAAAAAAAATCTTTTTTGATTTAGGTGCCTAAATTCATAGGTATTTAGGCATTTAATGGAGGAGGAAAAAAGTAGCTATTTTTTTTTTTTAAATGTTCAGGTGAACTTTTTTCCCCTGCCTTTTGTATTAGATAATTTGGTAAATCAATCATTATATTATTTTATTCAATGACGTCCATCATCTTTATATTCATCAATGATAAATTCAGAATTTAACATAATTTGTATCATTTAATGCAATTCAATAACCCCAAAGTTTTGATTTTTATTTTTTGTTTTCTATTATTTGACAGGTGATTGGTTGATAATGTTGTGAATTATTATAAGCATACCCAAAATCAAATTAAAGGGTATTTCACAAAAAAAAGAGAGGAAATTTTGAAGGGTATTTTTTATTTATTTATTTTTTTTTTTGTGGTTGAATTTTGGGAGAAATGCTGATGATTTTCCGAAGTTGATCTGGGGTTTGAGGAAATAATATGAATTGGTGATAAAATTTGGTAAACTGGGAAAATTTGATTAAAATGGAGGAAGAAAATCAACCCCAGGAAACACAGGAGCAGCCAAAAGCTCCACAAAAGAAAATGACAAAACAGTTGACAGGTAAAAGGGATGATACCAAACTTCATGCTTTTGCAAGAACAGGAAATTTGGATGAAGTAAAAGAAGTATTGAGCAATACTGCAGCGGAGGAATTAAAGGAGTTACTGATAAAACAGAATCAAGCAGGCGAAACCGCGCTGTATTGTGCAGCTGAGTATGGTCAGATTGATATAGTTAAGGAGATGATCAAGGTTTATGACCCTATTGCTGCTAGTATCAAAGCTAAGAATGGGTATGATGCATTTCATATCGCGGCGAAGCAAGGGGATTTGGGTATGTTGATAGTGTTTTAGATTGTGTAGCTTTGTTTTTGTGTTGGTTTTAAGTGGAAAAATGTATTGACATTGTGTTTGGAAATGTGGCAGAAACTCTGAAGGTGTTAATGGAGACGCACCCTGATCTTTCAATGACATATGATGCATCGAATACAACTGCTTTACAGACTGCTGCTACTCAAGGGCATATTGAGGTGGTTAACTTTTTGTTGGAGTCAGGAAGTGGATTGGCTACCATCGCTCGAAGTAATGGTAAGACGGCCTTGCATGCTGCTTCGAGGAATGGTCATGTGGCGGTAGTGAAGGCTCTCCTAGGAAAAGAGCCTGGGATTACTACAAGGATTGACAAGAAAGGGCAGACAGCACTTCACATGGCTGTGAAGGGTCAAAATATTGAGGTGGTCGAGGAGCTGATTAAGGCGGATGCATCATTGATTAATATGACCGACAGTAAGGGCAACACCGCATTGCATATAGCCACAAGAAAAGGCAGGACTCAGGTGAATAATTTTTCACTCTATTCATGGTTCTACTAATTATTACTTGCATGTCAATTGGTGGGAAATTGAGATGATTTAGTGAGAATATTTGTGTTGGATGGTTGAATTGTGGAAGGAGTTAACTTAATGATCACTTTGATATATGAAAATTGCAATTGGGGTACTCACTGATGTCCAAGTTCATCAAACTTTGATGAAAAGATTTTAAGACCTAGAGGACTATAGCTCCTAGCACCTTGTCCGTGGACTCGTGCATCCATTTCTCGTTTGCTGTCTAGGAAACCGTCAGTTATCCAGTGTCACTCACATTATAAACATTGAGATTAAGGGATTGACTGTAAACAATATACATTACAACGTATTGCATATTTGCATTAATGCATATAGCCCATTGACAAAGACCTACACGGCTGTGCTTTCTTATGGCAACATTTAGTGATGACTCGTCCAAAATTTTTACTATTGTTAAGATGAATAGGGAACTGCTTTGGTTCCATCATGTGTGAGGTAAAGCTAACTCATATTCCCATGTTACAGATTGTAAGAAGACTATTAGCTGAAAACGGAGCAGACACGCTAGTAGTTAACAGGGCAGGTGAAACCGCCCTTGATACAGCAGAAAAAACGTCACATCCAGCAATTTCAGAAACCCTCCGGGAGCATGGAGTTCAGAGTGCCAAAGTCCTTAAGCCAGCAACGAGTAATAATGCTCGTGAGCTTAAGCAGACAGTGAGTGATATAAAACACGAAGTCCATCACCAGCTAGAACATACCCGCCAAACTAGAAGACGTGTCCAAGGCATTGCAAAACGAATTAACAAGATGCACACTGAGGGCCTCAACAATGCCATCAACTCTACCACTGTTGTTGCGGTTCTTATAGCAACTGTTGCTTTTGCAGCTATATTCACTGTCCCAGGTCAGTATGTTGATGATCCGGATAATATTCCTCCAGGAAGTACCCTTGGAGAGGCAAACATTGCTCCAAATGCAGCATTTATAATCTTCTTTGTGTTTGATTCGGTAGCCCTTTTCATCTCTCTTGCTGTTGTGGTGGTTCAAACATCCGTGGTAGTTATAGAGAGCAAGGCAAAGAAGCAAATGATGGCCATCATTAACAAACTCATGTGGTTGGCTTGTGTGCTTATCTCTGTCTCATTTTTGGCACTCTCTTTTATAGTCGTAGGACCTAAGGAAAGATGGCTTGCTATTGGAGTAACAATCATAGGAACGACAATCATGGTAACTACTTTGGGTACTATGTGTTATTGGGTGGTTCAACATCGAATGGAAGCGAGAAATTTAAAGTCTCTTAGGAAATCCTCAATAGAAAGCAGGTCACGATCTTTGTCAGTTTCCGGTGCAATGTCAGATTCAGAGATTTTGAATGCTGAGAAATTCAAGAAGATGTATGCAATATGAGGTTTCTCAGCTAAAGCTGTACGTTCAATTTTCTCAAGGGCATATCAGCTTTTCATTTACTGATGCAGCTTCACTATACTATGTATATCCTTAATAACTTGACGACAACTTGTAAATTTAGTCAATTTTTTTCTGCATCAAAATTTTCAGCTGTTTATACATATTGATAAAAACTTCCAGGGTGGTGACGACATAGATTCGAAAAAACAGGAGGCTTTTTTCAGAGTTTCCAACCTTTGTATACAATCTTGTTTTGAGACTCCTATGTACACTGATTCTGCAACTTTACATGAATATATTCTAGTAACACTTTAATTCTGCTCATTATTTTTCTGTTCAAATCTTGAATCTTATACATGATCCTGCTATGGAGTATTAGATTCTACTATTCTACTAATCTACTATACAAGATAACAAGGTAAATTCTTTTACCCTAACCATATTTGTTTGCTGCAATTGTGTGTACTTGTGTGAATTGAAAGGTGGGTGCATCCACAATTACACATACAATCTGGAAATTTAATCATCCAATCGAATTAAATATAGATATATATATATATGTATATATATATACTCCGTTTTCAAAATGCAAACAAACAGCAAAATACTCACCATCCGGAACTCTAACGATGATGTAGTACGTAGTATTTCATATCCACCTTGTACCCCTTCAACGCCCTCCATTATGCCACACGGACTGCCGAGATTATACTCCATAAGTAGTTGTCTACACCAAACCAATAAGCATAATTCTGTTAACTTAGCATCATTTTGCGAAAATCATTAAGGCTTCATTTGGTTCACTGTGGGAAAAAGTTCTCATATAAATTCAAATTAATTTCCCTTAGGAGCTGTTTGGTTCACACGACGAATGTTGTTTGTTTGATTTGCATAGTGAATAGTAGTAAATTTCCATGCAAAGTATATTGACGAAGAGAAATTAAGTAATTCGCATTTGTTCTATATTAATCAAATAGGTCTTCTCATTCAGAATTCCATTCAATATCAAATTATTTACTATTGGAATACTCTGTAATATATTTATGTCAACCAAACATTGCCTTATTTTCAATACCGAGATCAGACATGTATAGTAGCGGAACCTACAAAGTCAAAATTAACATTTCATTTTGCAAAGACTCGTTTAAACAAACAGAATAAAGAAGTCTTCCTTGAACTACAACAAAAAAAACCAGAATTAACATTCCACAATTACTTCCTTCAACATTATCACTAAACCAAAAAAAACGATACAAAAAATAAATAAAAAATTTAAATTTCCTTCAATCAATCAACAATGGATGAAGAATTACTGGAATTACAGAAACAATTCGAATTCGCACAACAAGCTAAATCAAGTATCCGATTATCCGAAAGAAATGTCGTTGAATTGGTTCAAAAACTTCATGAACTTCAAATCATCAATTTTGATCTCCTTCATACTGTTTCTGGAAAAGAATACATTACTCCTGTACTTTTTCTCACTCTTTTAATCTATTATTTGAATTCAATTTAATTAAATTCGTTTTAATTTGCTGTTGAATTTGTTGCATGCGATTAAATTTGGGGTTTAGGGTTTTTGCTATGATCAATTTGATTGCATTCGAATTGGTGAATAAATACTTGTTCTTTATTTATTTTTTTTAGTCTAATTTCTATGATTATTTGATATTGATTTGTTATACTTTCGTCATTTTTGCCTGAATTTGGCTTAGTTTTGATCGTTGTTTTCGCATGATGATTTAGGGTATTAATGTATTACTTGGCGAAATTGCAATTGACAGGCGAAGGAATTAGGAAATTATTGAATTATTGGAAAATAGGAAGAAAAGATTTAAACTTGAAGCATATTCAATTAATCATAATAATTTGGATGTTTTATTACCCTTAATGATTTACTTTGGAGTAGTATTTAGGCTTTGTAGTACTCCGCAGTATTACTATTTAGGTCATGTTCTTTTTAGCTTAGTTTCAGTTCAATATAATTGGCTAACCGACTTTAATATTACATCCATAAATGATTACATGCAACAAAGCAATTTTTTTATGTCTCACGAAAAATACCTCTTTGTTGCAGGTAATCGATTATAGAGGCAGTAGTTCATTTTACTTAAATTCACTCCGGCCTGCCATATCTAATTAATTTACGCGCATTGCTCAAATGATGCTCTCCCTAGGTCCTTTAGGTCAATGCTTTACTATTTTCGAGTCATTTGTAACCAATTTGTAACTTCCCATTAATATTCAAGAAAGCTTATCATCATGTTGGGTAAATAGTCAAAGAAAATGATAGTAGATTTTCTAAAAAATCTGTATGTTCCTTTATATTATTTTTGTAGTGCAATTGTGAGTGGGATATTGAGATAGAGTTTGTTTTATAATTTTCTGTATTAGGAACAACTACGTCTCGAAATATTAGCTGAAGTAAAGAGGCTAGGGCGCGTTTCTTTGATTGATCTTACGGACAACATTGGTGTAGATTTGTACCATGTTGAGAGACAAGCTCAAGCTGCTGTAGCGGATGATCCTGGACTTATGTTAATTCAAGGGGAGATAATTTCCAATTCTTATTGGGATACTGTGGCTGAAGAAATCAACGAGAGGCTTCAAGAATGCAGCCAGATTGCTTTGGCTGAGCTTGCTGCACAGTTGCAAGTTGGGTCTGAGCTAATATCTTCTATGTTGGAGTCTCGGCTTGGGACCTTGGTATGATGCTTTGTTAAAGAATAAAGAATGAACACCAACCTTTTCTATATCTTTTAAAATGTTTGTTGATAGCTTAATTTTTGATGTGGATGTTTGTTGATTGTTGGTGTGTGGTTTGTAGATTAAAGGTAGACTTGAAGGTGGGCAGCTATATACTCCAGCCTATGTCGCACGTATAAATGCAATGGTGCGTGGTGCTGCAAGGGGTATTACAGTACCAACAAATTTGTCTGCTTTGTGGAGCTCTTTGCAGCAGTTACTACAGGGAATGGATGGTGCTAATGGTGTGGCTGTGGACAATCAGTTTTTCCAGACATTGTTCAATGGGTTGGTGAAGGAGATTGAAATCCTTGGTTCACTGCGTGCTGGAGTTCATTGGACACCTGCTGTAGGAATCATCTTTCTCATCTTTATTGTTTTGGATTTGGATATCTCTTATTGGCTCAAAAATTATGCATCTATTGATGTTGGCCTCTTGTTGCTGGTTCTAACAATGTAATTGTTATGATTAAATCGGTGATGCTTTCTTATATCTGATCCCAGGTTTTTGCTTCTGCTCAGAAGGAATTTGTGGATTCTTTCCTATCACAGGTACGAAGGCTTATCTAAGATAGCTTTGTAGTCACCTACTCCTAACGACTTATGCAAGTAACATATTATGTACTTTGAAATTTATGTTTTGTTATCATTATTTGTGCGCTTGTTTGTTTCATTTTAACTGTGTGTGTGTGTGTGTGTGTGTTTATGTGTGGTGAATTAAGTAAAATTATCTTGATCTCTTGTGACTTAGAGTGCGACAATGATACTTGAAGAAATCAATATTGCAGAATTTTGCCTGTGATATGGAGAATTCTAGAACTTTGATCATTTTGTTCATTGGACTTTCCTTAACAAATTAGGGATAGAGTTCACACTTCATTATATAGTTGGGCTTCAGAATGCGTCTTTGCGCTGTTTTTTTCTGTAATAGTCAACCCCTATCTCAACTAAGATCAGAGTAAGATCCCAACTGTATGTGGAGTGATGTGCATAATCTTTCTTCCCTTAAGGTCATAGAGTAAGAGCAAACTTATGAACTATCCTTGCAATGGAGCTGGCTGCTGGAAAGCAAGCTGAATTTTAGAGATATGGAAATATTTGTTTGGATTTTGGAATTTATATTGGGGGGGGGGGGGTATAAGGCTTGTTTTGCATACATTTTGAACTATGCTTGGCTGTATTGAGTTGAAAGACTCCTTCCATGGTGGGTGTGTTATTTTGTTGACTTCGACTAGGTGACCGCAGGTCCATTTTATGAAGTTTCAGAATGTATCACTCTTCTTTTGTTTTTTGGTGGCATTTTCTCTAATTTACGAAGGAACTGTGGAAGAGTCATTCACTTCTTATTTCTTAATTGCTAAGAAGAATGAATTCGCCGTTCTGTCCTGTCAAAAAAATAAAAATAAAAATCGCCATTCTGTTTGAATATAGGTTGAGAAGAAGAGGAGGAGGTTAATTTTTTTTTTTTTGATAAATCAATCAAGGAAAGTTCATTCTCTCAATGTCATTAAGCCATACCTAACTTAACATAGACTTGCTTGTTTGGTGTAGTAATCCTGATAGATTATCTGTTTCTGTCAAGTTTTTGATTTACTAAATTCTATTGATTGATGCAGCATTGGTTTGGAATAGATGAAGTCTTGAAGTGATTTACTTGATGAAATTTCTTATAAAAGCAGAATGAAGTAGTCGTAGTTTACTACTCCATGTGGTGAATATTCATGTTTATCTTCATTTTTTTTGGACAGAATTCCTTCATCAGCTACGATTCTCTTCACAAATTAGGAATACAAATGCTTGCTATTGGAGTAACAATCATAGGAACGACAATCATGGTAACTACTTTGGGTACTATGTGTTATTGGGTGGTTCAACATCGAATGGAAGCGAGAAATTTAAAGTCTCTTAGGAAATCCTCAATAGAAAGCAGGTCACGATCTTTGTCAGTTTCCGGTTGCAATGTCAGATTCAGAGATTTTGAATGCTGAGAAATTCAAGAAGATGTATGCAATATGAGGTTTCTCAGCTAAAGCTGTACGTTCAATTTTCTCAAGGGCATATCAGCTTTTCATTTACTGATGCAGCTCACTATACTATGTATATCCTTAATAACTTGACGACAACTTGTAAATTTAGTCAATTTTTTTCTGCATCAAAATTCAGCTGTTTATACAATTGATAAAAACTTCCAGGGTGGTGACGACATAGATTCGAAAAAACAGGAGGCTTTTTTCAGATTTCCAACCTTTGTATACAATCTTGTTTTGAGACTCCTATGTACACTGATTCTGCAACTTTACATGAATATATTCTAGTAACTCTTAATTCTGCTCATTATTTTTTCTGTTCAAATCTTGAATCTTATACATGATCCTGCTATGGAGTATAGATTCTACTATTCTACTAATCTACTATACAAGATAACAGGTAAATTCTTTACCCTAACCATATTTGTTTGCTGCAATTGTGTGTACTTGTGTGAATTGAAAGGTGGGTGATCCACAATTACCATACAATCTGGAATTTTAATCATCCAATCGAATTAAATATAGATATATATATATATGTATATATATATACTCCGTTTTCAAAAGGCAAACAAACAGCAAAATACTCACCATCCGGAACTCTAACGATGATGTGTACGTAGTATTTCATATCCACCTTGTACCCCTTCAACGCCCTCCATTATGCCACACGGACGCCGAGATTATACTCCATAAGTAGTTGTCTACACCAAACCAATAAGCATAATTCTGTTAACTTGCATCATTTTGCGAAAATCATTAAGGCTTCATTTGGTTCACTGTGGGAAAAAGTTCTCATATAAATTCAAATTAATTTCCCTTAGGAGCTGTTTGGTTCACACGACGATGGGTTTGTTTGATTTGCATAGTGAATAGTAGTAAATTTCCATGCAAGTAATTGACGAAGAGAAATTAGTATTCGCATTTTTTCTATATTATCAAATAGGTCTTCTCATTCAGAATTCCATTCAATATCAAATTATTTACTATTGGAATACTCTTTAATATATTTATGTCAACAAACATGGCCTTATTTTCATACCGAGATCAGACATGTATAGTAGCGGAACCTACAAAGTCAAATTAACATTTCATTTTGCAAAGACTCGTTTAAAAACAGAATAAAGAAGTTCTTCCTTAAACTACAACAAAAAAAACCAGAATTAACATTCCACAATTACTTCCTTCAACATTATCACTAAACCAAAAAAACGATACAAAAATAATAAAAAATTTAAATTTCCTTCAATCAATCAACAATGGATAGAATTACTGGAATTACAGACAATTCGAATTCGCACACAACTAAATCAAGTATCCGATTATCCGAAAGAAATGTCGTTGAATTGGTTCAAAAACTTCATGAACTTCAAATCATCAATTTTGATCTCCTTCATACTGTTTCGGGAAAAGAATACATTACTCCTGTACTTTTTCTCACTCTTTTAATCTATTATTTGAATTCAATTTAATTAAATTCGTTTTAATTTGCTGTTGAATTTGTTGCATGCGATTAATTTGGGGTTTAGGGTTTTGCTATGACAATTTGATTGCATTCGAATTGGTGAATAAATACTTGTTCTTATTTATTTTTTTTAGTCTAATTTCTATGATTATTTGATATTGATTTGTTTATACTTTCGTCATTTTTGCCTGAATTTGGCTTAGTTTTGATCGTTGTTTTCGCATGATGATTTAGGGTATTAATGTATTACTTGGCGAAATTGCAATTGACAGGCGAAGGAATTAGGAAATTATTGAATTATTGGAAAATAGGAAGAAAAGATTTAAACTTGAAGCATATTCAATTAATCATAATAATTTGGATGTTTTATTACCCTTAATGATTTACTTTGGAGTAGTATTTAGGCTTTGTAGTACTCCGCAGTATTACTATTTAGGTCAGTTCTTTTAGCTAGTTTCAGTTCATATAATTGGCTAACCGACTTTAATATTACATCCATAAATATTACATGCAACAAAGCAATTTTTTTATGTCTCACGAAAAATACCTCTTGTTGCAGGTAATCGTTTATAGAGGCAGTAGTTCATTTTATTAAATTCACTCCGGCCTGCCATATCTAATTAATTTACGGCATTGCTCAAATGATGCTCTCCCTAGGTCCTTTAGGTCAATGCTTTACTATTTTCGAGTCATTTGTAACCAATTTGTAACTTCCCTTAATATTCAAGAAAGCTTATCATCATGTTGGGTAAATAGTCAAAGAAAGATAGTAGATTTTCTAAAAAATCTGTTGTTCCTTTATATTATTTTTGTAGTGCAATTGTGAGTGGGATATTGAGATAGAGTTTGTTTTATAATTTTCTGTATTAGGAACAACTACGTCTCGAAATATTAGCTGAAGTAAGAGGCTAGGGCGCGTTCTTTGATTGATCTTACGGACAACATTGGTGTAGATTTGACCATGTTGAGAGACAAGCTCAGCTGCTGTACGGATGACCTGGACTTATGTTAATTCAAGGGGAGATAATTCCAATTCTTATTGGGATACTGTGCTGAAGAAATCAACGAGAGGCTCAAGAATCAGCCAGATTGCTTGGCTGAGCTTGCTGCACAGTTGCAAGTTGGGTCTGAGCTAATATCTTCTATGTTGGAGTCTCGGCTTGGGACCTTGGTATGATGCTTTGTTAAAGAATAAAGAATGAACACCAACCTTTTCTATTCTTTTAAAATGTTGTTGATAGCTTATTTTTATGTGGAGTTTGTTGATTGTTGGTGTGTGGTTTGTAGATTAAAGGTAGACTTGAAGGTGGGCAGCTATATACTCCAGCCTATGTCGCACGTATAAATGCAATGGTGCGTGGTGCTGCAAGGTTATTACAGTACCAACAAATTTGTCTGCTTTGTGGAGCTTTGCAGCAGTTACTACAGGAATGGATGGTGCTAATGGTTGGCTGTGGACAATCAGTTTTTCCAGACATTGTTCAATGGGTTGGTGAAGGAGATTGAAATCCTTGGTTCACTGCGTGCTGGAGTTCATTGGACCCTGCTGTAGGAATCATCTTTCTCATCTTATTGTTTTGGATTTGGATATCTCTTATTGGCTCAAAAATTATGCATCATTGATGTTGGCCTCTTTTGCTGGTTCTAACAATGTAATTGTTATGATTAAATCGGTGATGCTTTCTTATATCTGATCCCAGGTTTTGCTTCTGCTCAGAAGGAATTTGTGGATTCTTTCCTATCACAGGTACGAAGGCTTATCTAAGATAGCTTTGTAGTCACCTACTCCTAACGACTTATGCAAGTAACAATATATGTACTTTGAAATTTATGTTTTGTTATCATTATTTGTGCGCTTGTTTGTTTCATTTTAACTGTGTGTGTGTGTGTGTGTGGTTTATGTTGGTGAATTAAGTAAAATTATCTTGATCTCTTGTGCCTTAGAGTGCGACAATGATACTTGAAGAAATCAATATTGCAATTTGCCTGTGATATGGAGATCTAGAACTTTGATCATTTTGTTCATTGGACTTTCCTTAACAAATTAGGGATAGAGTTCACACTTCATTATATAGTTGGGCTTCAGAATGCGTCTTTGCGCTGTTTTTTTCTGTAATAGTCAACCCCTATCTCAACTAAGATCAGAGTAAGATCCCAACTGTATGTGGAGTGATGTGCATAATCTTTCTTCCCTTAAGTCATAGAGTAAGAGCAAACTTATGAACTATCCTGCAATGGAGCTGGCTGCTGGAAAGCAGCTGAATTTTAGAGATATGGAAATATTGTTTGGATTTTGGAATTTA
>PYUH01000120.1:3043325-3054845 GCA_016808085.1 Suaeda aralocaspica | reverse complement strand
TTTGGGGGGGGGGGGGGTATAAGGCTTGTTTTGCATACATTTTGAACTATGCTTGGCTGTATTGAGTTGAAAGACTCCTTCCATGGTGGGTGTGTTATTTTGTTGACTTCGACTAGGTGACCGCAGGTCCATTTTATGAAGTTTCAGAATGTATCACTCTTCTTTTGTTTTTTGGTGGCATTTTCTCTAATTTACGAAGGAACTGTGGAAGAGTCATTCACTTCTTATTTCTTAATTGCTAAGAAGAATGAATTCGCCGTTCTGTCCTGTCAAAAAAATAAAAATAAAAATCGCCATTCTGTTTGAATATAGGTTGAGAAGAAGAGGAGGAGGTTAATTTTTTTTTTTTTGATAAATCAATCAAGGAAAGTTCATTCTCTCAATGTCATTAAGCCATACCTAACTTAACATAGACTTGCTTGTTTGGTGTAGTAATCCTGATAGATTATCTGTTTCTGTCAAGTTTTTGATTTACTAAATTCTATTGATTGATGCAGCATTGGTTTGGAATAGATGAAGTCTTGAAGTGATTTACTTGATGAAATTTCTTATAAAAGCAGAATGAAGTAGTCGTAGTTTACTACTCCATGTGGTGAATATTCATGTTTATCTTCATTTTTTTTGGACAGAATTCCTTCATCAGCTACGATTCTCTTCACAAATTAGGAATACCCCAGCCCATTCAATTCTTACAGGTAAACTGTTTTCCTTTCCTCATTTCGTGATCTGTTTTGGCTATGTGTGCTCCTTTCTAGCCTAATTTGTTTTTATTTTAATGGCTCTCAATATAGTCTAGGTATCCTGAAGGCATTCCTTTGGTTACCATGTTTATTCACCCTTCTATGATTGAGATGTTGGATGGAGCTTTGGAGGATGCTATTGAACGCAATAGCTGGTAAGAGTTTACTGTTTTTGCTACATGTTAGTTACTCCTAAAAGTGAGTTACTCCTAGCAAGTTTTTTTTGATTGTTTATGTCATCAAGTGTGGATTTTTTTTAAAACGAAGTAATTACTATTTAACCCTTTTAATATTTATCTCTTTGCTAGTTGATTGTTGATTCATTTTAGATTTTGCAATTATCTATCAATATGTGAGTTGTTGTTGGTAACAATCATCAACACTTGGCATGTCAATTATTTCAACTCTCATGATATTTTCAAAACTTTGCTGTAGGCTCTAGCCATTCATGAGTGTGTTATTATGATGAACGAATAACCATTACTTAAATTGTAATCTTGGTGGAATTTGTGAAGTCTCCGACATTGTCATGCTGTTCACTTGTTGAGTCATGTGTTGTGAATTGTGATGGGCATAATATTTTATATATTAGTATACATCTCAAAGACATTACTTGTCTGGCTTTCTGTTTTTACTTTCCATTCTCCAACTGTTTTGTGAGGCTGATCAAGCTTTTGATATAGCATTGAGGGTGGAGGAGCTTCTATTAAAATTTAGAATAAATGTGTAGTTAATGGCCCCACTTATGCTGAGGTTTGAATATAAAGAAAGTTATGACCTGCAGACTCACTTGGTCTGCTCTTTCTTTTGACGATGCAAAATGTTCTACATAATTGCACAAACATGTCAAATTAAAACTAATTGTTCCTACTAAATTGTTTGGTGAGATTGGTTGCATAAAAGTTTTTGTGACAGTTTAACAGTTTTGTTACTGTTTATGCTCTAGACTCTGGGTTAGCGTTCTTTGGAGGCTAAATCTATATCAGTCTTCTCGACGAACCAAATCTTTACTTCTTTATTATTTAAGTATAACTATATTAAACTTTTTTCTTTTTCCTGTCTCCAGCTCTCTCAGGCTTTTATTTTTATTTTTTGAGTGTAATTGTGTCGTCTTTTAATTATTTTGTATTTACGGGTGAGGAGCACTTTGTGTACTGAAAGTGAAGCATGTCAAAACTCCAATGCCAGTTCTGCACATAGTATGAGCTGTATGATGTCCCTGGAGTCCTGAACTGGTCCAAATGATCATCTCTGCTTGAGGAAGCCAAAAACTCGTAATTCATAAGGATTATTAGTAATTCTTTTGTTACCTTCTGGCTTGCTCTTGCAGTCAAAACTTAGCTCTTAGAGAAGCATGTTTTTCACTTTTTCCCCAAGATATTGTGACCTGTTGTTCTTTTTGAGTTATGCAGTGAAAGTTTTGATGTTAGATTAAGCTGAACAGCTGAACCTGCCGAGGTGGCTTGATGTGGCTGGTGGTTTTTTAAATCCATCTGATTAATATTACACTTGTATAGAAATCATTAAAAAGCACTTCACCCCAACTAGGGAAGGGTCACTTCAGGGATGCAGGAACAGTCTGAATCTGGTTCACTGCATGTTGATTGGAGGGGCTGACCATTTTTAAGCACTTGGTGTTGTTTAATTATCTGAGATAAGTTAGGTAGTCACTTAATGGATGATTCATTGTAGTACTCTATTGGATTAAAATTAGGTTGCTTTCTAGTTTGAAGGTCTTCGTTCCGTTGTGGACTGGAATTACCCTTCTAATAATAAATCAAAAGTGATGTTCATGTTACTTTGAGTTTGAGCTTTGTTGTAGAGATGTTCAACATTTTTTGACCTTTTTTTTCAATTTTTTTTTGAGAATTTAACCTTTTCACATGTATGCTATTTCTCCTCCACCTTTCCATTTTCTTTCAATCTGATCTGTGAAGGTTACAGGATTGATGCATTTTCAGTGTTGCCCTCTGTATGTGGCTCACAAGATGCATATAAGATTTTATCATTGTGCCCATCCGTACAGTCAGCACTCAAGGTGAAATTTCTCAGTCTTGTATTTATTGTTTCTAATTATGTATGACTTTGTTAATTGTTTGTCATTCTTGGATCGCAGTCCAGCAGAGCACTTATTGTGGGAGAGTCCTATGTCCTTAGTGATGGCTTTATCAAGGTATGGACGTATGGTGTACACATACTCTAAAGTGCTATAGTTAACTAACAATTAATGTGACAGTGCTTGACACATAATGCCTTGTGTTAGTTTAATTTACAGCCTAATAGGTTTATCTTTAATTATAAAAGCTAATGCTTCCAAATGTGTTGTGTCAAGGATATCTTCACTCGACTTGATAAGGAGATGCAAACATCTATTCCTTTATCTGCTGGTGGACAGGGTGATGAAAAGGGTGGGACTAATTCAGGTAAAATATCTGAGTTAAATGAAACCAGTACTGAGAGTGGAAATAGATCGGGAATGGAGAGAAGTTCGAAGAAGAAGAAAGGGAAATCTACTGGGAACAGTAAGAGTTCAACAACTGAAATTGATAATCAAGAGCCTGTTCCGTCAAAATCTAAGAAAAATCAGAGAAAAGGCAAGGACAGTTCAGCTTCGCATGTTCCAGAGTCAAAAAGCTCCAAAGCTGTTGCTGTTCCTTCAGAAGAGTGGGTAATTAATAAGATATTGTCAGTGGTTTCGGAGTTTGAAGAGCATGGTTGGTGAAATAATTCTTTGTCTTCTGTATGTTTATCTTTTAAAAATTTGATCTGTTACACAGTATCATTTTTCCAGGTGTGGATGATCATGAAACAATTCTTAAACCATTGGCAAGCCATTTAAGACCTATGTTGGTCAATTCATGGAATGAAAGAAGAAATGCAATGTTAGCTGCAAATTCAGACAGAATGAAACGTGTGTTTGATAACTTGCAAAAGAAGCTTGATGAGGTTTGTATATTGTAGCCTTATATATGTGTCATTGGGATACAAGTTTCTTTTTATCTTGAACTAGTTTCATGGATGTCAGCCAGTTTGGCCTTGTACCTCACTGCCTCATAAAATGGATAGTGAAAATACTAAAAGCTAATGCTGACTAGTTAGTTTTGTCATTCACCACGAGTTTATTTCAATTTTCATTTCTCTCTTAATAAATTCAATCTCATGTTTCTGTTAGTAGGAGCCTTTTTTGTTTCGGTCGTATTCCGTATTTCTTCCATCTTAGATCGCTGTTTCTTTGTCCAGTTTGGTTTGAACATCCAGCTTTATGAAAAAGCATTGGATTTGTTTGAAGATGACCAGGCAACGCTTGTAAGTTGTTTCTTTTCTTAGGCACATGTCATTAGTAAAATACCTTTTTATACTATTAATCATGAGTTTCATTTCTCATGTTACATTGTTGCAGGCTGTATTACACAGACATTTGCTAAGAACTACTGGGGTTTCAATTGCTGATATGCTTTTATTTAATTTGGTATTGCTTGGTCACTAAGTTGTTATTGTTGTTCTTCTTTCTGGTTTTTTACTTTTTTTTTTCTTATACTCCGTATTAATATTATTATTATTATTTATTTATTTATTTGCTATTTTTTGATTAGGATGTGTACACCAAATTGAAGAATGGAATTCCAGTTGAAGAAACTCAAACTTCAGATTCTCTTTCTCTCACTTCTGGAGAAAGAAATTCTCTTGTATGTACTGTAATGGTTTCAGTTTGTTGTTGAGTAACATTTGGGATTTAACTTAGGTAAAAGGTTCACATTGAGATTTTGTATTTATTCAAGCTTATTGTTTTATTTTAGGCAAAGAGTTTGCATGGTTCACTTGCTGTCAAGGCTGTAACTTTGGTGGAATCTTTGGAAGGAAAGGTTGGTTTGCATATTTCTTGTTCTTTAGTTTCTTGATTTCTTATACATTTCAATGGTAAACTTTCCTCCCCTTTTGCATTTGAATGTTCTTCTCAAGTTCTCGTTATACACATGTATTTTTTGATAACAAACACTTTGCCTTCTTGAGTCATAGAATCAATTTATCCATCTTATTGAAATGCCAGTCTGTCCATTTTGCAATTTTCTGGCTTTTACTTTCTTCCATCTATGTGGAATGAGAAACAATTCCTTATCCCTGTAAATTCTAGTCCATTTTGTAGCAAACTCTCTTTTGTCTTAGGTTAATGTATGCTATAATTACGATTTTGAAGGCATGTCCTGGTGTTTGAATCAGCCAATTTTTAATGCCTTTTAGGCTACTAAGCCATGGCTAGTAGGCAATTCCTGCGTGACGGATCTAGAATTTGCCTGGTGCTAATAACTCTGGCTTTAGCAACCAAGTTTCTGAAGTTTCAATATTGTTTTAGGTTCTTGTGAGAGTAAAATTCTGTTTTTCCAAATTCTCACTCTCCAATGACTGTATTCTGTGTGTTCGTCCATCGCCTACTAAGTGTGCCCAAGTTAGCTCCGAAAGGAAGCTCCTGGATTGTATATCAATGTGATAAAATCCACGACCCAAAGCATCTCAAGTTTTCAATATCATTTAGCACGGAGAATTGTAAACCTATCAAATAAATAATGAAGATCACTAAACAAAAATTAGTAATATGTTATCACCAAGCAATTTAGTATTAGGAATGTGTTTATAGGCATGTTTTTGTGTGTACATATTGCTTTGTAATTGTGTCTGCATGTGTACATTTGTAATGCAATAATGCAAACATTTATCAAATTTTGCGAAGTTTCCATGTAACTTGTTTTAGATTAGCTCATGGCCATCCAGACCTGTGGCTAAACCATATGTGGAAGACTTGAACAAGATGTCAGAGCAAGATTTCATGCTTAGTAAATGCTTACTTCTTTTTTCACCTTCCAGTGTTTGGATAGACTGTCCTTTGTTTGATTGATGGATTTTTCTCTACACTTAGGGCCCCCAAGGACGGGTAAATTCTAATCCAAGAAGGTTAGTTTCCCTTTTGGAGGTCACAAGAAGTGTGTGACAGCTTCAAAATTAACTTATATCTATGTGATTGTATTTGGTCTAGGTGACCAATAAGGACATTGGGAGGCTTACTAAGAACCAAGGAGTATTCGTTCTACTTGTTTCAGGATGTTCCCACCGTATTTGTCACTTGATATCATTAACAAGAATCTCCCCATGTCCATTCTTCTTAGGCTGTCTCGTCATATTGTTTGTGAAATGCATCTAATTGAACACATCGCTAGTTCACATTTTTTGTTATGAGTTTTTACTTATGAATGCTCAAATCTCTGCATTTGACAGCGAGTGGACACATTCATGACAGCATTATCAGCATTGGTAGAAGAAAGGTACTTTTCTTGTCCATACTTATGTTTCTGGGCATACTGTTTATGTTAAATGCTATTCAAACTAGTAGGCTGATCCTTTGATGTATTATATACTAACGATGTTTATGAATTTGTCTTTTTAGTGGGTTATTTTTGAAGAAGCTTGATAAGAAAGTGGAAAAGGCTCTGATGCATTCATATCGCAAGGTACATGTTTTGATATCCTTCCCTTGGCTTATTTTAGTGCTCTTAAGTCTTAAGCATGAAGGAAATGATTTGTTTTTTCCGATATCATTATTGGGTGATTGGAGTGACTAAAATTCGAGGAACTAATATGTGATTTGATGACTCACTTGTATAGTTTGGGGTTACTAAGCCTTCAGCGTAATGTATTACTTTTTAGGATACTTGCCGTTCTGTTTATGGTTTCTCTAGATTTTCTCATCTGCTTATTTATATTAGCCATTTAGAAATGACAATGAATTGGTTCTGGGCTGCAAAAGGTGATCATTAGAAAAAAAGCATGTCTGAATTTCTACTCGTCAATGTATTTAGTTTACAGTAAACTGTACTTTAGCTGAGTGGATGATCTTCTTAGGAAGTGATTGTTGAAGATTAACATTTGCAGGCTTGCAGCTAGGAAGTGTGCTTATTAGCTGAAGGAAGTAAGGAGCTCAAATTGATAAGGACATTGTAGGACATATCAATACTCATATGTTTACTAATATTTCTTTGCATGTCATATGGGAATTTGGGAATTATGGGATCATACATGCTTTAAAGAGATTTTTTGAAAATCTTTATACTAGCCTTCAGCAGTGATTACTCTTTCCTACAAAATATCAGCTGTATTGTCTGTATATTGATAAGGACATTGTAGGACATATTAGAACTCATATGTTAACTGATATTTCCTGGCATGGCATATGAGAATATGGGAATTATGGGATCGTATATGTTTTAAAGAGATTTTTTGAAAATCCTTATACTAGCCTTCAGTAGTGATTACTCTTTCCTACAAAAAATCAGCTGTATTGTCTCTGTTGGATGTGTGGACATACAAGAAAGGACAAAATATGGGATGAGGTGATTAGGAGTAAGTTGTGGGTTGTTTTTATTTAAGATAAAATGAGGGAAAATAGGCTAAAGATGGTTTGGTCATATGAGACGGAGACCGAGTAACGCTCTGGTAAGGAGGTTGGAGGGGTGGCAACAAGAGGGACGGAGGAGAGGTAGAGGAAGACCAAAGCAAACTTGGATAATATATGTTAGTGAAGATATGAGGGTGTTGGGGCTTGAAGAAAATTTAGTGTCAAATAGGGAAGATTGGAGAAAAAGGATTTCTGCTGATGACTTTTGCACCTCTTCATATTGATTCATGTCTAGCTGACCCCCAAATTAATTTGGGATGATGCAATTGTTCTTTTACTAAAGCTCTCCTGAATTTGTTCCCGCACAATTTAGCCTCAGTAGTGATTATTCTTTTCCTTATACAGTAAGTTCAACCAAAGAAAGATATTGTTCATTCACTAAAGTTCTGCTGAATTTGTTACTGTGCTATGTGTTTCCAGGATCTCACATCTCAAGTATCCATGGAAACTGATCCAGTTTCACTTCTACCAAAAGTTGTTTCGTTATTGTATTTGAAGGTTAGTTTAATATGTGCAGTAAAATCCTGAACTCTTCAGCACTGGATTTTGTTGTGTATATTGCTGTTTTGACTCTTTTCCTTTTTTCCTTGTACTATAGTTTTATAATAAAGCTCTCCAAGCTCCAGGAAGGGCCATATCTGTTGCTGTTTCGCGGTTGAAGGTAATGCATCTCGTATTGTGAAATATTAAGTGCTTGGGTAATTTTTAGTCCTGTAATTCTTTATTGAATATGCCTATATCTCTTATCTTAGCTACATCCAATGTCATGAAGCCATTTTCATTCTTTCAATTTGTTTTCCATAAGGATTATATTGTTCACAAGTTGTTGTTTCAACCTTCAAAACATATGAACTCATATTTGTGGCAAAACCATGAAGGCACTCTCGTTATTTTCTTAATTATCATTCAACTTGAAATTGTCATATATTCAGCATGCTTTCGTTGTTATGGTAGCGGCTGTGCCATCCATTGCACCTGAACTCTGTGTCTTGTCTTCTTTCAGGACAAGTTGGATGATGCAGCATTCAAAACCCTAATGGATTACCATTCTGGAACTGTGACACTATTGGCATTGATGTCAGCTTCTACTCATGATGTGAGTGATTTTAATATGTTCAAATCTGGATTACTGTCCACCAAAAACGTAAAAAAAGAAAAAAGTTCTGTATTGCTGATTTAGCCGTTAGATGAGTAGATTCTTCTTTCTTAGGGATTGTGGATTTTTGTGAGAGCAATAATATTTGCAAGTGAAACTAACCCTTTGCCCCACCCGTTATGATGTCTCTGTAGAAACAACAACATACATATTCCTACAACCTGATTCAATACGTTTGATAGCAAGCTAGGAAGGGAAGGAAAATATGAGGGAGGGGAGGGGAAAGAAAGTGAGGGAGAGGTGGACCTCCAATTTCCCTCCAAAACTCTCCAAATTAGGAGGAATGATGGTTCTTAAAGGAGGGAAATTGATTCCCTCCCTTTCGTTACTCCAACCATTTATACAAACAAGAAATTTGTCTCCCTTCGTTTCTTTTGCCCTTTCTTTCCTTCCATTTTAGTCTCTTCAAACAAAGAATGAGAGTTGCACATTGTTTGGATCACAAGTTATGAGGGGAATGAAGGGAAGAGAAATAAGAGGAGGGCGAGGGAAAAGAAAGGAAGGGATTAGTGGAGCTCAAATTTTCCTCCAAATCTCCAATTGGGAGGGATCAAGGCTCTTAAAGCAGGGGGGGAAATGGATCCCTCCCTCTCTTTTCCTTTCCTTCCTCCAATCATTTACACAAACAAGGGAAGTTGAATTGTCCCCTTTCTTCTCTCCCCTTCCATTTCCTTGTATCCAAACAAAGGGTTAGAGTATATTGTATTATTTATTCAAAAGAAAAAGATGGTCCTGAAATGAAAATTCTTCTCCTTGATAACCGATTTATTAACGCCTGGTCACCTGGATTTACTAAAACTTTTCAGAGTGTTTTTTAGATGGAATTTGTCTCTTACATTCAGTCTGCTTTTCGATTAGGACGACGACTGTGCTTCAGACAGAATTGCTACCAAGAAGGAGCTTCTGGAGAGCCTAATGCCGACGCTGAAAGGTTTAGCTTTGGGAACTTCCCAACCCCAGGATGCAAGCTGATCACTTTAGCATACACAGACCCGATGTTTCTGTGTATTGGACAAGAGTTGTATGGATTTGTGATCAGTGACAGTAGAGCAATCTCAATTCATATAAGCTAACCTGATTTTCTCCTGAAGCTGTTTAATGTACCAGGTATAGGATTCTTTTAGTATTGCACCTTCTAGGGAGGATGAAACAAACAACAGAAATTGTATGCCCATAAGATGTTGATCACAGAATTCAGTCTTCCCTCAAGAGGTGCAACTGTGCAAGTTAAAAGCAGCGGCAAACTCTCAGTTTTGGGTTTAGTGCTTATGAGAATCTGCATAGTGGTTGGTTAATGTTTAAAAAAAAAAACAAAAAAAAAAAAAGACGAAACAAGGGGAAAAAAATCAAGCTTATAATATAGATCAAAGTAGCAATTTATAACGAGCCTTAAGTGTTATATAGTGTGATCCGTCATGGATGGTGTACATTATCTTGATGCTTTTTTATCTGTTTAGATGTTAGAACTTCTGTAATTCTATAGACCCAAGTTTTATGTCATGTAACAAGTGTCCTGTAAAACAGTATTAAGGTAAGATTATTTACTATTTGACGTATTTGTACATTTTCTTTAACTATTGGGTTTATTGAATTAAATAATATATTTTCTTGTCTAACTATCTAGTGGTCTTACATAATAAGACTATCTTATTTAAGTTTTTGCATATTTCATGGGTAAAAACGTAAAACCGATAAATGATACTCCCTTCATTCTTATTTGTTGGTTATGTTTTTCTTCTATGGTGTTCCGTTTTGTTGGTTATAATTGGAATCTTTTCTTTTTAATTTATGTTTTTTGATAAATAAACCCTTATGATTAATGTCCAATTTTTACACCTACAAAAGGGTAAATGACTAAAAGAAAAAATTGACATCATGACACTACGAATTTCAAGTACGGAGTATAACTTTAAATGTAAAAGAAAAAAGGATAACACTATTATACAAATATCAAGAATAACTTTTACTTCGTACTTTTTTTTACTCTGCCAGTAAGAATTTTTTTTACCATCTAAGATTTATGCGTACGATACTAAACGTAACGAATAAATAGGAACAGAGAGAGCAATAGGGTAATACTCGAGTGTTATTTACGCTTTTAGTGTAGCATGGCATTTTCCAACCTTAATCATACATATGGTTGGAGTCAAATGTTTCAAACCATAATGTCGCAAAACATGTGCTGCTATTGAATAATTGGGAGTATCATTTAATTAGTAAAGTAATGTGTAGTTTAAAATAACATATTTTTCATCAAAGAGAACCTAATTTTGGGCTCTGATATTAACATTTTATAGTTCTGAATTTCTGAAATTGTATTCGCAGATAACTACTTCTATCCATTGCAGATAGATTAGCTATCTGTGATAGATTCTTGTAACTTTTAATACAGATTTTTATTTTGATTACCCGATCAATTGTTACGGTATATCTATGATATGGTATTTATGATCAAAGTTCAAGGGCAACTAGTCAAGTAGCGTTACGCAATTCTAAGCACATGATAGGGGCTATGAATAGTTTGACAATGTAATTATTCCTTCCATTCTTTCCGTTATAATTATCCTTTGCATTCGTCAAACATCAAAATCAAAATCAAAATCAGTACCATATGGCCATACGATACTACCTTACTGCTGCCGTCTAGCGTGATTGACTCCGTAGTTTTCAAAATTAGAAGTTCTCCATTAATTCATACCATTTTATTATTGAACACATTGACATTAACAAAAACTATTCCGTAGAATAAAAGCAATTTTTATACTATACACCTGGCCACCTGGGTGTATATTCTTGGATGGTTTTTTTCAAATTTTTTTTAACTAGATTTTGGAAACTCAAAAAGTTGTAGATTATAGCCTTCGTTTGAAGGCATTTGAGGGGTTTTCTCGGAATTTCTAAAATTTCAACGTGTGCTACATACCACCACAGGACCCCCTACGATTCGCTTAAGCCCTCAAAAACATGTTATCAACCCTCTATTGAGGATTTCCGGACAAGGGAAAAACATTTATTTTAGGGATCTTATAAAAACACGTTATTGTCCCTATTTAGGCCTTTTTCACCTTTAATCGTCTAGTTTAGGTTCATATTTTAACCATAAAGGCACCCATGACGGTTTTTCCCAACTTTTTTCTTCGACCTCGAAAAATTAAAAAAAAAAAAAAAAAAAAAAAAAA
>PYUH01000120.1:2976370-3043309 GCA_016808085.1 Suaeda aralocaspica | reverse complement strand
AAAAAATAAAAAAAAAAAAAAAAAAAAAAAAAAAACAGTGGATTATAGCCTTTAATTGCAGCCTCCCGAGGGGCTTTCCTCGGACCCGGGCATTTTTGCCTTATTTTTTCACTACATGCTATGGAGCATCACAGGACACCCCACGATCAATTTCGGCCGCCAAAAACCTATTATCATACCTCTGTTGAGGATTTTCGAACAAGGGAAAAACACTTATGTTTTAGGGTCTTTATAAAAACCTGCTATCGTCTCTCTAAGCCTTTTCACCCCAAATCATATGGTTTACGTTCATATTTTAACCATATTGGCACCTCCGGATGGTTTTTCCCAACTTTTATTCTAAGACCCCCCCCCCCCCCTAAAAAAATGTGGATTATGCCTTCGAATATGGCCTTCCGAGGGGCTTTCATGGGACCCAGACAGTTTTCGCCTAATTTTTTTAACGCGTGCTATTGACCACTAGATGGCTCCCCAAGATCAGTTTTGGACCCTAAAAATCTGTTATCACCCCTCTATTTAAGATTCTCGAACGAGGGAATAACAACTATTTCAGAGACCTTATAAAAACCCGTTATCGTCCCTCTTTTCAAGACTTTTAACCCCAAATCGCCTTGTCTGGGTCCATATTTTAACCATACGGGCACCGTAGATGGTTTTTTAACAACATTGTTTAAAGGACCCCGGAAACTCAAAAAACAGTGGATTATAGCCTTCGATTAAGGCCTCACCTAGACAATTTTCGCCCTGTTTTTTCACCACGTGCTATGGACCACCAAAGGGACCCCCACGATCGGTTTCAGCCCCCAAAAACCTATTTTCATCCTTTTATTCAGGATTTCCGAACAAAGGAGAAAAATCTATTTTAAGGACCTTATAAAAACCTGCTATTATCCCCATGAGGCCTTTTCATCCCAAATTGCATGGTTTTGGTTCATATTTTATCCATACATACATCCCGGATGGTTTTTCTCAACTTTTTTTTTAGTCCCTAGAAATTCAAAAAATAGTGGATTATAGCCTTCAAGTGAGGCCTCCCGCGGGGCTTTCTCAGGACCCAGATAATTTTCGTCTAATATTTTCACCCATTCTATGGACATCCAAAGGACCCCTCATGATCAGTTTCGGCCCCTAAAAACCTGATATCATCCCTCTATTGAGTTTTCCCGAACAAGGGAAAAACAATTATTTTGCGGACCTTTTTTAAAAACCTGTTATTGTCTCTCTTTAGGCCATATCACCCCAAATCGCCTTGTCAGGGTTCATATTTTAACCATACGAGCACCCCAAATGGCTTTTCCCAACTTTTTTTACGGGACTCCGGAAACTCGAAAAATAGTGGATTATGGCCTTCGATTGAGGTTGCTCAAGGGGCTTTCTCGGAACCTGGACTATTTTCACCATATTTATTCACCGCGTGCTATGGACCACCGCATTACCCTCCACGATCTATTTTCGATCTCCAAAAACTTGGTATAATCCCTCTATTGAGGATTTTAGAACAAGGGAAAAACAACTATTTTAGGGACCTAATAAAAACTTGTTATTGTCCTTCTTTAGGCCATTTCACCCTAAATCGCTTGATTTTGGCTCATATTTTAACCATATGAGAACCCTGGAGTGTTTTTCCCAACTTTTTTCAAGACTCCGGAAATTCCAAAAATAGTGGATTATAACCTTCGATTGAGGCTTCAAAACGGGCTTTCTTGAGACCCGTATAATTTTCCCTATGTTTTTTTACCGCGTTCTATGGACCACCACATAAATTCTCATGATCGGTTTCAGCTCCCAAAACCTGCTGTCATCCCTCTATTGAGGATATCTGAACAACGGAAAGACAACTATTTCAAGGACCTTATAATAACCTATTATCGTCCCTCTTTAGGCCTTTTCAGCCCAAATCGCCTAGTTTGGGTTCATATTTTAACTATACGGGCACCCCGGATCGTTTTCTAAAAAAAAAAAATTGGGACCATAGAAAATAAATAAAAAACCAATGTTAGGGGGGCTAGAAATAGTGGTTTTTCCGTGTTCTTCGGAAGAGGTCATAAGAGGGATGATAACATGATTTTAAGAGTCGAAACCGATCGTGGGGAGTTGTGTCGTGGCCCATAAAATGTGGAAAAAACAGGGCTAAACGGATCCTAGGAAAGCCGCTCCGGAGACCTCAATCGTAGTCTATTACCCACATTTTTTTTATATTCAGGGGTCCAAAAAATATTACCATAACCTTTCCGGAGTGTCCGTATAGTTAAAATATGAATCCACATCAAACAATTTGGGGTGGAAAGCCTTAGAAGGGATGATAATTAGTTTGTTTGAGAGGCTTGGAAATAGGTGTTTTTGTTCTTCACTTTTACAGAAAAGGCCTTAAGAGGAATGATATCAAGTTTTTAGAGGTCGAAACTGATCGAGAGAAGTCCAGTGCTGGCCCATCGCACGTGGTAAAAAAAAAAAACAAGGCTAAAGTAAGACAGGGCTCAAGAAGGCCCTTCTGGAGGCATCAACCAAAGACTATTATCCACTATTTTTTTTAAATTTTAGGGTCCCAGAAAAAACAATTGCCGAACATTTTTTAGGGTGTTCATATAGAAAAATTATGAACCCAGACTAGGCGATTTGGAGTGAAAAGGCCTAAAGAGGGGATGACAAACCATTTTTATATGGGTCTTGAAATAAATACTTTTCCATTCTTCAGAAAAGACAATAAGAGGGATGAAAAAATGTTTTTAAGGGTCGAAACCGATCATACGAAGTCCTATGGTGGCCCATAGCACGTAGGAAAAAAAACTGGGTGAAAACAAGACGGGGCCTGGGAGGGTAGCTTTGGAGGCTTCAATCAAAGACTATTATCCACTATTTTTGGAGATTCCGGCGTCCCGGAAAAAGGTTGTCGAAAAGTTTTGATGGTGTTTGTATGGTTAACATATGAACTCAGACCAATTGATTTGGATTAAAAAGGCCTTACGAGGTATGATAAACAATTTTTATAGGGGCTCGAAAATAGTTGTTTTTCCGTTCTTCGGAAAAGGTCATAAGAGGAATGATAAAAGGTTTTGAAGGGCCGAAATTAATCATGGGGAGTACTATGGTGGGCCATAGTATGTGGAAAAAAAATAGTGTGAAAATAAGACGGGCCTGGGAAGGCAGCTCGGGAGGCTTCAATCAAAGGCTATTATTCACTATTTTTTAAGATTCCAGAGTTCCGGAAAAAAGGTTGCCAAAAGCTTTCTAGGGTGTCTATAACTCTATATGGTTAAAATATAAACCCCGACCAGGAGATTTGGAGTGAAAAGGCATTAAGAGAGAAGATAAACAGTTTGTTAGGGGCCCAGAAATAGATGTTTTTCCGTTCTTCGAAAAGGCCATAAGAGGGATGGTAAAAGGTTTTTAAGGGCCAAACCAATCGTGGAAAGTCTTATGGTAGACCATAACACATGGGAAAAACATGGTAAAAATAAAACGGGACCCGGGAAGACCCCTCTAGAAGCTTAGCTTTAATTAAAGACTATTATCCACTACTTTTTTAGATTATGGGGTCCCCAAAAAAAGTTGGTGAAAACTTCCTAGGGTGTCGTATGTTAAGATATGAACCTAGACTAAGCGATTTAAGGTAAAAAAAAGCCTCAAGAGGGATGATAACAAGATTTAGAGGGGTCTAGAGATAACTGTTTTTTTTTTCCGTTCTTTAGAAAAGACCATGAGAGGAATTATAACAGGTTTTTAAGAAATTTTGTGTTCTCCATAAAATTATTATAATGTTGTGGTTGAATAGTCACGAACTCACAAAATGATCGATTTTTAAGAAAGTTAGTATGAGTATATTTTTTTTCAATTTTATAAATTTAGGTTTATAATTATCGAAAATAATAAATCTAAATTAGTGCATGTCTTTTTTGTGTTTTGAAAAAATGATTTATTAGGACGGTTCAAAAAAATGATTTAGGATAAGTTCAACCTTTTAATTATTGAAAATGATAAATTTTACATATTATCATAGTACAATATCTAACTTATGAATATATGCTACAAAATTAAGTACATGTAGTTTTATAATTTTATTATTGGTGTGTAAAAATGATAATACTTGTATTACTCATATTTTTGTAAGCTTATACTTCATTTCTATTATATATTATAAGTTCAATATGAATCATTGCAATTACCACCTATTATTTATATTCATATTATTGGAGAAAATTAGGATGATAATCCGACAATTAATATCAACACATAATTAGTTTAAATGACCACCCTTACTTATACGATAAATATATAGAATTATATTGTTATCGCAATCAAAATGTTTATACCATATCCTCACAATATTTATATCAATTCCCTAGTCCTCCATCCTCCATTTGGTGTTAGGTGAATTGAAAAGTTAACCAGTTGAAGCACATGGTAGTTGCACATGATGTGGGGGTGTCATCTCCATTCTCCAACCTATTGCTTCTACTAATCTAGTCATTGAGTTGACTAAAATTCCATTACTTTCCCCTTTCACCCACACTCAAAAAAACCACTACAATTTCAACTTAGTGCAAAAGTTATTAACAATGAAAATCATTACACTACATTTTTTTGTATTATTTATCTACTAAAACTGTTAATTTTTATTTTATTTTATTTTTTTTTAATCCTAATTTCTCCCATTTGAAAATGTCTCATTTTAATTCATTTTCATGTTAGTCTTTCAATTTTTTGCAATTTGCCAGAAAGAACTCTCTTTTGTAGCCCATTAGCTGTATTTTGCTCAAATCCTAGACAACTTGTGACCTACTTCCACCACTTCATTACCTTTTTGTCCTTTTTTTTTTCACATTATCTTCCTTTTTTCAGTAAATTTCTTCGATTTTCCATTAATATTTTGTACTACTACTACTACTACTAATAATAATAATAATTTGATTTTCAGTTTTCAATATTGTATTTTAATTTTTTCTTTTTCTCTCACCAATTATTTTCATTTGGGGTAGTCATCAACTGCTGGCAGTTTTCTATTTGCGCGTTTTTGGGGTTGATTTTCTGCTGATTCTTCAACTTGGGTTTGATTAATTTTCTGAAATCTCAAAAGGGTTTCTTCTCATTTTGCTTCTTTCATGTTTTTGCAGCTTTTCTGATCTTAAAGGTACAATCTTTTTGCTCTATTTTACCTTTATTTTAGTTTACTGTCTCTTTGATTATTTACTTTAGATTCATTTGTTCTTGAATTTCAATCATTTATCTGCTTATTCATTGTTTTTTCATCAGTTGACTGTAATCTGAATTTGGGTTGAATTGTTTTTGTTTTAATTTTGATTTAGCTTAAATTCAGCTGTTAATGTTGTTGCATTAGATTCAATTTTTCAAGTGATTGTTATTTCATGTTTTGATTCAGATCTATGAGCTTTAGTTAAGTTTAGATTGTAGTTGAAAATTGAAGTAGTTTATAGGTGTAATAAAAGATAGGTTTTTGTTTGCAGGAATTTTGCAATCTGAATACTAAAGTAATCCAAATATGAGCTATATTGGCATTGTGTTCAAGTGGGTTCTTTTGTTATCTTTAGCTTGTCTTTCAAATAAGGTTTATGGTGATGATTTCCTGCTAGACTGTGGATCGTCTAGTAATACCACGGTTGGTGACCGCGTATTCTTAGCTGATAGTTATGCCTCGAAGTATCTTACCACAACTGAGAACATTATGGGAAGTAATTCTGCTGATAATGGCTTGCGTCTGTATCGTACAGCGAGAGTTTTTAGTGGAAAGACAAGGTACAAGATTCCTATAGGTCAGCCAGGAAGATATTTTATCCGGTTGTATTTCTTCCCGTTTACTTACCAGGATCAAGATTTAACCACTGCGAAATTTTTAGTTTCTGCTCAAGAGTTTGTGCTTATCAGTGGTTATACTCCTCCAAAGTCTGCTACTATGAAAGAGTACTCCGTTAGTGTAACGTCGAAGGATCTTGAAATCATTATTGATCCTGCCTCTGATTCTGTGGCTTATTTGAATGCATTAGAAGTAGTCTCAGTTCCTGATACGATGATTCCAGATGATGCCACCTTGATTAACCCAACTGAACCCTTCAAAGGTCTTCCAGATAAGGCTTTGGAAACTGTTTTTCGGCTTAATATGGGAGGGCCAACTGTCGATTATAATAATGACACTCTTTGGAGGACATGGAAGCCCGATGAGAATTACTTGGAACATAAGAATTTTGCTACAGACGTCCAGAAAACAGCGGCTGTTAAGTACAAGGAGGGTCTTGCTACAAGAGTTGATGCACCTGCATCTGTTTATGGAACTTGTAGGAGACTGAACGCTCGAGGTGACCCCAACGCAAACTTCAATGTTACATGGAACTTCGATTTAGATATTGGGTTCCAGTATTTTATCCGGTTTCATTACTGCGACATAGTGAGCACATCAACAGACGAGATGTACTTTAACGTGTTTGTGGATTCATGGATAGCTTCTCGAACATTTGACCTTACTACTGTGACTGGTGGGTCTTTGGGTGCTCCTGTCTATGTTGATTTTGTCACACCGATAACTACTAGTAACAAGCTTCATGTAAGCATCGGCCCAGCTACTGCAAATGGTAATCAACCTGATGGGATTTTGAATGGGCTGGAAATAATGAAGTTGAATAATGAAAAGAAGACCCTAGATGGAGCTGCTGGTCTGCCTTCCTTCCAGAGTGATTCCAAGAAACAGATAGGCCTCATAGCTGGGTTAACTGTTGGGGGTGTCTCTCTCCTTGCTTTGGCCGTTGTTCTCTTTCTCTTTTGTAGAAGAAGAAGCAAGAAGCAAGGTCAAGGTCACTCGAAAACCTGGATTCCTCTTTCTCTCACAGGTGGCGCTTCCCACACAATGGGAAGCAGGTATTCAAACGGGACAGTCACCAGCGTGGCTTCAAACCTGGGGTATCGAATTCCTTTTGCAGCAATTCAAGAAGCCACAAACAGTTTTGATGAAGGTGGGGCCATTGGAATTGGTGGTTTTGGGAAGGTGTATAAGGGTGTGTTAGCTGATGGCACTAAGATTGCTGTAAAACGAGGCAATCCTCGATCTCAACAAGGCCTCAATGAATTTTTGACAGAAATTGAAATGCTTTCACAATTTCGCCACCGTCATCTTGTGTCTTTGATTGGATATTGTGATGAAAAGAACGAGATGATCTTGATCTATGAATACATGGAGAATGGGACCCTTAAAGCCCACCTTTATGGATCAGGAAACCCTTGTCTGACTTGGAAGCAAAGGCTCGAGATATGCATTGGGGCAGCTAGGGGACTTCATTACCTCCACACTGGTTATGCAAAAGCTGTTATTCATCGGGATGTCAAATCTGCGAATATTTTACTCGACGAAAATTTCATGGCCAAAGTTGCCGACTTTGGGTTGTCAAAGGCTGGACCAGAGCTTGATCAGACTCATGTTAGTACTGCAGTGAAGGGAAGTTTTGGATACCTTGATCCTGAGTATTTCAGGAGACAACAGCTTACTGAGAAATCAGATGTGTACTCATTTGGGGTGGTCTTATTTGAAGTTCTGTGTGCAAGGCCTGTCATTGATCCCACATTGCCAAGGGAAATGGTTAATTTAGCCGAATGGGCTTTAAAGTGGCAGAAGAAAGGGCAGTTGGATCAGATCATAGACTCTAATCTTCAAGGTAACATAAAGCCAGAGTCGCTTAGAAAATTTGGGGAAACCGCTGAAAAGTGTTTGGCTGATTATGGAGTTGATAGGCCTTCCATGGGAGATGTCTTGTGGAATTTGGAGTATGCGTTACAGCTTCAAGAAGCTACAATCCCTGATGATCCTGAAGAAAACAGCACAAACGCAATCAGTGACATCTCTCCACAAGTTAACAATTTTGTCCCCAATGATGCCACTATTTCTTCAGTGCAATATGAAACTACTACAAATGTTGATGATCTTTCTGGTGTGTCCATGAGTAGGGTGTTTTCTCAGCTAGTGAAGTCCGAGGGCCGATGATTTGACTTCTTGCTGATATACTTTGTCAACATATGTATTGTACCATGTTTCTCATCTGTATTTCTGTTTCATTTAATTATTGTCTTCAGTTTATGTAACTGATCCATACTAGGAGCAACAAGATGGTTGTTTTTGTCTTATTTATATTTTTTTATTTTTTTTTCCTTTTTCTGATCAAAGTTTTGCGACTTGCAGGCTGCAGCAATTTGTTGTAAGAACTTTGTAATATGTACATTATGTAGCAATTCATTGTAGACCCGGCAATTGTCATTCGAAGTTTTGAAATGCTCGACTATTTTTTTTTTTTTATATGAAGTGTCTATCTACCTCTTATTTTAACCTATACATGTGTCTGTTTTTTTTTTTTTTTTCAGCTTTGGTTTGTACTAGGAATTACAGTTTGCATTACTTGTATCACAGATTAACACTGGTGCTACGGTGCTCGATATTTGGTGTAATTAATTGATACAGATGTCAGAAGATGCATTTGAAATTATTCAATGCATGTTACTTTTAACTGTGAACCATCTCCAACGGCGTTCATGTGGAAGAGGACCTGATGCAGTGCCGCAGTGGCAGGGAAGTGTGCTCAATGTAGTATCAGTTAGACGGTTTGAACTGTTTAGCTACAAACACTCGTATTTGGACCATGTATATATCAAATTTGTGATGAATGTATGCTGAGGAGCTGTTTGTTGGGAGGAGTCAGCGACAGCAAAGGAAATTGGAGCTTGGTCCCCTGATCCCTTAGTGACAGTTTGTTTTGCATTTCTCTTTTTCATTGCATTGTTTTCTCTAGACACCAACCAAATAGCCTCTGAATCATTTTACCTTTATCTTTCTTGATTCCATTCCTTTCCCTCATCACCAACCAAACAATCCTTGAACATCTTGTATTCATGTGATATCTCCACATTTTCCACGCATTGCCCAAATTTCGTATCGTCATCCAACTTTAATTATTTACTTCAACTACACCCCATTCATTATAGAGAGCAACTCCCAACACTAAAAGTTACTACCTCAACTAAAAGTTACTCTATACAAAGTTATAATTTAGTATGAAGAAACGTCAAAATGATTAGACTAATGAGATTAACATGTTAATAAATGTATTATTTTTACCATAGAAATCAAAAAGGGTGTCTCAAGTTGGAATGGGAATGAAATATGCTAAATGTAAAAGGATTCGAAAGGACGTTTGTCTCTGTGATTAAGAATGAGAATTCCTTATGAATAACTGTCGAGAACTTCTGCAAGATCCTAGATGGGAAGTTGAGCTCATACATGTTTACTGAGAAGGTAATCTAGCGGCAAACTGGCTAGCTAATCGAGGAGTTGAACAACATGAGCGAGTCAAAGTGTAGCAATAAGTACCTATGGAAATTCATTCTATAATTGTAGATGACATTTAAGGGGTGGCTTGGCCACGCTTTATATATGCAATTTTTTTATTTTGTTGTTTTCAGGTCTTTGCCCTCTTGTGCATCACAATATATGTATATATATATATATATATTCTAACTTTGACACAATTCATACTACTTTGATTGTTAATACTAGCTTGTGTATCTAAAATGAAATTATAAAATTACATTAAATAATATTAAATAATATGATAATAATGTTATGTTTAACACTCAGGATGAATAGTATAAAAGTCAAAAATCAGCCATGTAGTTTGTTATTGTTACATGATTTGATTGTTCATTTCCTCCTATCTTAAACAAGATGCCACCAACTTTGCACATTTTATGTTGTACGATGTGATATGTATTCCCCATCAAGACAAAGATTGATTAGATTACAACTTTCTAATGCCAATGGTGAAAGAGAAAGATAAAGAGATTTCACTAGTTAGTGTTTTATCACCTTATAATTCCGGCCTTATCTTTAAGGGAGTGGGGGTGAGAATTTGAGTGTGCCGTAGGGGAGATTGAAACAAGAAATCAAGTTGTGCAACAACTCAAGGTGTTATCCCCTTTAAAGAGTCTTAAGTCTTATATGTGGTCGGTCATATCATTATCCATAATTATTAAAAAGTGTAATTATTATTAGCTATGAGTAACCTGAAATTCCGAATTATATACGAAACAAATAAGCTACTTTCAACCTAGAGTATGTAACATACTTTTTATTTTAAATTTTTTAACGGAAATATTATGTAACAATATTAATTCACCATACAAGTAAAATTATTCCAAAAATAGAAAAAATTTAATCACATTTGTTCATTCGAGTGACCCCAATCTTTTAGTTTAGCAATTATAAAAGTAATCTCACATTAGGCTAATTCTTGCTTGAATCTTGTAACCCCTTTTTTTCCTATTAGAAACCTTACTATTATTTAATTATTGAAAATATAAGGAAAAATTGTTTTAAATAATCCCACCTTTTACAAATTTGAAAATAACAATCTCACTTTTTGATTTTCTCTTAATGATCCCATCTTTGAACAACATTTTCAATTAATGGTCCTTAACATGTTGGTGACTTAAAAAGCCGGTAAAACAGACAAGTGTTTATCAATGATTGGTGAACTAATTTAATTATCTTTTGCTTGCAGCAAAAATTAATTTAACTCACCCTTTTTTTTCTCTCTCTCCTCTAATTTAATTATGAGTATATTCTCCTCTCTTACCACAAACCCCTTTCTTTTTTTCTTATCCACCATTGAAGCCAAGTAGCTTAAACGACCTTATTCACCACCATTCGTTAATTAAAAGTCACCAATTGCATCATCCTCATCACCTTCTTCTTTTTCTTCCTCCTCCCTCCTTTTACCGAGCTTTTAAACTCATCCCATAAAGGTCCTGTTCTTTTGTGCTTAAATTTTTGGCATTTCAGTTCAGTTCAACTCGATTCATTTCAGTTCAGTTCATGTCATATCCATTATAATTACTACTTCATTTCAGTCCACTTCAGTTCAGTTCAATACAGTTCATTTCAGTTCAGTTCAGCTCCGTTTCAGTCCAAAATGACAGGGCCTAAACCATCACCTTGGTACCAAGCCCAATTCCTAAACTCATTAAAGTTTAAACCTTTGTTTTCCAAAAACCAAACCAATTCAATCTTTATTTATTAAAAAAAATTATTTATTTCTTTCCAACAAAAATGGAAACTCAGTGATGTTATAGTAGAGCTTAATAATTCAGTGATGGTATTAGTTTTATCATCAATGTCAACAACAACAAGATCGACCATCAATGATTGATTCACTATGAGGGTGTATATAATCAAGGATTAAAGTTGATATAGTAGAGCTTAAGCGTAGAGTTTGGATTCCACATTATCTAAGATTGATTAGCAATTAGGTGGGCATGCAATTAAACTCAAAGAAGTAATTGCAAGGGTTTATTCTGCCAATCTTTTAGGTACCGATGACGTTCATATGGGTTTTTGGATTATTGAATTGGGGTTTCCTTGTTTTTGGTTATTTAGTGGTTGAGTTAAGGATGTTAATTGTGACACTGAATAACGTTCCCACGAGGTTGTGGTGGAAGTTGTTTTGGGAGATTGATCATAGGTTGTTTGTCGATGGAGGTTATGGCAACATTGTTAGAACTTAGAAGTAGGGAATTAAGAATAAATTCCTAATTAGAAGAGGAAAAAATAACATTTAAAGAGAAAATCAAGCTGAAAACCTGAAGCAAAGGTAACCGGTAAGAAGGACTATTCATTGAAAATAGGGTTTAAAGGTGGGATTATTTAGAGAAAATCAAAAGGTAGGACTATTATTTTCAAATTTGTGAAAGGTGGGATTATGAAAAATAATTTGTCCAATATATAACAACTATAAAGCATGAAACTTCTATAACATAAAGTCTTAAAACTTTCGGAAATTTGGACACTCAAACTCAACAACACTTTGTAAACTCTTCGTAAATGTCTCCAAAACTTAATTTAAAAATCAAAAACGTTTTACACGGGATGAAACTTTTATACGATGTCAAATGAAGTGTTTCAGAAACTTTATAACTTACATAAAAGCATTTCCTAATCTCCCTTGAGTACCGGATTTATACAACTATTGTTTGTATAGAATATCTTTTAAAGCTTTCTCTATCCTTAGATCTTTGTTCACAAACACAATTTGTGTTGTCGCTTTCTCTATTTTGATACTAAGGCCAATATAGGTGGTGATAAATTTATTTTTGAAGCTTAGTTAATGTTCTATTCAAGATTTATTTTCTTATTTGTAATAACATATAAAACTATATGTTTATGTACATGTGTAATTATTTTTGTGATTCTTTACATTGTTTTTGAAATTACTTATTTTTCTATATCTTTACTCGTTTACTTGTTTTTGGGAATTTGCGCTTCCCCGTACCCTAAACGTATTTGAAACTCTATTTGTTTTCGTGCTACATAGTACAGCAAAGTACTCATATCATTAATTAATGTTATAGCTGGCCACATACTAGAATTTGTGCATTTGAATAATTTACTCGTATTTATATTATTTCAAAATTTTCTTTCAATTTTTAATATGGCATTGTTATTGTGTTATGAAGCTATTCTCATATTCATCATTTTGAGTTTAATATTTTTGATTTTCCCATTATTCATAATCAAATAAATAAAGTAAATGACAATTAGTTTTGGTGGTTAAATTTATAAAGATACTATCCAAATTTGTGGAATCGAATGTTGTTTATATACACCTATCATTATGAAAATTCTTCAGTAGCCGTTTCTTTAAAATTTATATATGTTAAATATCTAATTATATTAAAAATAGAGCTCACATATGGGGGAATACTTGGTTGGCCGTTTATCATTAGGGTATATATGAGGCAAAAATATAAACCAATAACTTGTATTAGTACCATAAGACAGTTTGGCATATAAACATCAAATCTTCTAGGAGCAACTTTAGTTTTGATTGAGTTGACACATGGAAGTTGGAACTCCCAATTTTCTTTCCTTGATTCTTTCTTTCACAAATCACAAATTATATTGATGTTTGTCAAAGTCAGAAGTCTCTTAATTTTGAGCATTGTTATAATGTTGTCACATTATGAAAAAGGCTACCATAAAAAGGTCAAAGCAACTAAATTATTGAAAGGAAATGCAATTCCCTGAAAGTAAAATGTACCCAATCTCAAAAATATAAAGCTTTTCTTCTTCTTCTTTTTTTTGGTGCGTTGACTTAGAGCTTCAAGCCCACCGGCCTATGGTGTTTGACTGTAATTTTTTCCTCTTGAAAAGCTTATTTACTCCTCACAATTAGGCTTTTGGATATAGATAAGCTCCATGCTAGCTATCACAATCCTTAGTTTTAACCTACTCATAAACCCAAACTTCATGTCTAAATTAAACTCACTCTTCCCCCATTGATATATAGCAAGAGCGTAGATAATTATGTTAGAGGGGCAATCAATCAATATCATTTCCTTTTTGAGATGTGATAAATCTATAATAAAAATTAAGGAAAAATAAAGAGCATATAAATGAGGAATACTTGAATTAAATAACTAATATATACTTCATATAATTTTTCGTTTAATAAAACCCCTATTTTTGTAGTAGTATATATTTTGTTGGCATCAACAATTTTTTCTTTATAAAATGATACCAGACCTAAAATTAATTGCCCAAAAAACCCACCAAAGCCAATACAATCAAACTCCCCAAGACCCCCCTATACTCCCCCACAAGGCCACAAGATTCATATATACTGAGAGTTGAGACCTCAAATATGAGATCGAGGTGGTGCACTTTACCACTTGCATCCACTAGACTTCTTGTCAAATCAGCTAATAAATATCGTATCAATCAACAAAATTCGACAATTGCTCATAATAAACTATCAAATAATTAAGGCTATCTATTTCTGTTACGCCGTATAAAATTAAAAATCAACAATGTAGAAGATAATAACAATCCAAATCAAGACTACAATAAAAGAAGGGTCTATCTTATTGATCATTATTTTATAAAGTTAGAAACCTAATGAGTAGATTGATTCTCTTAGAGTCTTGGCCGCGACCATGTACGACCAAGGAAGTATCATGCTACTGTTACACATAAATACTTGTAATTGATATGATAAAAGACTTAAAATGCCATGGAAAATAAGATAGATTTTGCATATCTATACAACTGTTTTGGCTGTTATAAACCCATAATGCACAGCACAACAGTTGTATGTATATTTGGTTTGTTTTATACTGCCTAATTGCTTCATTTTGAAGATTTGAAGCTTAAATGACCATATATATGTGGGCTATATACCATTCATAATGAAGCTCTATCTGATGGGATGACCATATGATTTATATTGCATTGACTTACTTCACTAAGAATCTTATTTCACCTTGGTTTCAATTTCTTAACATGTGGGCTCAATTTGTTTTGACGAAAGATATATTTTTTGAAAAGGTAATCTTCTTATGTTCCTTTTATGTGTTAAGGGATGAAAAACAATTTATTCAATGATGGAGAACATTTACTACTTTTTGTAAAATAAATTGATAGTAATTAAAATATTTTTCCTTTCCCGATTCCTTCCGACTTCTATTTTTTTTCCTTTTCCTTGGTGTCATAATTTCATGAGTCTCACTCGATCATTCATTATCGATCTCCCATTAACTTTCAATTTATTAATAGTCACACTCAAGATTCAAAAGACACATGCAACTAAAATTCTAATTATAGTAGTGTGTACTGTGTAGTATATATATTGTAGTTATTTCAAAATAATTAATTATATTTCTTGCTTTTATTACTTGTTTTAACATCACAGTCACTATGGTAGTCACGCTATCTAACATATATGTGTCGATATTAGGGCACATACTGCACGCAAGTACATTATTAGTAATCATATTGAAAATAACACATTAGTTTGGAGAATCATATTAGAAGCAACAATCAAACAATTATGACAATACACATATACAATTACATTCTATGAAATTTGGGATGATTAATCTATCCTCTTGAAATTAAATTACACATCATGCAAAACTAACCCTAATAGAAAAACCTAAATTAGCAAGATTTTCTTGTCATTTGTAAGGTAGTATTCGAAACAACTTAGTCTTTTGTTTGGAATTTTGCCTTACACATGGACACATGGTGACTGGAAAAATAAAATAAATACACATCAATCATTACAAAGATGTTTGTATATATATTTTGGTAGTTGACCCCATTAACTTAAAAATTATAAAAATAAGAAAAAAAAACATACTGGGCGGAATATTGGGCCAGTGGGCCACAGAAAGCCCACATCTACTATCACATTTGATTGCAATACAATAGAATCAATGAAAATATTTTTCCTCTAGAAACTCTCGTTTTCTCGATCTCATATAGCACACTAACTGCTGTAGTAGTCCCACACGCACCTTCTCCTTTGCGACTATTAAGGTTCATAGGGTTTCCAATTTATTCAACGTAGCCTACTTAAAGTCATATAGGGGTAGGGGCAAACGTAGATATATATATATATGGTTTTTATGTAGCACCACAAAAAACATGGTTTTATTCTAAGACGAATATACAACTTTATTTGATAATATCTCTGTTCTATTTATAGAAAACTATATTGTTTAATAGGTATAATTTTATATTGATGTAAATATGCTAAATAAGATCCCAAATAACATAATTGCATCATTAAGATTTATTAATTATTATTATAAACGATTAAATAATGTCTAAAAAAAACTTGAATAAAAAGTGTCAAAAGCCGCTCTATGTTTGTAGCTAACTAATGATTGATAGCATAGTTAGTTGAAGCATAACAAAATTGTCTTAATCAACAACATACATAACTGTATTTATATACTCCGATATAGTGTGGTAATCATACTATAACTATGTGTATCAAAGCATCAGAATAATAAGCATTTAAGTAGTAATTGCCCTAAATAAATTTTCAACTGAAATATGTAATTCACAAATGCATACAACCTCAATAGTTGCACTCCGTACATTACTTTTCGAAATTTGAATATACCTCTACTATATATATATTGAACCTGGCTAAGCTAGTTATAAGTCCCCTCTAGCTAGCAAGCAAATGTAGACGAGATTTGTAATAGACGGCCAGTAACGAATGATCGTAAAGTGGCTTAGCCAAGAACTAATATACGTGCGTTATATGTGCATGATTGATCTGACCTAAGAATATAATGATCCTATATATATATATATATATATATATATATATATATATAAAGCTATAATATTAACAGTCGTATATATTGGCAGTCAATCGGCCTTCACTACCGTACCTTTACTAAATCTTTTCAATTAAGTCACATTCAGAGTTAGGGACATATCCGATCCAATGACAATTAGGGCCTCGAGCATAATCGAGTTGGAGGGCTGAGCTTTAATGAAGATCATATCCTCCCTGCCAGCGGTGGCATGGCCTCATGCACTAGCTAGGTTTTTACTTAATCACTTCAGTGATTAGAAGGGAAGTGAATTATTTGTATCATTGAATTTGAAATTATTAATGAAGTTTTCTTTTAATTTCCTCTTAAAAAAGAAAGTATATTGTTATCACTGAATGAGTAATGTACCATAATACGTAGTAGACTAGCTAGTAGTTTACTGCATGTGGCTAGCGAGAAATAGAGGGATTGATCCATTCCTAGCTACTTGATTATATGTTCTCTATTAAAGTAAGTTCATATATACTACATCGATCTATGACAATCTTGCTCTAATTTCTGCCGAATAATTATTAGATATACTTTCATTTTTGATCAAGTTGTGATAAGACATCAAAAATAATAATAATAATAATAGCGCTAAGTCAATTTTAATATCCAGCAATAATGAAATGACACTGGTAATGAGTATCATGAAAAGAAGTTTGCAAAAATAAACTACAACTATAATTTCTATTATTCTATATATGTCTGAAAAACTATTATGCACTCGAGTGCCCCTTAACTCTATAAAATAAAGTATCCCATTATAAAACAAGAAGCCTGTTTTTTTATTGATAGAGTATAAAATCAATTCCTGGGTCTCAACCATTAGCTTAAACTTTTGGTTGAGTTGGTTCTCTAACATGGTATCGCGCACACACAAAACAAAAAAATTAATTTGGATACAGTAGGTATCGTTTTTTATGCCTGGATGTCGATGGGTTCATCCAATAATAGGGCGACAAACCAAGTGATCGATCAAGTTGTTAAAATGACAAAATATATTGGGAAGGAAGGAAAATGCATGAAAATGACAAGTCGTATATAAAGCAACATATAGAAAATAAGATTGTTTGTAGGTGCAAGATAAAAAGTACATGAATAACGAACAATAAAATGTAAGAATACATGCAAGAATTATTAGCATTTAATTTCCCATTGGTTCTGAATTGGTTGTTGCCCAACCATGTAATGAAACGTCAAACTACTTTCTTCGATCTAGTTTGTTGCTCACTATCTACCATATAGTATGTACCTTAGCTATATCTTTATGGTGCTACAAAGTCTACATTCTATATCATTTTCACTGTTTTAATTTCAGCTTTTATAAGGTCCCGTTTGTTACTGTTATTTTTGTTTTTGTTTTTGTTTTTTAGATTTTAATTAATAGTATGAAAATCAAACACAATATATAGTGAAATCCACATTTAAAGATTGGTAGATTTTTTGTTTTCAATTCTAACTACAATAAGAAAAAAAAAAAAAAAAAACTCATAACTACAAGTATATGATCGACTTATTATATATACATTACACAAATTTTATTATGTGATTAAGGAAATTATATAAAAACCGAAAACTATAAACTGATTCTGATGATACCTTTATATTAATATTCTGATTTTGAGATATATACTTGTTTTATTGAATACAATGCTACAACGTGATGAATAAGTTGATAGTGATGATATTTGATGTCAAGAGGACCCTTACTAGTTACTTTTATAATTTTTTTCCAAGATGCCAATGCATGGAGGTCCCCTACATACCCAAAACATGGCAAAAATATGCATATCTATTTCAATCTACGGATTGATCATCAATTCTACTAGCACTAAGGTATGCTGAATTTGAAGAAATTCAATTCATTAACGTTTTATCCAGCACTTTGAATTATTGTAGTAGGGTTTGAATCGCTTTCAATCTCGATTATTCTTTTTGTTCGATCTAGCTCAAAGGAGGGTTTAAACTTTAAAGCCCCAAATTCTTGTATGTTTTATCTTCACTTTATACATATTAGGGCTTTATTCGCTTTCAATCTTTATTATTCTTTGAGTTTTTAGAGCAAAAAAGGCTTTAAAGCCTTAAGTTCTTATAATTTTATGCATGTTGGATGATAGGATCACCCTACGTGAGACTCTTGACTTATGAAATAAAATCTCAAAATCAAACTTTATCACTTAATTTGTTATTATTAATGAAATGTTTGAGTTTCTTATAATTTAATTTGCCTTTTTACCTCCTAAAACTTATAAATTTTTTCGCAGTTTTTTAACTTCACTTTAATAACATACTTAATTTTTAAGAGGAAATTAAAAGAAAGGGAGGAAAATAATATCATAGAGTGAACAAATCGATCATTTTCCTATCCATTTTTTAAATAAAATGTGAAAGTTGATTAAATGAACCAACTAAGAAGGGAAAGAACTAAAGAAGCAAACATATGATTGTATGGAAGCAATGAAAGAATTGAAGTATATGTTTAACTCCATCCATAATCAAGACACCTCTATCTGATAATTTTTCGAAGGAGTGAAAAAGATAAAATGATGTGACCTTTTTCGCAATCTCTCTAAAGAAGGAATTTAACAAGTATTTTTTAGGCTGATAGCAAACTTGGAGGATCCTGGGTTCACCTAGAAGACTTGTTAAAAAAACAGGGAAGAGACTAGACGGGGTCCGAGACAACCCCTCAAAACTGAAAGCGAAGGCTATTATCCACAATTTTCGAGATTTCAAGGTTATGGAAACAAAATTTGTTAAAAACTATACACAATGTCCCTAGGGGGTAAAAATAGGAATCTCAGACAACTTTTTGGGGTTCAAAAGAGAATAACATGGTCTTAGGAGAGCAAAAAAGACTAATGTGGCCTTTTTTCGAAATCTTTTTGAAAAGAGAACATAACAAGTTTTTTTAGGCTGACATCAGACGTGGGGGGTCCTCGATTCACTCAAAACACTTGGTGAATAAAATGGGGCGTAAACTAAACAAGGCTCGGGACAACCCCTTGATTATAAAAATAAAGGTAATTATCCACAATTTTCGGAGGTTCTAGAGTCCGGGAGGGGGGGGGGGGGGGGGGGTGGGGGGGGGGGGGGGGGGGGGGGTGGGGGGGGGGGGGGGGGGGGGGGGGGGGGGGGGGGGGGGGTGGGGTGGGGGGGGGGGGGGGGGTGCTTTTTTTTTTTTTTTTTTTTCTTCTTTTTTTTTTTTTTTTTTTTTTTTTTTTTTTTTTTTTTTTTTTTTCTTTTTTTTTTTTTTTTTTTTTTTTTTTTTGTTCTGTTTTTATGAGTGTTTTTTCTGTGTTTTGTTTTTTTTTTTTTTATTGCTCCCCACTTTTGGGGGTTGTCTGCTATGGGTTATTTGATTTTCTTTTTTTGTCTATTATGGGGGGGTGTTCGTTGGGGGGTGGTTTGTGTTGTGATGGGTGGGACTTTAATTTTTTTTTTTTTATTAAGGTCTTGAGTTGGGTTGGTGGGGTTGGTGGTGGGGTAGTTGCTTTAAGTTTCGTGTGGGGAGTTGGTGTGGTTAGGTTTGGGGTTGTGGGTGTGGTTTTATTTGTATGTTTTGTGATTGGGGTGTGTGCAGGGGGGGGGGAGGTTGTGTGGTGGTGGGGGGGGGTTTGGGTGTGGTTGTGGAGGTGTTGTATGTTGGTTTTTGTGGGGGTTGTTAGTGTGGGGGTTTTGGTTGTTGTTGGGTTGGTTGGGTGGGTGGTGGTTTGTGGTTGGGGGGGGCGGTGTTTTTGTGGAGGTTGGGAGGTGGGTGGGGTGGTTGAGGGTGAGTGTGATAAAAGGAGAAGGAAGAGTAGTAGTGTTGTGTGTGGTGAGGGGGGTGGTTTTTTGGTGGTGGTGGTTGTGGTTGTTGGGGTAGGGGTGGGGTTGGGGGTTGGGGGGATGGTGGTAGCTGTGTAATTTGGTTTGGTTTTTGTGTTAGGGTCGTTTATGTGTTTGGATGTGTTTGTGAGTTAGTTGGTGTATTTGTGTGTTGTGTAGGGTGATGTTGTGTTGTTGTTGTTTGAGGATTTTTTTTTTGTTGTGGGGGTTATTTTTTGTAGGTGTGGTTTGGTGTGTGGGGTGTGGGGGGGTTGTGTAGTTTTTTGTTTTGTGGTGTGGGGTGTATAGGGTGGTTTGTTTGTGTGGGGGTGTGTTGTGTGGGGTGTGTATTGGTTATAGGATGAAGTTTTGAGTGGGGTAGGTGGGGGTGTGTTGTTTTGTGGTTGTTGGGTTTGGGTTTTTTGTTGCTGGGTGTGGTGGGTTGTAGGTGATGTGGGGGGGGTTTGATTTTTGTGGGTCAATGTGGGGGAGGGTGGTAGGAGGGGTGTGTTTATTTTTGTTTTTTTTGGTTGTTAAGTTTTTGATGGTTAATTGTGTTTCGGGTTGTTTTGGGGGGTTGTGTGTTTTATGATTTTGTGTGTGTCTGGTCTATTTTATTGGTTGGTTGGGGTATGGTTGGTGAGGTGTGTTTTGTTTTGTCTTGTTTGTTGCGTGAGTTGTTTGTGGTATGAAGGGGTGTGTGGGGGATTGTTGTGATTTTTGTTCTGGTTGTGGGTTTGGTTGTGTGGTGGTTTGTGTGGTTGGGTTGTGTTTTGTTCTTTTGTATTATGATTGTGTTGTGGGGGGTTGTTGTGTTGGATGGGTGTGTGGGGGTTTTATTATGTTTGGGGGGTTGTGGTGGTTGTTGTTTTTGTTGTGTGGTGTGTGTTTGTGATATGATGTTTAAGTATGTGTTTTTGTTTTGGATTTGTTAGTTTGTGTTGGGTTGTTGTTGTGTTTTTGGGTGGGTGTTTGGGTTTTGTTTTGTGTTTGGAGTATTTTTCGTTTAAAAGGACAAAAAAAGGGCAGAAGGGGAAGATAAGATTGGTTTTGTTTAGTTGTGGTGATTTGTGGAATGTGTAGGGTTGGTTTTTTGGATGTAGTTGTGATTGTTGATTGATAATTGATTGGTGGGTGTTTTTTTAAGATGTTGTTGTTATTTGTGGTGTTTGTGTGTATTTGGTGATTTATGTGTTGTTTGTGGTGGTGTGGTTGTGGTGTGATTTGAATGGTTGTTATTTGTGTGTGTGGGGGGGGGGGGGGGGAGGTGTTTTTTTTTTTTTGTTTTCGTGGATTTGTGGGTGAGTTATATTTTGAGTTTTATGTGGTAAAAGTGGTTTGTTGGGAGTGGCATGTGTGTATAGTGCGGGGGGTGTTGGTTTGTTGATATTTCGTTTGTTGGGTGGTTTTATGTTGTGCGTTTTGGGGGTTTTTTTGGGGTGGGGTGTTGGTATTTATTAGTGGTGTGTGGGGTTGTGGTTTGGGGGTGTGGTGAGTTGTGTGTTGATTTTTGGTTAATTAGTTATTGGGGTGTTAGTTTGTTGAGTGGGTGGTTTTGGTAATTTTTGATTGGTGGTGGTGTGATTTTGGTGATATTGTTTTTATTGGTGGTACTGGTTTCTGTGTTTAGATTTTGGGTTATGGTTGTTAGAATGGGTGGGTTGGTGGGGGTCTGTTTTGTTGGGTAGTATGTTATTGATGTAGGTAATTTGGTTGTCAATGACGTTTGTTTGGGGAATATATTTTTGTGTGGTATGGGTGTTGTTGTGTTTGAGAGTGTTAGTTTAAATGTTGGGGTGTTATATTGTTTGGGTTTGAGGTTTTTTGTTGGTTTTGTATTGGTAGGTGGGGGGGGGGTGGTTATATTTTTGATGTGTTGTTGTTTGTAGGTGTGGGGGGTGTGTTGTGTTGTAGGTAATCTGGGGTTTGTATGGTGGTTTTGTGGAGTGTGTTTTTAATGGTTAGATTCTGGTTTTGTTTTTGGGGATATGTGTTGGTTGTTTGGGAGGTTAAGGGGTTGGGGAGTGGGGTGTGTTTTGTGATTGTTGTATTTGTATGGGTGTGTGGTATGGGGTGTGTGGTGGGGTTTTTGGTTGGTGTTTGCAGTTGAGAGGTTTGTAGGTTTTTTGTGGGGGGTTAATTTTGTGAATAATTGTTTTGGCTGTGGTGTTTGTGAGGAGGTGATGTGGTGTCGAAAACATTATTGTATTTTTGGTTTTTTTGTTGAAGAGGTTTTGGTGTTTTTTTGTTAGGTGGTTTTTTGTGATTTTGTGTTTTTGGGTGTAGTTTAGAGCTGTTTAGGGTTTTGTAGTTGTGGATGAGGGTGAGGAAATGGGTTGCTTATTGTATTGTTTGTTTGTTGTTGTTTAGTGTTTGTATTTGGTAGTTGGTTGAGTAATAGTGTTTGGTGGGGATTGGGTTTTTATTAGTTTTTTTATGGGATTCTGGGGTGGTTCTTGGTTCTGTGGTGTTTGTTTTTAGGTTGGTGGGTTGTATTTGTTGTGCTGTTGTTTATTTTTTTCTTTTGTGTTGTGTTGTTGGTGGGGTAGCTGTGGTTGTGTTTGGTTTTGAATGGTTTTTGATTTTTTAGGTGCTTTGTTTTGCAGTTTTTTGTTTGGGCTTTTGTGGGTGTGTGTTTTGGGTGTGGTGTTGTGTGGGGTTTTTGGTGTGTTGGGGTGGTTTTTGTGTTTTTTGGGTGTGGTGGGTTTATTGGGGGGTGGTTGTGGTGGGTTATTTTTGTTGTGTGACGGGGTGGGGGGGGAGGATCTCAAACATCTCTTTTGGGGTTAAAAAGGCGATAAGACGATTCTGGGAGAACGAAGATGAATTATGTGGCTTTTTTCGAAATCTATCTAAAGAGGGAACATAACAATTTTTTGTGGCTGAAACTAATGTAGAGAGTCCTGGGTTCACCTAGAATACTTGGTAAAAAAACAGGGCAGAAGCTAGACGGGACCCGGAAAAGCCCTTTTAAGCCGAAAATGAAGGCTATTATCCAAATTATTCTGAGGTTTCGAGGTCACGAAAAAAATGTTAAAAGTTTAACACAGTGCTTTAGGATAAAATATAGGCTTTGGAAAGTTATCTGAAATTCAAACGACTGGGAGAGTAAAAACCAATAAAAAGAAGTATGTAGTTAAATTTAACTGTAGCAAAGTAGCAACTAAAAAGCATAAGTAAAGTACCAAAGAGTTTTGGTCCTTTAAAACGTTAACTAAGAATTAGCGCAAGCTTGTAAAGATGCTACTCCTCAGTCCTCTCTAACTTAATAATGACAGCAAACTGAGTTTTAATTTTTTGGCTTAATTGATGAACTGAAACAATCATACATTTCCCATATCTTTTATGGTTAGGTAAGGTAAGATTACACAATCCTTAGTTTGATCAAAATTTTTGCTTCTATGTTAGGAAATCATAAAAATTTTCTTTAATAATTAAACGTTTATGCGATCTCTCCTCCCAAATATGAGGAATGACGGATTATCATCACCCGCTCTTATGTGTATCTAAACAGCAACAACAAAAAAAGGTAGTCATACGATAAACACGATGTAGTATTGCATGATCTAGCTAGGCCTTTCAAAATACAGTAAACCAAGTTATCCTTTTCGGAAGAACATTATGTAACAATTGCCAATGCAATTAAAGAATTTATACTTGATAATAAATTCATCCTTACTTTAAATTGGAATGGATCAAAAGATCATACAATATTCATCTAAGTTCCAATGCATTGTCATCTAATAAGTTACAGTCTATATCAATAAATTCTTAAATTATTATAATCAGGTTTATTCATTTCAATCTTTTCCAATCCTTTTTAATTAAAGTAATAGTTTTAACCAATTCAATTCCGATAATTTGAAAAAAATAGGAAACACACCATATATAAATAATATTACCTCCGATTCCTATCAATTACAACATTTGAATTTTTTATATTTCACAAATAATATTCAAATGTTACAATAAATATAAAACGAAAGCAGTAAATAATGTTTGTATAATCCATATGTAAAGTCTAAATTATAGTTATAGAAGTATAAACTATAAAGTGAATTGCATTAGACAATATGGTAATCACATGGGGTGCATATTTTTTATTACAAGCTGCAATTTGACACTCTTTACTCTCTATGGAGATGACTCAATAGAAGGTAGACCCCGCGCAACCCCGCCGGAAAGCAAATGAAGAGAATCAAATCAAATTGGGTGGGGTCTTCAATCTTTTTACTGTTTTCTTAAGTGCATTCTGGGGCCTTACCTAGCTTCCAAGCCTTTTACACCATCGTAAATTCATTCCCACCTCGTCTTTTGAGGTTGGTTATATTTGGATTGGACATATTTATCGATAAATTATTTTGTAGAGTTATATAATCTAAAATATTGATTTAATAAATATAGTTAAAAATTATATTTTTCTTATGTATTGTAATGACTCAAACTTTACTTTTATTTTATTCTTAAAAAATAAATATACATATGTTTATTAAACATGAAATTAGTTAAACTAGACATAGCCTTCATCGAATTGAATGTTGAGTTTAAACTATTTGTAATGCATGTTTTTGGTGTTTACATTGCTACAAGGGCGATAAATACTCAATCATAGAATCTTTTGAATCCGAAAGAGAAATTCTAACCAACTAAAATATTTCTAAATTATTTTTTATTAGCTAGTGTAGAAGCTCATGCTTGACATTATTGGTAATAATAGAATTTCTAGGACTTAGAATTTATGGTCCTCTTTAATCAACAATCATATGCTCTACATTGGTTTAGAGGTTGATTCCTCAATTCTAAGGTGGAAAAGGAAAAATAAATAAGACATATTGGACTCATAACTTCATAAGTGTATAAGATTATTGATTAGACCTAACATAAAATATAAGATAGACATCCTGGTTTTCAAAGGTATAATTAAAAGCTAATAGGAAAATAATAGTGTATTTTTATTATATTTTATTATTATGTTTTTTTTGGTGGGGATGAGGTAGGGGTGTACTAGAGGGACAAGAGTGCAGGTAATAAAATGAGTCAACGCAACGTGTTAGTGAGCTCACAACGTTCTTACATATATAAGTTGGCCAGAGCAGAGAGTATCTTCATTCTTATTCATTTAAGAATTTCTACACATCTAATTTTTCTAAAAATACAACAAAAAAACATGTATGGTCAAAATAACAGTTCTTACTATGATCATTCTTCTGATTTCATAAACCAAAACTATCCTTATAGTATATCACCTATGTTAGTCCAGTCACTTACAAGTGACCTCGACTCCATTAATGAAGCTTTCATGCTTGTGAATGCCAATGGAAATACAAGTACCGGGAGCGGTTGTACTAGTAGTAGTTACATAGGGTCACCAAATTCACCTCTTAGCTGTAATAGCAGTCACCCACCAAACTCTTCTGCCACTTTCATGCAACGGAGCCTTAGTAGCCACTCGCTCAACAAAAATGGCTTTTATCAGCCCGTTGCATCTCCTGCTGGCTTTCATGACCTGGATATGGGCCAAGTGAGACGGGTATTCAGCACAGGCGATTTGGATCAGGTAATTCATCAAATCATTACATTAATGTGTCACAAATTTATAATACAGAGACTTTAAGAACATCAAAGAAACAAAAAACATACCTAGATCAGCGAATGTCCACATAATTGATTCTTCAATGGTTGAAGCCTGCCAAACTAACATGGCTGATCATTCTAATGACAGGGAATCAAGACCTTTCGCCACCAGCATCACCACCCAGTAGGAAGTCCATTGGTAAATGAAAGTACGAGCATTATTCTTGAAGGTATGACAAAGGCATGCCGCTACAGTCCTGAAGAGAAAAAGGAAAGAATTGAGAGGTATCGCAGCAAGAGAAGCCAGAGGAATTTCAACAAGAAAATTCAGGTAGAACCATGAGTAATAGTTTTGAAGCTTCCAAACTTTTAGCTACATTTACCCCAAATTTCAGAAACATAACAAAAACCTTCACTGACAATAGGTCCTACACCCTGTGGAATGAAAAATGTCATATTCACAATAAAATCATAGCTTGCACTAATTAGGGACATGTTTAACACGATAAGATATGATACATGAGGGCAGAAATTAGGGGATTCAATAGCATGTGAAAGCTGAGAATCACAGTAACTCCCACTAAGATAAACAAATCATCATGTTCGCTATGTTTAATCAGTCGTCTTTCTAGCACTGCTAATTCGAATCTGTGCTAGACAGCCGAGTATCCGTGTGATCTGGCTGTGTTAGTTTCTTACAGTTGAAGCAATTCAAAGACGGATACATAATATTTAACAGAAAAAAAGTCTTCATATCCTAGTCCTATATTCAAAATCCTAGATAATCTCTTACTATTTTATCATCTTTGTCAATTGTCACGTGTCCTTGAACTAAGTTTTCTATGGTTGGAATACTTGTAAAACAGTACGCATGCAGGAAGACATTAGCTGACAGCAGGCCAAGAGTTAGGGGTCGGTTTGCAAGGAATGATGAAATTGAACAGCCAGCTAATTCTCCAGACCTAGAATGGAATCAAATGGCAGCTGAAGAAGACGATGAGGATGAAGGACAATGGATTCATCTCCTAAACTCACTTTCATCCAATTTGGTTCCTTAAAGAATATCCATTATATTTAGACTGTCAAAAAAAGGCAATATTATTTTCGCCTCATGCTCTGTAGACTTATTTATCAACGTTTTAAAAATTGCAGCAATCTTAGGAGTGCATCATGTACATAATTTCAGTGAGTGACAATATCCAATGTATCTAGTGCTATTATCTTAAATCATTCAAAATACTTTGCATTAAAGGGTCATGCATGTAAAGATGCCAATTACACAAAATTTTGGACGCCCTATACAATTCAAAAATTGTTCGAAGATTTGTATGCATATCATGGTCCCAGAGAAAACATATAATATAAGCCTAACTGGTTTTTTGTCAAAAAAATATAGTAGCTCCGCATATTTTAATCCCGTGACACTAATAATTAAAATACTTAACCATGGCCACTTAGCATATAATGTTAATGAAACTCATAATGACAAAGAGCAAAAGCTATGACCAAAAAAATCTCTATTTTGGCGGCCAACTTTCCCTTTGTCGGCCGCTCGTGGGACTAACATATTAGCATAATACCTGCCTGTCTTTGACAGAATAGCTAGCTGAATTTGTAAGTAGATTGAACTAATCAAGATGAATCAAACTCAACGTAAGACAGTTGCTTCTATCACGTCATCAGTCGGGTAACAATCAGAGAGTATCACCTAAAGAAAGTTGAACAGCGTCCCTTGCATATATCAAATTCTCGGGTTTTTTAAATTAAAAAAAATAAATAAATAAATAAAAAATTGCCAAGTTAATTTTTAATTATTATAGACACCAAAAATTAACAATAATTCTTACAATATCTTCATATATAATTTCAATCTTTGTTTATTACTTCGTATTTAATAATATTATTTAACTATTCATAGTCTTCAATTATAAATAGACCTCACCATGCATTAACACTAAAAACCTGCCTTAAGCGCAACAAAATCAAAGAAGAGCAAATCCGGGTGACTTCATTTTGAATCTAATGATCCCAGAAGCAATTCTCGAAAGAATCACATTCATATTTTGCAGGGAAATTCGCAATTAGAATAACAACAATTTCTAGTGTATAGTGAAAATAAAACTTTTATATTCATAGACGCCTAAAGTTAACAATAATTCTTAAAATGTCTTCATATATAATTTAACAAGCTTTTGTTTATTATTTAAAAACATTATTTTACTATACATAGTCTTCAATTATAAATATGGACCTTCTCACCACGTATTAACCATAAAAACCTGCCTTAAGCGCAACAAATTAAAAAAAATAAAGTAAATCCGGGTGACTTCATTTTGAATATAATGATCCAAAAGTAATTCTAGAAAGAATCACATTCATATTTTGCAGGGAAATTCGCACTTAGAATAACTAACAATTTCTAGATATAGTGAATATCAAACTATTTCTTGAAGCACCTAAAAAGTCTGAAGTCTGAACTGTAAACTAGAGTGCATATACTCAAATGACAAAATATGCTTCTAGACGGTATGCCTTGAAAATCATGATTGAATTTGTATAACAGAATTCTTAAGATAAAAGGTCATTTTAAAGATAAATTTAATTTCAACAGACTGAAAAAAGTTTTTTTTTCTTTTTTAAGAAGTCAAAGAAATAAAAACAGTTTCAGGCTCAACATTTTCCAAAATCCTTTACTGCAATCAAGCACTCGCAGGACATATAAAAGAAACTAACGCGAAGGAAGAATGACTAAACGAACAATAGAACATATCTGTAACCCGGAAAGTGGCAGTGCAATATTCACTCAAAGACTGAGGGACTGGAGGGACAATCGTTACGATTCCTTAGAATATTCTTAACTATCACATAGAACAGAAAATGGCTATGCACATGGCAAAATAAACAAGAGAACCAAAGAGGAAAAGAAGATGGAAAAAAGGAGCTACTGACCGACATAGTGCTTACTGCTTAGATCGACATGGAGCCGCAACCTACACGACCCCTATGAAATGGGGAAAGGCATTGATTGTTAAATTCATCATTAACTTTGAGTATCAACTCAAATGGATACAAGTTTTATTAAACAAATACATAAAATCAGCAGCCGCCAACCTTTATACTAATATTTTTTGCCATTATGCTTCCAGGTGCCTGGGTGCCTGTGTCCCACTAGAAAGAAGATTGCAGTTAGCACATGAATGCCACTACGCTACTATAAATTAGTAAGAGTTGGGAAACTTGCAGTAAGAATGCAGACACCATCTAATGGAATCCCACGTTTAAACATGGATATAAATTATGTTTACCTAGGGATTTACATGCACACCTTTCGGCAAAGATTCACCCAATAGCACTCTAGCAGCCTCCTTCCAGCTTGTTTAACTATTAGCCTTTCCCAGACATGATAATTCATAATTATACGGATTCTCTCACTCAAGAGGCAAAAACAGGACGTCTCTGCTTTCATTTCCTGCAAACAAACCCAGTTCAGAAGCATCTTACATTCATACCTCTACAACAGTATACAATGGCTAGCTTATTTTCAGCTTTTCATCTCCAAAACCAACTAGCGAAAATTATGCAGCAATAGTCTTAAATAGAAAGAGTGTTTTGAAAAAGAAACATGACATTATTTCTCCTATAATACTGCTGCAACACATACAATCTGACTCAGAAGGGGTACAATCACAGTCTAAAAGCAAAGAAGCAGCTGAGTATAAAAGGAATGTTCCTCTAGGATATCCTTAAAAGTATATAATCTACAACTGACCATTATCAAGACTAAAAGCATTGGCAACCATGGGAATTTTCTATTACAAGTGGATCAGCAAGGAAAAAAAGGCTACAATCAGATAAACAGATAGGTCTAATTTTTGTAAGATGAGTCTCAATCATGCGATGCCTTCTAAGAAAATTGCAAGTACATGACTAAGTTAACTTTTTAACAATTGCTACAACATAATTATGTAAACGATAGTGACAAATGATTCACTAAACCCAAATAGATAAATAAATAGAAAGAAAAGGTCTCAACATGCTTATTGAAACTTTAAAATTTTTACTCAGCTGAAACGAAATTGGTAAAGTCTAGCATTTGAAAATAATATAATATAATATAGTAATATAGTCGGATAGCTACATTAGCATATATGAGCAAGACCTTTATATGTCAAATGAGCTGTTACTATTCAATACAAAGGCATTAGGAGTATAGATACTTATGTTCATTGGAAAAAAAAGGTTCAGCATTGTATTACAGTCATTATCACAATTAATATTAAGAACCTCTTCTAATTTACTAAAGAACAAGACAAGGTTCAGCTTGGAGACATTATAAATCAACTGTATAACATAACATGTTCGAAATTCTCAGATTATAAAACAATAAATTTTCAAATTTCAATTTGTCAATTCAATTTTGAATTGAAAAGGTTCACACTCCCGCAAGAAACTGCTTCCATGTAGCCACAAGGCCCACAAACTGATAACGCAATGCAATAGCGATCATGCTTCTTTCAATTACTAAGAAGGGTCAGATATGCACCATCAAGTCATCAACACAACAAAAAAAAAGTGAATCAGAAGTTTAATAATGCTTTAGTGTCATACAAAAATCATTTAACACAATAGAACAGGTTTCAAATGATGTCACAAAACAAACTTTATGCATTGCTATGTAAAGCACTACCTTGTACATGGCTACATGCCCACAATAATATAGACCTTTTCCAACTCTTTGCATTGCAAAGAATTTTCTTAATCTATTTCGAGATATGTATGAAAACCAACTAACCTGAAACACTTGAGTCCAATACCTTCCAATACAACATTTAAATGATCACATAAGGGACAAACTATTAATCACATACTGGCAAAGTGTAATCAGTTACAAAAAATCCTTTTTATCTATATATGAGAGTAATCAGACTGAGTGATAATGAAGAAACATGGACCAAACAATCAGCTAAAAAAATAGAAAACTCTAAGCAATCAGCTATGTGTATCAAACAACTTTAAAACAAAACCCTTCAAGAATAATAGTCAAATTCTTTGACCGCAAACCTAACCTCTAAGCACTTAACTTTAAACTCTCTTCACCAAACAAGGCTTTAGTTACAAATATACATGGATTGTCTTCTTTGAAGCAAAACTAACTTGCAAATATACTTCTATGGTCTAAGAGAAAATAGTATAGATAGTCCAGAGAGATTTTTTACTCCTTATTCTTCAATAAACTGGACAGTATAATCAAGTGTCTCATGAAATGCAGGCTGACTAGCCAAGATATATTAAAAGACCCGTCTTTAGTCTGCCATATTCAGTAGGCCAATCTTAAAACATATAAGGATAAATTACTTCAAGGTTCATGATTTACACAGTTCAAAATTAAGCTCTCTGTGTTCACTTCAACTCCTAAATACCTCAAATCTCATAAACACATTCTTCAATTACAAAAAACTTGGGAATTGCAAAACTCTCAATTATTTCAACTTTCTTCCTAATATAGCAAACTAATTACAGATATACAGAGTATTAGCTTCAACCCTTTAACCTACAATATTCATGATTGTTTTGAGTTAGCCAATAAATTTTTATGCTAAAAATAGCAATGTAATATTTCTTCCTAATATTACAAACTGACTTCAGATATACAGATTATTAGCTTCAACCCTTTAACCTACAATATTCATAATTGTTTTGAGTCAGCCAATAAAATTTCATGCTAAAAATACCAATATATTCTACCCATTTTTTTAAGAAGCCATGCCTAGATTTCATTTCCCAGATGAGATTCTGGGGCTGTCAAGAAACATCAAATGCTAGTGCAAGTCAGAGCAAAGCTATTTTATATGTAAAAATAAGAGAGTATAGAAACAACATTAGCAGCACTTCTTGTACCCAAGCACTGAAACAGGAACATATTTAGAAATACCTGAGTGCCAAGGTAAATTTGTAAACATGAGGCTGAACTGCTGAAGATTCTGGACAAAAGCCCTCTAAAGCGATGTTGCCAACTTAATTCTTCAAAACTAGATTATCATTTCCTGAATCACTTCAAAGGAAAATTTTGGATTCCAAGGATCTTTCATATGAAACCTTTCCGGATAGCCTTATATTTGATCCATTCAAAAACTCATGACCTGGAAAACAGTTTATAAGGAAGCAGACTATACCTTTAACAGAAGGACTTTTACATATGAAACGACAAATTTCAAAAACAAATCCAGTTAGATGTCACTTAAACTATCTTTCAAACATATTCCATTGATCCCAAACTGCCATCCTAGTAGCCTTGTCATGTAAGTACAATTTAGTGGACAGGATATGATTATCATGTATTAGCAAAATGGTAAACTAAAAATTATTGCTATATTGCCTCAAAATGCATTAAGGTGTTGTTTGGTTCACATGGGAAATTATTTCCCATGAGAAATTTTATTTCATGGGAAAAANGTCTCATGAAATGCAGGCTGACTAGCCAAGATATATTAAAAGACCCGTCTTTAGTCTGCCATATTCAGTAGGCCAATCTTAAAACATATAAGGATAAATTACTTCAAGGTTCATGATTTACACAGTTCAAAATTAAGCTCTCTGTGTTCACTTCAACTCCTAAATACCTCAAATCTCATAAACACATTCTTCAATTACAAAAAACTTGGGAATTGCAAAACTCTCAATTATTTCAACTTTCTTCCTAATATAGCAAACTAATTACAGATATACAGAGTATTAGCTTCAACCCTTTAACCTACAATATTCATGATTGTTTTGAGTTAGCCAATAAATTTTTATGCTAAAAATAGCAATGTAATATTTCTTCCTAATATTACAAACTGACTTCAGATATACAGATTATTAGCTTCAACCCTTTAACCTACAATATTCATAATTGTTTTGAGTCAGCCAATAAAATTTCATGCTAAAAATACCAATATATTCTACCCATTTTTTTAAGAAGCCATGCCTAGATTTCATTTCCCAGATGAGATTCTGGGGCTGTCAAGAAACATCAAATGCTAGTGCAAGTCAGAGCAAAGCTATTTTATATGTAAAAATAAGAGAGTATAGAAACAACATTAGCAGCACTTCTTGTACCCAAGCACTGAAACAGGAACATATTTAGAAATACCTGAGTGCCAAGGTAAATTTGTAAACATGAGGCTGAACTGCTGAAGATTCTGGACAAAAGCCCTCTAAAGCGATGTTGCCAACTTAATTCTTCAAAACTAGATTATCATTTCCTGAATCACTTCAAAGGAAAATTTTGGATTCCAAGGATCTTTCATATGAAACCTTTCCGGATAGCCTTATATTTGATCCATTCAAAAACTCATGACCTGGAAAACAGTTTATAAGGAAGCAGACTATACCTTTAACAGAAGGACTTTTACATATGAAACGACAAATTTCAAAAACAAATCCAGTTAGATGTCACTTAAACTATCTTTCAAACATATTCCATTGATCCCAAACTGCCATCCTAGTAGCCTTGTCATGTAAGTACAATTTAGTGGACAGGATATGATTATCATGTATTAGCAAAATGGTAAACTAAAAATTATTGCTATATTGCCTCAAAATGCATTAAGGTGTTGTTTGGTTCACATGGGAAATTATTTCCCATGAGAAATTTTATTTCATGGGAAAAATTTTACCTTGCTAATTTCCTAGGAAATGAGAAATTTTGTTTGGTTAGTTGATGGGAATTAAAATTTCCCATGGGAATTTCAACTTATCAAGGGGGGCCTTGGTAAGTTATTTCCACCACTTGGTAGGAAATAGAACTTCCTAGGAAATTCAAATTCCTATGCTTTTGTCAACTAAACAACACAACTTCAATTAATTTCCTAGGCAATTGTATTTCCTATGCTATTGGATGTCAACACGACAAGGGCTTACAATCTAACTATAAAAATTAGAGTAGACAAACCAAAATAGCAAGTCAACTTTGATTAAGGAAGTGCAGGGATAATTATAAACCTCTTCTATCTTACAAAAGTACAAAGAACAGTGTGAAGGACTTCAAGAATTAGTGGAGACAAACCAAATACCAAAACAATTTTGGTTAGGGAAGTGCAGGGATATTTATAAAACTCTTTCTTGTCAAACAGAAGTACAAAGGATAGTCTATAAATCAAACCCCATACCTTCTTGATACTCTCTTATTCAAACTCAACCTTTTTATTTAGTCTTATTCATACTCTCTATGAATCTACATAGTTTTTCACATATATCCCAATTCCCAAATCTCAAACGCGCCATTATTTCTGAAAGTCATTTTGAGCTTTGGCCGACCGTAATAGTACAAGAAACCTCAAAGTTACATTAAAAATCAAGCACATCCTTACAAATATAAGGGTAGCTTGTTCATATCTCATTAACAAAAGTACTTAAAATTGCCGAAAGGTGGAGCACAAGTTACAGGAGGAAGAGATTTGAATGACATTTTGACAAAAGAGATGAAAATTAGTATAAGTTATTACACCTCAGGAGTGACAAGCATGATGAAACTTTTAAGATTAAGATGTTTGAACTAGAGATAAATTCTTCAATGTTGACAGAATTTAAGGTTCATATGTACAATATGTAGACGTACAATAGTTAATAACAACGCTCATAAATTTGTAATTACTACCTCACATGTACATTAACCATGATAACACAAATGATAACCCCAAAACATCTCACTCAACTGACCTCTCTTTGCACTTGTACATTGAAGTTGTAGCACTCCTCTTAAATCGAGCTTGTAATAACCGTTTAAAAGGAAACCTAAGAACTTGACTTTTACATCGCCGCTTCACCTTACTATCTTCTGCATATTAAAACATAAAAAACATTTAGAAAGTCAACCTAAAATCACTTCAGACAATTATCAAAGAGTAATAGATTATCAATACATTAAGCAAAATCATTCATCCTAATTGTTTATATATGCTCTTCTTTCTCATTCAACAAAACTAATTTGAAGGATAAAAGCATGTGCTTGTAGTGTGAATGGTTGAATGTCATGAAAGCCAATACATACCTTACCAGAAAACACAGTGAAACAAGAGACAAATTGAACATCGTCAAAAGTTAAAAAGAGAAAATTACCTGATTTATTAGTGGATAAAGAAGATTGAACATCTTCACTTATCAATTTTACTTGTTTTCTACCTTGCATCAATGTGTCATCTGAAAGCATGGATTTTGCTAGTAAAAGATCATCGCCATCTTCTGTATGGAGTGGATCCAATAACATTGAATTAGCACCTACAAATTCTTCACTGTTGAGGATCACTTCAGTGTGAAATTTCTTTTTTTCCTCCACCGCCTCCAATAATTGTTGATCACTAAGTGGTAAACCATCACTACTGTTCCTCTCAATAAGAGAGTCCAAATTCATCACATTTGGATCTTTTATGATCTCTGGCAAACTTACACAAGCTACATCCAAAGTCATATCAGCAGAGGTTGATAAATCTGACTGATCACGCGATTGCATTTCAGTTGCAAGCCCAGCATCCATCTTATTACATTCACCAGAACTTTCTTTCAAATTATATGTGTGGAAACCATCACTCTCAGAGTGTGTAAAGATTCCCTTTGTTGAACCAGCAACACATCTCAAAGCCAAGCCATCATCCTTGGAGGTTATCTCACACTTGCTGTTACTAAACTGCTCATTATCTGCATGAATACCCACATCACTCTTCAACCCTAATTCACGTAATCTAACTGGAGAGGTTGAGGTCTCCAAAGCATCACATTTCTTCAAAGCATGAGGAGATGCTGAAAAATTGATTCTGAAACCTTCAGAATTAGTGGTAGTAATTGGAAAATCAGGGAGAACTTCCTGCTGGAAATCTTTAATGATACTGTTTTGTTGATCCAGTAGTCCGCTGCATAAGTTTGTATTCTCAGGCTTCTTGGACTTTTTTGATACTACATCATCCTTGGAAGAGACAGTAGAGCCCGTAACTTTTCCAAACTCGGCAAAAGCTTTTGCCATGTCTTCTAAACGCAAATCACCTTCACCACTAGACAACGGATCCCAATCGATATGATTAATTATCCAAGGCTCTTTGGGGTCAATTGGTGCTCCAGCTGGCATCGCTTCAACCCTAATTACCTCCTTGTGAAACTGCTTTTTCCTTAAAGCATTGGCTATTAGCAATCTGAAACATTCACCCCAAAAGAGCAAAATGGTAAGAAAAGGTGACCATAGGGCCCTGCCTTCAAGCTACCTTGAGAAAAGGATAAAGGAAAAAACTAAACAAGAGTTGCAATAAACAAAAGAACCGAACCTGCAATTCTTAGATATAGTCACTTTCGCAAACTCCTTTGTAAGCCCAAACAACGATGTCAGATTAACAACATCATTTGGACCTCTAAGCTCAAGAACAGAAGGAGCAGCACTAGACACAATCAGATTCTTGCCATGAGTCCATTCAACCAGTAACTGATATAAACAAATGATTTAAGTCAAGAAAGTTGAACTCGATACTCCAAGACTACATGCAACATCAAAGTACCTTTTTCGTATTCATAATACATGTTTAACAAATATAAATTGTATAATCTCTATCACGAATACCCAAATTCGGCATTGCTAGCTCCTAAGTTCTGACAACTAAAATCCGTAGCAACTAATAACTAATATACATAGCAGAACAGTACAAAATCATTAGTATAACAGCTAATGTTAATGCACAATACTATAATTTCGCTATTATATGTAAATAGAAGAAACCACAGCAATTTAGCATGTCATATAAAAGTTGAACAACTTCACACCTTTGCATTCTTAATCAATTGCCTCTTTATTTGATTATCTTGCATAAGGCCGGAGTACGTAATCTCAAAATACACCCCTCGCTGCACATTCAAATATATTTTCCACCTCCATCAAACAAAATCAAAACCAAAATTAACAACAGACAAACGACAATCATACCGCAATAGCAGCTTTCACCATAGGAAGCTTCATTCGAAACGAAAACTTCGCCAAGTCAATGGAAATCAAATCAAGCTATACAAAACACAAAATCATAATAATTCCGAATACAATTAAATTATAAAATTCAATTAAATAAAAAAAAACATACAATTCAATTCAAACCTGAGAAGTTTGACAAGCGATATCAAAAGTATTCTGATTCAAAGGTTTAACAGCGACCAAATCATAAGTCTTGAGTATCGGATTACCCGAATTCAACACCGAAAGTTGAGTAGCAGTTTCAACTACTAAAGTTAATCGACTGTACTGCCGAAAAACGCACTTTTCGGAAACTCCAAGGAGACGACGATGAAAGTCGACGTTTTTAGAGAGAGAAGGACGTCCATTGAAGAGAGAAGGAAGAGAAAATGGAGAAATTGTGCAACGGTCAGATTGCGACATTGCACCATTGATCGTACGGTTGTAGGCGATTCCGGAATACCCGAACTCCATTAATTTGGCGGTTTGATTTAAGCGAGTGGTGGTTTTAGATGATAAATTTGAGGTTGAATTGTCTGATTCTAAGTATGGGATGTTTAGGTCGAAGAATTGCATTTTTGTTTTGTTTTTTTTTTACAGAGGTTTAGGGTTTAAGGAGGAAGAAGAAGATGAAGAGAAGATAGAATTGGGTCAATTGCGGTGATATACTCCGTATATATTTTGTTTTGGTCAATGTGGGTGATTTGAGTTGGGCTGATATTAATTGGCACTAATGCATAAGAAATGTAGTAATGTAGTAATGTTAGTTCATCCAAAGCCTATTTTTTCAAGGCACCAAAAGAAGCCTATTATTTCAAGGCATTAACTTCAACATAACATATAGTACTTAATAAAAGCCTACCATCTATTGTTTGAAGGTAACAATATAGTTAAACAAATTAATTACACTAACATAAGTTAAAACTACATCATAGAAATTTAATTAGGGGATATAGTGAAGAAGCTAAGAGAGAGAGGAACTGGAAACTTAATTGAGGAAGAAGTGGTTGAGCTTGCAATGGATAATTGTGTCGTTATTGAGAAAGTGAAGTATGATAAGAAGCTGCTGTTTTTGTCATGGGTATTCATTGCACTTGTGTTACTGATTAAGGTAGCATGATTAGGGATGATTTAATTAGGTTAGTACTAATGTTAGTGATGGTGTTGTAGTATATGGATTAGTAATGATGGTTTGCCCACTAATGGATGGATTAGTAGTGTTGGTTTAATTAGCACTAATTGCTGTTTTGGCAGACACTTTTGTAGTAATTAGTTTCACCCTCTTGTAGCTTAATGCATGCAGGTTATAATTTTGTTAACACTAATATATGCCATATTTGTTTCAAGCTTACCATCTACATCGAAATTCTAACTGGGTTTCAATTTATTGAAACAAATGCAACTGACTTTTATTAAGGAAAGGATACACACAAATACAACTGACTTTCATTAAGGAAAGGATACATTGACACTAATGTAACTGACTTTCATCGCGGAAAGGATTTTAATGAACACTAATGAAAATGGCTTTCTTTGCTAAGAATGCAAATTGTTCTTGTCACATTACATTAACAGTAGGGATACACTAGCTAGCAACTAGTGCCTTAGTAGGGATACAGTAACATTGAAATACTAGGCAAAAACTTACAATAACATACTAGTGCATGCCATAGTTATACTAACAACATCCCTGACTTTTGACTAAAATGGGATACAATAGCAACTAATAACATAATAATATCATACTAATATCAAAGGAATATCTTTACATAGCATGATACATTACATAGGGATATTGCTTATGGATGCTTAAATTGGGTTCATCACTTCACTTGACGGTAGGGTGATCATCATTGGCCTGAACCAAACGGCTCCTGCAATGCATTCAATGAGACAGTTAGCAAACAACATATGCACAATCATCTCCCCCAAGAATAGTTTGAAGAAAACATGCATCAATAGCTATGACCTTTCTACACCCAATAATCTATCCTTTTTTTAGCACCTTCAAATAAGGGTAAAAGTAATTCGGATTAAAACCGAAGACCGAACCAAACTAAACCATATTGGAAATTTGGATCGGACTTTTTTGTAATTTGGTGCGGTTTGGATTGTAAATATTTTATGTTTCGGTTTTCGGTTTGGACTCGGACTGAACCCCTCGGTGGACCGTACACCGAATTTTAGACCGAATAGTAATAAACCTTTAAGTCTTTAATGGCCTTAAGGCTTAAGCCTACTACTTGTTAAGTAGTTATGCCCAAAACACCAAAAGCTAGCAAAATCCTAAAATTCCGTATCATCCTTTTTCAAAGTGTGTGTAGTATTTGATTTAGTGAGTTATTGGATAGTGCTACAGATTATTCCTACAAATATATTAAGCAGGAATTGTTGTACAAAAAAAAACATCTTTAAAATTCGGATTGGATTGGATCCAAAATCGTAAGACCGAATTTAGGTGGATTGGATTGGATTGGACTGAAATTCAATATGGATTGGATTGGTCTCAAATTTCAAAGACCGAAAAAATATGGTTTGGTTTTGGATTGGGCAATAATCCAAACCATAGACCAAACTTTCCCCCCTACCTTCAAATCATACATAAAATTTCTGGAAAATTGGTCTTTTCCCCCTCCCTTAATCTACTGCATCAAATCAACATCATCAGCTTTCCCTGTAGCCTTCAGATCAGCAATGTAGCTACCTACTTCGTTGTAGTGGGCCTTTATGGAGCCATGTAGTAACCTGTGTGCTTTGTACTTGACTTTGTAGGCAAAATAACTTTTCATCATCACCTTGTAAGCTATTCTAATACACTCAATAATCACTTTTGCAAGCCAATGAGGCCTTGCTTGGAAGACTTCAAGCAGCTGTGTAGCCATCTAACCAGATCAAAGTTGAATGTTTCTCTCCATATTCCTCACACAAGCTAAGTGTGCTCTACCATATATCCTGAAAGAATATCCTGTTTAACACCTGACACCAAGCCTCTGTTGCCTTTTTGAGTTGCTAATCAGAAATCCTACATTTTTACCTTAGAAAACCCCATACTTAAAAACTACCTCTATGAAGTCATGTCTAGTGGGGAACCTTTGCCCTATCATACACTTAAAAGATTCAAAGTTAGTGTTAGGCGCCACAACAAGATCCCCCTTACATCTTCTTCTCCCAATGTTGTCCTCTTCCCCACTATCTGGAGGTGTGTGAATCTCTTCCTCTTTTTCATAATAGTCACTCACCCAACCCCCATCTCATTCCTCTGTTCTACTGTTATTCCCTACTGATTTAGCATAGTGGCACTTAGGTTTACGAACTTAACTTTCCAGATTGTGCATCTTCCTGCAATTTCTTTGACAAATTAACTATGTATTCGTTCTACCCCTTCACTTTCCGCCTAGTTGTTTGAAACTAATCACCAGATGTTTCACACCCCTCCTCCAACTGAATATCCTCTAATGTCTCTTGAAAACCAATTGTCTCATCCATTCACCCCCCTCCTTCCAATTATCATTCTCATCATCATCTATATTTGATTCCAAGTCAGGATCAAAATATTCATTAAAGCCCCCTTTAAAGCCTAAATCATAGATTACATAATAGCAAGGAATATCAGCATCATCCCTATCATCCTTCCACTAGTAATTTTCTAATACCTCATTCACCACAAATGCAGCCTTCAACTTATGTTGTTTGTTTCCATTTGAGATGGAATCATAGTAAGGAGATCAGATCTTAGTGTTGACGTATCTGGGTTTTGGGTTTCATTTGTATTAGAAACAAGGTGCTTATGTTTTTGGTGTGTTTGAGGTTGATTAGTTTCAACTTTCAACTACATGCTTTTCTATATCTTGACTTTGAAGGGAAATAAGTTTCAATGGGTTGAGATGTGACATATGCATCTTTAAGTGGTGGGATATCAGATAAAGGTTGAAAGGGCTTAGTAATGATCGGTGCAGGATTTTGAAAGGAAGTTTCAAATGGTCTAGAGATGGAAAATGCTTCTGGAAAAGAGGTTGAAGATGTTGAAATGGTTGACTGAGACCAAGACCCTCTCTTTTTTGGATATCTGCTCACTAAAGAAGATGAAGGCTTTCTCACTTGAAGTTTTTTAGGCCTAGAAGATGATGGGCCTTTGCTAGGTGATTTGCATTTATTAGGTAAGCCATTTGGTATTGTTTGGACCGGTGGACTAACACTATGGATCACATAGATCTCAAGGCCCCTACTTTTCACGTATAACTCTGTCATCTTCCTCACCTCTTCATCATCGAAACCTTAACTAACCCCTCATCTAATGACAACTCAGGTATACGATCATACAGAGCCTTAATGTTAATATAACTCCCACATTAAACAGCTAATTCATATAGGTAGAAACCACACAATTCATCGGGGTTAACATTAACAGTCCTCCGGCCCCCCCCCCCCACACACACACACTAAAATAACGCATTCTCTTCTTGTTATCAACACCCCAAAAAACTGTCATGCTATACCTTCAAACAAATTGTATCCTCCATGAAAACTAAAATAAATTGCAGTAAAATAAACAACAACAAACATTGAATACCAACAAAAAACAACAACAGTTCACAACAAACAACAAAACACAACAAACGACACTAAACAACAACATACAACAACACAATTAATTCAACTTCGAAAAAATTGGTAATCTAAAATAGCCCCAAAATTCTGTATAAAAAAAAAACCAATATAAATGCTCAAAAACACACAAATGAAAACTCAATTCAGGAAACCATCACAAAAAAGTCTAGAATTAGTTGACTAACCTTGATTGTTTAGTGTCAAGAGCTTCGAATTTCAGATTGGTGATGTCGAAAATGGAGAGTTTGAGGCGTGGAGAAGAAGGGAGAAGAGAAGACGGAATAGTAGAAGTCAATTCAATTGAATTGGTTAAAGAAGGGAAATGGTCAACTAACACAACATTAAACAATGTTAAAAAAATATAAAAAGGAAAACATAAAAAAACAAACCAAGTTACCAGTAAAACAAGTCACTTGTAAATAAGTCTATAAAAAAAATTAGGCCCAAAGTTGGGTCTAAAATTGGAAAATTCAAAGTTGAATCTTATGAGAGACGAGTCACAATTTGGGATTATTTTTATGAATTTATTTATACAATAATTAGAACTTTTTTTTTTATAAAACATTGGTTCAAATGGTTTTTCACAAATAATTAAAACAATGGTGTATATCTTTATAAAATATTGGTTCAGATAATACAATAGTGTATTTTTGTGAAACATTGGTTTATAAAACAATTAAATTAAGTAATAGAATATGTTAGAGCTAGGCAATTGTTTTATATTAGATAAAAAAAAATCAGGTATTTTTATAGTAAGTTGGTAACTATATATGTTCTACATATTTGTTTTATTGTTCAATAAGACGTTGCTTCATATTTTATAATAACTACTCCCTCTGTTCCCTATTATTCTTGACGGTCACTATTCACCCTCTCATTTTGATATATAATATAATAATAGTGGTGGGGTCAAATTAGAGTAATAATTGATGAGAGAGAAACAAGTTGCAACTAATAGAAGCTTGGTTAGTGGGTAGTGTGTGGGGTCTATTTTAATAAAAAAATGTTAAAAACCTAATAAAGTTGTAATGTAAAGAAAAATATGGAATATAAAGAAACAAGATATGTAAAGAAAAATAGGGAACGGAGAGAGTATATAATTTTTTTTAAACATGGGTGCTAACCTAGTATTATAAACAATACTTATACCACTTTTTTTTTATTAAAATCGATTACTAAAAATAGAGAAAAATAATATGGATTAATTATCATAAAGAAAATTCTCACAATTTTTGTCAAATGGTTGCAATTAATATCACAAAGAAAGTATTGTATATATATTTAAAATTATTTTTTTATTCTTTTTTTTAATTTTTTTATTTTCTTAGTAAAAATTAAAATATTAAGAAAGAATATATAAACACAAAAATAAAATAAAATTAAAACTATATAAATAAAATAAAAAATACAAATATAATTCACACCATAAATAAATTAAAATTAAAAATAAAAAAAATAGGTTTAGTCTAGTTCAATTTGATCCAGTCCAACTCAGTTCACAGTCTTTCATTTCTATTCAGTTCACTTAAAATAAAGCCCAAAAGATTAGGGAAAAATTGATTTAATAATCTGACCTTTTACACATTTGAAATTAACAGTCTTACCTTTGGATTATCTCACAACAATCCCACCTATATACTTCATTTTCTTTTATCGGTCCTTTTTATCGTTACCCTGAACTTCAGGTTATCATAAACAATTTTTTTATTTCTTTTTGTTTATTTAATTAATAAAACTGATCTAAATTGGAAAAAAATACTCCTACACACATTTTTTTCATTTCTTTTTGTTTTTTAATTAATAAACTGATTTCATACAGTTTTTTTTTTGTTTAATGATTTTTTTGGTTTAATAAAAAAAGTACTCCACTAATCATGTAATGCCACGTGTTTAAATTACCTACTAATTAAGTTATTAACCGGTAAGGACCAATAAAAGAAAACAAGCCATAAAGGTGGGACTGTTGTGAGATAATCGAAAGGCGGGACTATTATTATTAAATGTGTAAAAGGTGAGATTATTAAAATCAATTTTTCTAAAGATTAGGGCCTTAATTGAGGTTCCTCAGTAGAAGAACAATATTTATGCTGGCCTTCATATCATTATTCATTGTTAGCAAATTGGTTCAATTGGTGAATGAGTTGGTAATTCTATGTTACTTACAAATTTAATCAAATTAAAACTGCTTGGCTCTTGCATTGCTAATAAAATGTTGCAACCCAATTTATTGTACACTATATTTTTGACACAATTCATCATCTTTGTTTGATCTGTTGGTTAGAGCTTGTCTAGCGAATTAAATAAGTTATCTTTTACTCTCTTAAGTAGTATTACACATCCTTATAGCTTAGGAAAAATGCAAAAAATATATACTTCCCCCATTCCTAAATGTTTGATACGTTTGAAATTTTGACACTATTTATAAAATGAGGGAATCTTTTAAATTGCTATTAGTATATAAAACATAATATAATTATATGAAATCTTATTTGATTCGTTTTAATGAGAACGTTCAAGGTGATTTCGCTTATAGGAGACGGGGACGCGGAGATAAGGGTGTGTGACTTGATTGACCGTGAGAGGGGGTGTGGAAGAAGGAGCTAGTTGAGAGCTTGTTCCTTCCCGTTGATGCGGAATTAATATTAGAGCAGCCCCTGTGTTTAACATGGCCGAGAGATAAATTATGTTGGGCGTATGCACCAAACGGAGAGTATCTCGGTAAAATCCGGTTATCACTGGCTAGTGGCTTTGAAGGAGGGGGCGAGTGGAAGTGGGGAGGAAAGGGTTTTGGAGAGGCGGTTTTGGAGGCGACTATGGGCGGGGTTGCTGTGTGCCTCCACGGGTGAAAATGGTGGTTTGGCAGGCTGCAAGGGAGGCGCTACCAACAAGGCAAAATGTTGCCCGTAGAGTGCATGGGTATGAGATGAATTGTGTGTTGTGTAGGGCCTTGGAGGATACAGCACAACATGCCATTTTGGAGTGCCCTTTTGCTACTGAGATATGGAATTGTAGTGGAGTGAATGAGAGTGTGTGGGGCTTTAGATCACCAGACATGTGTAGTTGGCTCGAGATTGTTTTCGATAGGTGTGATAAGGAAGGTATAGAAAGGGTGTTGATGCTAATGTAGGCGATTTGGGGGGCTCGAAATAAGGCCATTCATGATGAGGGGACTCCTCCCCCGTGACGCATTATAGCAGAATGCTAGTGCCTTTGTGCGGAGCTTTAAAGAGTGTAATGAGAAGGAAGGGGGAAGCAGAGAAGGTAGCCGACAAAAGTGGAGACCACCTCCCGAAGCTCACTAGAAACTGAATTCAGACGTGGGGATAGTGGCTGGAAATGGGGTAGGCTGTGGTGCAGTGGTTCGCAACGTAGTAGGGGACATTGTAGCTGTAGGTGCAAAGCAATGGCGGGGAAACATTCACCCGGAAGTCCATGAAGCACTAGCTATGTTGTTCGGGATTCGAGTGGCGTGGGAAGTGGGCTACAACTTTACAAGCGCTTGTTAGTGAAGTCAGATTGTCTGCATCATGTGCAGTGTCTCAAAGGAAGCAATATTCCGAAGTCAACGCGTGGTATGTATGTTGAGGAGACCCTTCAATGGTCTCATGTGTTTGAGATTCATCTCTTGGTCTTTTGTGTCTAGGAATGGTAATAAAGTAGCTCACCATGTAGCAAAGCTTACTCCGTTTGAGGAAGGTGAGCGAAAATGATTGGAAGATTGGTCGGAGTCTATTGGTTGAATAATATTAGTTTGTTCGTGCTCTAAAAAAAATTATTATAATTTTTGCTTATACACAAAAGATATTTAAGATTGAACAAGTACATTAACATATATACAAACCAAAGCCTATCAAATAAAATATAACAAAGGGAGTGTTAATTAATTTAATAAAAATTTACGAAGAGTTTGCATTGGAAGGAGTATTAGTAATAATTGATTGAGTAGAACTCCAAGAAAACAAAGAAAAATAAAAAATAATCAACTACTAATGAGCTCCACGCAAAACAAAAAAATCCATATTAAAAAATCTGTCCTTTTTTCATATTCAAAATAATTCAAATTCGACGTACACCGAATTTTCTTATAACGGTCACAAACCAATATTCAAACGGACCACCTAATCCTGACACCGTCACTTTTACTTCTCCCCCGTAAGTTTGTTACTAAATCTCACCTTCAACTACAATCTTCCCTCCAAACGCCGTTACTTTTTCTCGGAACTTTTTATTTTATTTTTTTATTTTCCAGAAAAAAACAAACAAAAATATTAATTTTAAAAATAAAAAAAATAATAATAAATCACCAACTCACTTTTCTTCTATTATTTTCTGTTTAACAGTTAAACACTCCCACGCACTTGCTCCTTCTCCTCTCTATTTTTCTCTTCTCTATTTTATTAATTTCTTATTTTTTTTAATACGAAATCTTCTTCATTAATTTTTTTGTTCATCATTTTTCAATTTTTTTTATTTTTCCAGAAAATTTAATCAAGGTATATTTCTCTTTAACTATTAATTCATTGAATTTATTTCCAATTTAATCGAAAATTTCACTTTTACATGATTTAGTCGTTATCGATCTAGCTGCAATGTCACTGTTATATTTCGATTTTTGTTTAAAAATTCAAAAAAGTAAAGAATTTATACTAAGTTTAGCTTTGAATATTAGTTGCTGTTAATCATTTTGATTGATTGATTTATTTATTACTTTCTGTTTTTTTTTAGGGGTTGATTCATCTGTCTAAATCAATTTCTGAAGATGTTGCTTGTAATAGGAGTTTTAATTGATAAAATGTGGATCAAATTTAGTGGTTAGGGTTTCCATATTATTGATCATTTATTGATTTTCTGAGTTATATATTGTTTGTTGAATAATCAGGTATTAAATTTTGGAATACGAGTATTCGTTTCGTTCTTCATTGGAGTTAAATTCGTGTGATGGAAAGTAGAAGACGAGGTGGTGGTGGCGGTGGTGGAGGTGGTGGAGAGGTGAATACAGTATCGCCGGCGCGTACGCCGAAATCAATGGATAAGTCTACAAGAGATCTGCCGGCAAATTCGAGTAAAAATGACAAGGAGAAAGGTGTGAATGTTCAGGTTATAGTGAGATGCAGGTGAGTGATTAATTTGATTTTAATGTAAGCTACTAAATGAATGTACATTAGATTAATTAGGTAAATTGAATTGATAAATTAGCGGTTTTTTTTGTTGTTGTTTGATTTTAGGCCATTGAATGATGATGAAAAGAGACTTCAAACACCTTTGGTGATTACTTGTAATGAGATCAGAAGAGAGGTTTCTGCTGCTCAAGTTATAGCTAATAAACAAATTGATAGAACATTTACCTTTGATAAGGTAATTGCCATTTTTCGCTTTTCTTTCTATGTTTTCAAAGTTTAGATGTTGGGAGTAGTGGTGAGTTGGTGACAATGCTGGTGTATTGGATTACAGGTTTTTGGGCCGACATCGAAACAAAGGGACTTGTTTGATCATGCTGTATCTCCTATTGTGAATGAAGTGTTGGAAGGATATAATTGCACTATCTTTGCTTATGGACAAACGGGTACCGGAAAGACTTATACTATGGAGGGAGGAGCTCGAAAAAAGGTTATTTTTGGCTTTTACATTTTTATTTGTTTGGTGATATTTGAAATGTAGTATAGTATTAGTCAGTGCTGATTGGTTATTGTTCATGTTCTTAGAATGGGGAGTTCCCTATTGATGCCGGGGTCATTCCACGGTCAGTTCGGCGTATTTTTGATATATTGGAAGACCAACAAGCTGAGTACAACATGAAAGTTTCACACTTGGAGCTGTACAATGAGGACCTAACTGATCTTCTTGCCCCTGAGGAAATCTCCAAGTTTGTTGAGGACAAGTCCAAGAAGCCCTTGGCACTCATGGAAGATGGTAAAGGAGGTGTATTTGTCCGAGGGTTGGAGGAGGAGATAGTGACTACGGCTGATGAGATTTACAAAATATTGGAGAAGGGTTCAGCAAAAAGACGTACGGCGGAGACATTACTTAACAAACAAAGTAGTAGGTCACACTCCATATTTTCGATTACAATTCACATTAAAGAGTATACCCCAGAGGGTGAGGAAATGATCAAATGTGGCAAGCTTAACCTTGTTGATCTTGCTGGTTCGGAGAATATTTCTCGCTCCGGTGCTAGGGAGGTATTACATGCCACTTGTTTTTGCTTATTTTTATAACTTACTGCCGAAGAAAAACATTTTGTATATTAGTTGTCCAACCACCTATCAGCATGCTAGACACTGAAGTTAGTCATATGGAATGTGTTGGACAGGGTCGAGCAAGGGAAGCTGGAGAGATCAACAAAAGTTTACTCACTCTTGGTCGATGCATCAATGCTCTAGTTGAACATTCTGGTCATGTTCCATTTAGGTATGAATTCGACTGCCCTGTTTATCAGATCACTTATATCTGTCTATAAATGCTATTACTTAGTCAGAGTTTTCTCATACATCAGAGATAGCAAGTTAACAAGATTATTGAGGGATTCCTTGGGAGGGAAAACAAAGACGTGTATAATTGCAACTATAGCTCCATCAGTTCCCTGTCTGGAGGAGACTCTCAGCACTTTGGACTATGCGTATCGTGCAAAGAACATCAAGAACAAGCCAGAGGTCAGTAACTTATGACTTGCCTTTTATCTGTTACTGCATTGCATATAGTTTGTTGTCGAAGGCAGACTTTTTTAAGCTCTTTTTGATGGCTTTCCCAGGTTAATCAAAAGATGATGAAATCTGCATTGATGAAGGATTTGTACTATGAGATTGAGCGGCTTAAGCAAGGTCTCGTTTCACGACCTTGTCTTTCTTTCGAATTTTGCAAAATTGTGTATGCCTAGATGAGATTTTCACCAGAACACAAATATTACGTGAACTTATATGGCTTTATATGCTTATATTTTATATAGAGGTTTATTCGGCAAGGGAGAAGAATGGAATCTATATACCTCGTGATCGTTATCTCCAAGACGAAGCCGAAAAAAAGGTTTAGCTTCTACTCTGATTTGTATCACTTGTGAATGATGCATTCTAAGGATTTTAACACTATACTAACATTTATTTGATGCTTTTAGGCACTGACAGAAAAAGTGGAGAAAATGCAGTTAGATATGGATTCCAAGGATAAGGTATACATGATGTTACAACATGCAAATTTTTTATGGCTCTTTACCTGCATGTTAGTTACTGACCAGGTTTTTCTGCTGTTATAGCAAATAGCAGAGCTTCAGGAACTCTATGATTCCCAACAACAGCTGTCTGCAGAGTTGAGTAATAAACTTGAAATGACACAGGTATTTTTGGGTTTTCTATTACAAATGTATTGCTCTTGAACATAATTGATCAGCATTTCCTATCCTTGTTGCTTAGATATAATGCTTCTTTTAACATACAAAATTGACATTTTCCACCAGAAAACGCTTGAAGAAACTGAGCATGCATTATCTGATCTTGAAGAGAAGCATAGGCAAGCAAATGCAACAATCAAGGAGAAGGAGTTCATTATAACTAATCTCTTAAGATCAGGTAAGCAATGTTTGATAATTTCTCTCAGTGTCATGGCATATTGGCAGTATGTGGGATCATATTTATGTTGGTTGCTCAATGGTTGTTCTAACAATATTATTTTTTCAAAAAAGATTATACTTCTATGGATTATTAAAATGTGTTGGCTTCAATATGAAGTTTATTGACTTAAAAGAGTGACACAATCATTTCAGAGAAAGCCCTTGTTGACCAGGCAGTTGAACTACGGACGGAATTAGAGAGTGCTGCATCAGATATATCTAGCTTATTCGCAAAGATTGGTTGGTTCTTCAATAACTAAGCATGATTTAGTCACCATTTTTTGTGTAATAAAGTAAACTAGTTGCTAATCCTCGATTTGGTTACAGAGCGGAAAGATAAAATTGAGGATGGAAATAGGACCCTTGTTCAGAAATTCCAGTCTCAGTTGAGTCAGCAGCTTGAAGCATTGCATAAAAATGTGAATGCGTCTGTCACCCAGCAAGAGCAACAATTGAAAAATATGGAAGATGATATGCAATCCTTCGTATCAACCAAAGCAGAGGTAACATTTAGTAACAATTCCTTGTCCTTGAGAGTCTCCGAAATGATATCAATCCAATGAATGCTCATCATTATACTGCTCTTGTAGGCTGCTGAAGAATTAAGGCAACGATTAGAGAAGCTGAAAACAATGTATGGCTGCGGTGTTAAATCATTGGATGATTTAGCAAGAAAGCTTGAAAAAAACTCAGAGTTAACATTTGGAGATTTGAATTCCGAAGTATCTAAACACTCGTCAGCCATTGAAGAGGTAAGCAGAATTTGGCAAATTTTATGATATTCCTATTTAACCTTTACAACTTTCATTAATATACTGCTTTCATGTCAGCTTTTCAACCAATTTGCTCATGAGGCTGATGCGTTGCTGAATGGGCTGCAAAGAGGTCTAAATGATCAAGAAGAGAAAATAATAGCATATGCGCAAAAGCAACGTGAGGTTAGTTATTTTATTATATTTAATAGTACATAATATGTGATCAAATCTGGTAGTTTTTGTGGCAATTGCAAATTTTATTTAACTTTTGGTTTTATGCAACTATTGCAGGCACATTCCAGAACTGTGGACACCACTCGTTCAATTTCTAAAGTTACACTTAACTTTTTCAATACCTTAGACACCCATGCATCTAAATTGACTTGTATGGTGGAAGAAGGTCAAACCGTAAATGAACAAAAATTATCTGATTTAGAAAGAAAGTTTGAGGTGATTTTACTTGTAGCTATTTGTGTACTGTACTATTTTACTTCTCACACGGTTTTAATTCAACTCTGATATGCCTTTTAATTTATATAGGAATGTGCTGCAAAAGAAGAAAAACAATTATTAGAGAAAGTGGCGGAACTGCTTGCAACTTCAAATGCTCGGAAAAAGGAACTGGTTTGTTTCCACCTTCCTCTTCTCTTAGTTGATTCATATTGTCTGTTCATTTTGCCTTTGGTTATTTGAGGTGATTTTACTTGTTTTTGCATCCTTAGAAGGTTAGTGGAATTCAAAAGGATATTGCTGAGAATATTAATGGGAATTTGGATTGATGAGAGGGTGCTCAGTGATGCACTTTCACATAACACATATATTATTGTTTTAAGCAGTATTGTACACCAGATGAAAAACCTTTTCACACTGCTTAATTAATTCGTGACTTCTTGTTGCAGGTTCAAGCAGCAGTTGTTGATCTTAGAGAAAATGCTGTCTCCAGGACTGTTCAACTTCAGCAAGAAATGTGTACTATGAGAGAAGATACTGCAACTGTTAAGGACAACTGGACACTTTATGTGGAGAAAACTGAGTCTCAGTACCTTGAGGATACTTCTTCTGTAGAAAATGGAAAGAAAGACCTTGAAGGAGTCCTGCATAACTGGTATGCTGATACGGAGTATTTTGTTTATGATTTAGTCGTTTTTTGACTTTCTGTGTCTGACTGAGTGCTTAGCTGAATCATGTTTTGGTACTTTGTTGTAACTTGTAACCCACAGTTTGGATAAGGCAAAGATGGGAGTACAACAGTGGAAGGATGCACAACAATCCTTGCTGAGCCTTGAAAAGAGCAATATTTCTTCTATTGATAAAATTGTCAAGTGAGTGCTTAAATTCATGAAACACATTATACATCTTAAATACATTAAACAATAATATATGTTGATGTCATTTGGTTTAGGTGTTTGCTAAAATACTACTTAAATACATGAAACACATTATACATCTTTCACTTCAATTTTCAGGGGAGGAATGGAAGCTAATCAAGGGCTCCGGACGCATCTATCTTCTTCTGCATCATCTACATTAGAAAATGTAGATGTCACCAATAAGGATCTCCTTGTTTCTGTTGACCGTGAGTCTTAAAACTGGTGGTAGAATCAATGTTGATCATGTGTTTCACTGTTCTTTTATCCTAACAATTGTTGTAAAAATTACTGCAGATTCTTTGCAACTGGACTGTGATGCACGTGTAAATCTTGACTCTATCATTGCTCCTAGCTGTAAAGACGTGAGGGAATTGAAGAGTAGCCATTTCCATAAGATCTCCGAGATCACGGATCATTCAGGCAAATGTCTTCTAACTGAATATAGGGTAAGAATCTAAAACCCACTGTCACTAGATTAACCATGGTTGCATCAGTGCATGGGTACCAAAACTTATGAAGATTTCCAATTGTCATGTGGTAGATTTTATTTGATCATAAGTTAACTTGATGAAAAATATTTTCTGATGGTTGCACCGTAACTCCAATTTTCATGTGGTAGATTTTACGTAAGCGTAATCTAAAATATCTAGCTATTATCCTAATAAAACATATTCTGTATTTAGAAGGGAGGGGGATGGTTATATGGGAACCTTATATGCATCTTATACAGTGATAAAAACACCGCCAAAGAGCTATATCACATGGCATTTTTTCACCTTGATAGAGTAGGGGACATGTACGCCATTATTATTGGCTAACTAGAACGAAGTTCCAAAATTTTGTAGCCACTGCCTACTATTCCATCTTGAAAACAATGAGACTAATCCTGTCATGAAATCGTTCCCTTTACCAAATGAGGAAACTACTCGTCTCCTAGAACTCGTGTTAAGATAGTAAAAATTTATTTTCCACTGGAAATCAGCTTTATATTCCTGTCTCATATGTTCAGGTGGATGAACCAACTTGCTCAACTCCAAGGAAGCGGACAATCAACCTTCCTAGTGTGACATCAATTGAAGGACTTCGGACACCTGCTTTTGATGAGTTGTTGAAATTATTTTGGGACATGAAGTCTGGAAAGCAAGCAAATGGTGACGTTAAACATTTTGTTGGACAACTTGAAGGTCAATCTGTAAGAGACCCGAGGCTTCCTCTTACTGCTATAAATTAGAGTGAGTAGCCAGTTTGGTTATTAGATGCATCATGCATATATAGTAGTATGCATAAACCATGTACAGTATGTATATGAACTATGTACCTTCAATTTCCTTGATTCGTTTATTGTTTGTCGGATAAATCAAAATGTGAAATCCGGGAGCATACTATAGAAAGAGTAAAGTTTTCAGGAGTCATTGTACTTCCTCTGTTTTGCTGGTAATGTAATAGTTTCATTACAGAGATTATCTGTGTAATAGATTTCATTACGAAGAGTATCCGTGCAATAGTTTTTATTACGAAGAGTGTCCTTGGTTTCTCATTTTAATTTTAATTTTTTATTTAGAGAGCCTTGGCGCTATTGGCCTAGAAATTACATAGGTTGTAGTCAAAAGTGAAATTGTTTCCCCTTACACCCTGCATAATTGTTCAATAACTCCGTGAGGACGCCAGCAACGATCATACTTTGCCTTGAAAAAGACAAGTGCATGGTGTCTTGCAAAAAACAAAATGGTGAGTAAAAATCTTTCAAATGTGCAAATCCATATAGTCCAACTTAAAAATTCAAACCGTAATTAGTCAAACTTGAACTCAATAATCTTTCTTAAATTGCTTTCAAACATCAAATATGAGATAGGATAAGGTGAGTTGTTTAAAAGCCAAAACTATGATTTGTTTGATCACAATTTCGATCACTTTACTTCAACGAGAGTTGCATAAATTTTGAGCTTTTGATTCCTCGGACTTTTGTTCCAAATTCTTAATTTCAACAACTCATCAATAGTTGATTGTCTAGGATTGTTTTAAGAAGAGGGATCGTATTTAGGACTATTCTTATCAAATTTTCCCAAATTTTATGGGACCTATAAAGCACAGAATTTGTAGGACCTAAAGTTTTGACGTTTCGAAAACTTCAGACCCTCAGAAGCACTTAGGAAAGTGTTTAAAAACGTTTCCGAAATGTAATGTAAAAATCGAAAATATTTCCCATAGGAGGTAATTTTTTGTGATGTTAAATGAAACGTTTCTATTGCTGTAATACAAGCGTTTTTCTAATGTAACCAACTTGAGTACTCGATTTATGGTCCTACTATATAAACACATTACATTTTTTCGGATTTATTTTGAAAAACTTGAAAAAGGATTTTTAAGCCAATAATTTAATTTGTGTCCTAGAACCCTTGAAAAGCGTGGCTTATAGCCTTCGTCTTCGGCCTTTTAAGGGCCTTTCACGGATTCGTCTCATTTTTTCCCCAAATTTCACTTACTAGTTGATAACCTTGGGATGACTCACGATTATTTTTAACTTCTAAAAGTTGTTATGTTTTCTTTTTAGAGGATTTCGAAAAATGGCACACATATATTTGTCATTTTCTTTATCTCAAGACCTTCTTATGATATTTCGAACCCCGAAATGTTCCGAGGCCCTCTTTTGACCCAAGGGACACTGTGTAAGATTTTCAACAATTTTTTCCGGAACCCCAAATCCTCCGAAATTGTGAAACATAGCATTTGTTTTGGGCTTCTGGAGGGTTGTCTCAGGCTCTATCTTATTTTGTCCCTATATTTCTCCCATATGTTAGTGGTGACTCTAGTACGGATCACCCCCGGTTTCAGCCACTAACCCTCATTCGACAATTTTTGAAAAAGGGCATACTAGTCTTTCGCTTTTCCTATGCCTTGTCTAATGACTTTCCGACCCCTCGAAAATCTACTCAGGGGCCCTCTTATGGCCATAAGGAAACATTGTAAATTTTTTAACATTTTTTCCCTAAGACCCGAAAACGACGAACCCCCCATAAAGTGTAAATTATAGTCTCTGTTTTTGGCTTACGGAGGGCTTTCTTGAGGTATGTCTTATTTTCACCCTGATTTTTACCGCGTGTAATAAATAACACTAGGACGCCCTATACTTTATTTTAGTCTAAAAAAACTACTTTGTATCATATTTCCACTTTAGATAATTTTCGAAGTAAGGATACAAGATAAAGAAAGCAAAGGTCCCATTACACATGCCCCCAAAAATTCCCTTAATGCGTGTCCTGTCTTCGCTGACAACTATTGTGTTGTAGAGAATCTAGTGTTTCTTCTTTTTAAGGTTTCTCTTTTCTTAGATCCTAATTCACAAACACAATTTGTATTAGTTGATTTCTCTATTTTCAAAACTAACGTCAATCCAAGTGGTGATAACTTTATTGTTGAAACGTAGATTGTGTCTTATTCATGATTTATTTTCTTTTTTGCAATACATATAAAATTATATGTTTATGCGTAAATTTTTTTTTGTGTACATTATTTTTGAAAATATTAATTTTACAATATATTTTCCCGTTTCTTTGTTTTTAGAAATTCACAGTTTCTCATTTTGAAACATTTCTGTTTCAAAATTTAAACTATTTTCGTGCTATGTAGACCGGCATTACACTATGGTCTTGTTTGGCAAATAGAGTTTAGCGGTTAGAGTTTAGAGTTTGCTGTTAGGGTTTTACTAAGAGGATTTGACTGCTGATTTGGATAGTTGATTGTGTAAAGGTGTTTGGTAACATTTACCAGATTGATTAGAGTTTTGTACTTTTTTTGCAAAGTAAAATGACATGTATCTACATTTGTTTTTTTAAACATCTTTTGTTCAACCTAATTATATGGACAAAATAGTCATTTAATGTCATTCTCTACAGAATTTTAATGAAAACTCTACTCCCCTACCGTTTTCATTTTTAAACCTCTTTCTCACCGAACACCAAAATTAGAGTTTTAACCGGTCAAAACTCAAAACTTTATTCAAAACTCTCTTCCTCCTCAAAACCTCTCCGGCTNAACTTCAGACCCTCAGAAGCACTTAGGAAAGTGTTTAAAAACGTTTCCGAAATGTAATGTAAAAATCGAAAATATTTCCCATAGGAGGTAATTTTTTGTGATGTTAAATGAAACGTTTCTATTGCTGTAATACAAGCGTTTTTCTAATGTAACCAACTTGAGTACTCGATTTATGGTCCTACTATATAAACACATTACATTTTTTCGGATTTATTTTGAAAAACTTGAAAAAGGATTTTTAAGCCAATAATTTAATTTGTGTCCTAGAACCCTTGAAAAGCGTGGCTTATAGCCTTCGTCTTCGGCCTTTTAAGGGCCTTTCACGGATTCGTCTCATTTTTTCCCCAAATTTCACTTACTAGTTGATAACCTTGGGATGACTCACGATTATTTTTAACTTCTAAAAGTTGTTATGTTTTCTTTTTAGAGGATTTCGAAAAATGGCACACATATATTTGTCATTTTCTTTATCTCAAGACCTTCTTATGATATTTCGAACCCCGAAATGTTCCGAGGCCCTCTTTTGACCCAAGGGACACTGTGTAAGATTTTCAACAATTTTTTCCGGAACCCCAAATCCTCCGAAATTGTGAAACATAGCATTTGTTTTGGGCTTCTGGAGGGTTGTCTCAGGCTCTATCTTATTTTGTCCCTATATTTCTCCCATATGTTAGTGGTGACTCTAGTACGGATCACCCCCGGTTTCAGCCACTAACCCTCATTCGACAATTTTTGAAAAAGGGCATACTAGTCTTTCGCTTTTCCTATGCCTTGTCTAATGACTTTCCGACCCCTCGAAAATCTACTCAGGGGCCCTCTTATGGCCATAAGGAAACATTGTAAATTTTTTAACATTTTTTCCCTAAGACCCGAAAACGACGAACCCCCCATAAAGTGTAAATTATAGTCTCTGTTTTTGGCTTACGGAGGGCTTTCTTGAGGTATGTCTTATTTTCACCCTGATTTTTACCGCGTGTAATAAATAACACTAGGACGCCCTATACTTTATTTTAGTCTAAAAAAACTACTTTGTATCATATTTCCACTTTAGATAATTTTCGAAGTAAGGATACAAGATAAAGAAAGCAAAGGTCCCATTACACATGCCCCCAAAAATTCCCTTAATGCGTGTCCTGTCTTCGCTGACAACTATTGTGTTGTAGAGAATCTAGTGTTTCTTCTTTTTAAGGTTTCTCTTTTCTTAGATCCTAATTCACAAACACAATTTGTATTAGTTGATTTCTCTATTTTCAAAACTAACGTCAATCCAAGTGGTGATAACTTTATTGTTGAAACGTAGATTGTGTCTTATTCATGATTTATTTTCTTTTTTGCAATACATATAAAATTATATGTTTATGCGTAAATTTTTTTTTGTGTACATTATTTTTGAAAATATTAATTTTACAATATATTTTCCCGTTTCTTTGTTTTTAGAAATTCACAGTTTCTCATTTTGAAACATTTCTGTTTCAAAATTTAAACTATTTTCGTGCTATGTAGACCGGCATTACACTATGGTCTTGTTTGGCAAATAGAGTTTAGCGGTTAGAGTTTAGAGTTTGCTGTTAGGGTTTTACTAAGAGGATTTGACTGCTGATTTGGATAGTTGATTGTGTAAAGGTGTTTGGTAACATTTACCAGATTGATTAGAGTTTTGTACTTTTTTTGCAAAGTAAAATGACATGTATCTACATTTGTTTTTTTAAACATCTTTTGTTCAACCTAATTATATGGACAAAATAGTCATTTAATGTCATTCTCTACAGAATTTTAATGAAAACTCTACTCCCCTACCGTTTTCATTTTTAAACCTCTTTCTCACCGAACACCAAAATTAGAGTTTTAACCGGTCAAAACTCAAAACTTTATTCAAAACTCTCTTCCTCCTCAAAACCTCTCCGGCTCTCCCCACCAAGTACCTGAGCTACTCTAAAGAAGCCTAAAAAAAAAAAACCAAAAAAAAAAAAAAAACCTATGTAACGGTCTAAGCTACCCGTTTGATGAGTCTCCCTCTTAATATAATTTTTTCAACAAACACACAAAAAATACAAAAAACACATCCCTAACATACATAGACACTTAAACACACTACCCTTACTTAATCTTTGTCTTCCCCTTTTCCTCCTTCACTCTTCCTTCTGAAAATAAAAACACCCTTTTTTCCTCTTTCTCTCTAGTCTCTATCCTTCCCTTCCCTCCCCTCTTCTTCCTTGCCCCTTTTCGTAATTTCACTCCACCATCACTCCACGTCTGCATCGTCTTCTTCCCTTTCCCTTTCCCTTTGTATATATATATATATATATATATCTCTATAAATATATCTCCCTCTATTTACTATTATTATTATTATTTTATATATAACCGCTTCTCCTTCTTTCTCTCTCTTATTTTCCCCAATACTCCTTCCTCTCTCCTCTCTCTACCTTTTTTTCTAGGGTTTTCAGAGTTTCGTTTTTTTTGTTTCGAAGTTTTCTCGATTTTCGCTCTTTAATGGCTGCTTAATCAATCTCTTTTCGTCAATTTGATTCTCCCGCCAATCGACCAAAATCAGGTATTTTGTTTTCTGATCTTAATTAGGGTTTTTTTTAGATTCTTTTTGTTGTTTTTCTATTGTTCGTTTTTCTGGCATTGTTGAATTTTGTTTTTGTTTTAATTTTTTTTTTTTTGGTTCGAAGATTTGAAATATATTTTGTTATTGTTGTAATTTTGGTTGTTTCTAGGGTTTTTGATTGGAGGTTAACGATTTGATCAATTGAGGTTGTCGAATTTAATGCTGACGTAAGGAATTTAAGTGTTTGGACTGAGTAGGGGGTGGAGTGTAGTGATTGTGTGTTATTGTTGTGTATGATTTTGATATGAATGATGGCTATTGAAAAGAATAACGTCGTTAAGGCTGTTTCGCGGATTGATTCGGAGTATTCGGTGGGGAGTAGGAGTAGGGAGAGTATGTCGACTGAGGACGATGAGTTTCGAAGGAGGAACTCTATTGAGTCTGAGGATGATGATGAATTTGATGATGCTGATTCTGGGGCAGGGTCGGATGATTTTGATTTGTTGGAATTAGGGGAAACTGGTTCGGAGTTTTGTCAAGTTGGTGATCAGACTTGTTGCATTCCTTTTGAGCTTTATGATCTTTCTGATTTGCGTGGAGTTCTGTCGTTGGATGTTTGGAATGATTGCTTGACTGAGGAAGAAAGGTTTGGTCTTACGAAATACTTACCTGACATGGATCAGGACACGTTTATGCTGACCTTGAAGGAGCTGTTTGAAGGTGGAAATTTCCATTTTAATAATCCTATAGCTGAGCTTTATCAGATGTTGAAAGGAGGGCAGTGCGAGCCGAGAGTCGCTCTATATCGCCAAGGGCTGAATTTCTTCCAGATACACCAGCATTATCATTTGTTACGGAGGCATCAGGATACCATGGTTAGTAGTTTTCTGCAGATGAAAGAAGCTTGGCAGAGTTGCAAGGGTTATAGCATTGAAGAGAAATTACGTGTTTTGAATATAGTAAAAAGTCAAAGGAGTTTGATGGGGGAAAGGAATGGGGATATGGGTTCTGATCCTTCTGAAAGAGAGTCGGATGAGGCTTTGTTGGCTATGCAATTCAAAGGACGGAGTGGTAGTAAGAAAGCAGGACATGATCATCTATACGGTGCCAATCCTACTTTTGATGTCTATTCTGGGGGAAGGTCAGGGTCTATTGATGTTACCAAATATGGAAAGCAGAATCCTAAAGGATTGTTGAAGGTGGGTGGATTAAAAAGCCCTTCACAGAATGTAGTATCATCAAGTGTCCATCCCCGTATCTATGGCAACCATGGTATGAATGCTGGTGTACGTGGGTCAGACTTTGTTGTTACTGGAGGGGGCAAGGCAGTTATGCATGAATTTACTAAAGCTAATGGTGATGATCAGGAAGTGATGCATGGCATGACTTCAAAGGGGAATTGGAATGTCATGGATGGAAATGTGGTGGCTCGAGGCAGGCCTGTCAAGTCAGGAAAAAAACGAGAAGTATTTGGAGATAATGAATGTGATTTTGAAAGCTATTTACATCCGCATCAGTCTTCTAAAGCCGAGTTATCTGCGCATGGTAGAAATTTGAACATTAATCAGCTATCAGACATTAAAGTCTTGACATCCAAGCCGTCAAATGTTAGAGGCTTGTATGACCCTTCCAGAAGGTCTAAGTATGTGGATCCTGGGTATGACAATCAAATGAGACCTGCAAAAGGCCGTGTTTCACAAAATTCTTCGAAAGTAGTGGAATCTTACTGGATTAAAAATACTCAGGGAGAGACGTACTTAACTAATCCTGCATTTGATTACGACAATAGGGATGTTAAAATCAGGAAATTGAAGTCGGGCAATGATTATCCTGATCGTAGACTCAAATCTCTCCAAGCTTCCCAACAAAAAGAGGATAGATTTTTCCATCCAGCAAAGCGAGCAAAGGTTTTGCCTGAGAATATGGGAGGGCCTTCAATGCGAAATGGGGGTTCGGACATGTTTCTGTTAAAAGGTGATATGATGTTCCATGCTGAAGAAGAAACTGAATCAGACTCCTCTGATCAAATTGAAGATGAAGAGGACATTAACCCTTTGATCATGTCCAAACGTGCCATACATGGCCGCTTTGAAAATTCTCGATCCTCTGTGCCTAGGTCAGTTTTTGATGAGAAGAAGATGAAACGAGCTAAGAAGGGTTTTAAAGAAGGTGCTTTGATTTATGACAGAGTGCCACCTGATTCAAGAACTGTGACTAATTATGGAAATCATGTGCCAAGGATGGAGATGGAAACTTATCCCTCGAAAAACAGGTCGAAGTCAAAGACAAACAATCTGGACTCCTTACAGAACTTTACCCACACAAGAGTTTCTGAAAATTGTTATTTTGATGGCATACGAAATCCATACATGGAAGGTGATATAAGATCTAGTTATAGTCTTGGAAGAAATGGTCAAGTCCCAGCAGAGCTTGTTGGAAGTTCTCCTATGTCCTTCAACAAAGCCTCATTGGTGGACAGAAGGCAGAAAGGAAATGTTGGGAATGACTTCCCCTTGATTCAGTCCAAGAATGCTAGAGATTACAATATGGAAGAGGATGGGGGTTTATTTGGAAGCAATCTGATGGAGAGAAATGTGGATTCCACATTAGTTGGTTGCAACTCGTTTGCAAAGAAGAAGAAAAAGAGAAAGGAAGTTCCAACAGAAATTAATGGGTTAGATGGATTTGTTCCCTTGCCATCTCAGCAGCAGCTTTCTGAGCTCATTCCGTTGAAAAGTCTGGCCAAGAGGCCAGAGGCTGAGTGTGGTTCTCCAGTTGTTAGCACATCAGAGTTACCTGTTTTAGAGGTTGGTATGGCAGATGCGGAGCGCGAGGTGAAACCTCAAAAGAAGACTTTGCCTCCTATAACACCAACAATACATACTGGCTTCTCATTCTCTATCATTCATCTTCTTTCTGCTGTACGCATGGCATTAATAAACCCCAGTCCTGATGATGCCCTTAATACTGAGAAACCTATTGAGATCACCGCAGTTAAACTTGAGGACCAGAATGTGAAACGTGAAAGTGTAAATGGGTCCCTGGAAGCACTGGATATGAATAATCGGTGTCCTGAAAAATCAAGTTGTCCTTCTTTGACAGTTCAGGAAATTGTGAATCGTGTAAGATCTGATCCAGGGGACCCATGTATTCTTGAAACGCAGGAGCCACTTTTAGATCTAATCCGGGGTGTTTTGAAGATTTTTTCATCTAAAACAGCACCATTGGGAGCCAAGGGCTGGAAGCCTCTGATATGCTATGAAAAGTCCACGAAAAGCTGGTCTTGGGCTGGACCAGTTCCAAAAGTTTCTACAGACCTTGAAACTCCTGAGGAGGTCATTTCTCCTGATGCTTGGAAAATCTCTCGTAAAATGCTTGTGAAGTTGGTTGATGCGTATGCCAATTGGTTGAAAAGTGGTCAAGAAACTTTGCAACAGATTGGAAGTTTGCCTCCACCACCAGCAGAGTTAATGCAGTTAAACTTTGATGAAAAAGAAAGGTTCAGGGACTTGAGAGCCCAGAAGAGTTTAAACACCATTACTCAAAGCTCTGATGAAGTCAGGGATTATTTCAGGAAAGAAGAGCGTCTGAGGTACTCAGTTCCTGATAGAGCCTTTTCTTATACAGCTGCGGATGGTAAGAAATCCATTGTTGCTCCGTTGAGAAGATGTGGTGGTAAACCGACTTCAAAAGCTAGAGATCATTTCATGTTGAAACGTGATCGGCCTCCTCATGTTACCATACTTTGTCTTGTCAGAGATGCTGCTGCAAGGTTACCAGGAAGCATTGGGACCAGGGCTGATGTTTGCACTTTGATAAGGGACTCTCAGTATATTGTCGAAGAGGTAATTGATGCTCAGGTTAATCAGGTTGTCAGTGGAGCGTTGGATCGTTTACATTATGAGCGTGATCCATGTGTACAGTTTGATTCAGAGAGGAAATTGTGGGTTTACTTGCATAGGGATCGGGAAGAAGAGGATTTTGAGGATGATGGTACCTCGTCTACAAAAAAATGGAAGAGGCAGAAGAAAGATGCTTCTGAGCAAGATGACCAAGTTACTGTTGCTTGTCATGCAAACACTGAAGCTAACGGTTTTGATGTGAGCTCTGATCTCAATGTTGCTCCAACTTGCCTGAATTCTGAGAAAACATCAGATGTTTTGTATGATGATACTAGACAAGGAACAGAAGATGATGAAAGGGTTGGTCACAGGGCTGAAGAAGCTCCTTTCCAGCAAGTACTGGAAGATAAATCGCAGTGCCTAGAAAATTCCACAAACGAAGGATTGGACAATGGAATGTAGAAGTGACATATGTCGCTTGGACTCGTAGGAGCATTTTTGTAAGCTGGCTTTTACAGGTACTAAATATATAAATTGTGTACTTATTTAGCTTTGTTAAAGTTCGTAGTTCGTTCTTTTGTCATCACTGTATAAGTTTTCTGGCTTTCTTGCTAATTTGCTGGTGTCTTTTTTTTTATGTTTGGTGATGTTCATGATCTACAGGGGATTGTTATAATTTGTTGTTTACTTGAATCTGAAGACATAGAGAATAGTAGACCTTTATGTGTTCAGGAACTGGATGCATTGGAGACTTAAAGTTAATATTTATATACGAAGATATTCTTGTTTTATTGTTCTTTCTACAACTATCTAAGTATGAGATATGCTAACTTTTCATCGGGTTGGACTAATAGGCTGTATTGTCCATGATGATCTAATATGTACATATTTTTAGGCAGTTTTTGTCTGTTTGGGGAATTAACTTGTTGGAGGATAAATGAATTTCTGATTGTGGAAGAAAGAATGCTTTAAAGAGCAAGGACCTGTTACAGAAGCTCTCCTTACTTTCCTTCTGATGCTCTGTTACAGAAGCTTGTTTACTGGATCAAGTTCAGGACTTTGTTTGTGAAATGTAGTTTTGTATGAATTTTTTCCTTTGGGCTTTAGGAGGTGTTTGCTCTAAACGAGATAGCTTTGGTCCAGCTTGCAAGAACATGTTGCTTGATTTTCTTTATCCGAAAATTTATTTTATGTCAGGATTGTTGAAATGGATAAATTTAGCCGGTAGCAAAGCACTTTTAGTTATTTTGAACTTTTTCACTCGTATATTCTGGCTATTTAAGGCATTGTTATACCAAGTCTAAGACTATCAGAAGTGGAGGAGAGCAATTCATTTGACCTTTTCTTGAATCCTGGAAAATTACATGTTTTTCTTAATTAAAAGAGCACAAGTATATCATTTTTAGCTGACAAGTAGTGAACTCTGTTTTTTCCGTCTACATCTAAGTTCTTTATCTGTAACATTAATTTATCTGGTTCTCATCATGCTGTGTATGGTCCGATTACTCTATTTGTGTGTGTTTTTTGTTGTTGTGTCATAGTAGTCAATTTGGGCAATTCATTTTTTCTTTATTGCTTTTGCAGGTTGCCTGTGCCTGTTGGTCTTGTCGAATCTTGATGATGTATTTTATATATTCTGAGGTGCGGCATTTTTTTTATTGTATTACTGATACTAAAGCAAAAGGTAACTAATTTGAAGTAGAGGACAGAAGGGGGGTTAATAAATACAAAGTAAATTGGTGAAAATCAGTTGTGAATACTGTTCATACAGGTAGACTTTTGAAGAGTCTACAACTCCATAAATAATGTATCTGTTTCAAATACAAATTCCGTATGATCTTTTTCACCTATATATTATAGTGTCTTCACCCTTCATGTTCTGCTATAATTGTAGACTTCTTAGTCAAATTGTTATTTTCTTTTAACTTTTTTTTAAAAAATGGTTGTTATTAGGTGGGAAACTTTAACATATCCCCCTCTCCCATCTGATGTTATGAGATATTGCCCTCGCTACTTGGATTGTAGGGTTTGCTGCCTTCCTATGCTGCGAAGCTGATTGAATTTCTGTTTCGAATTGTTGACATTTCTTTTGATAGAAAACATGTATATTCTTCAAGCTATGCTACATGAAATGTGGGATTATGAATATGAACCATTATTATGAAGCAGGACTTTCTAATTAAGGAATGTGATCTTTTTTAAGGGGTTCATTCCTCCTGCGTCCTGCTTTTTTGTGTATCCCTGTTAATGGTATAGCCTTTAGCTAGTTAGCTATAGTTTGTGGTAGAGCTTGATGCGGTTTTTTAACTAGTGATGCTCTTTTCTTATTGTTAGTGTGGTTCAAGCATATTCTGGTTAATAATAGCGCCTGTGGTCCTGGTTGCTGTACTCCCATGAATGATTAAAGGCTTCCTGTCTGAAATCCTTGGCAATGCATCATCCATATTTTTGTAAATTTAAATATGATTTATATACTGTAGAGATTAGATAAGCTGTTACCAATAGATTTCTTAGTTCTATATATGAACCAAGCTGATCCATGTATTTTGGTGCAAGGCGATTGGTGCCATATAGTGAAGTCTATTGCTGCTGTTTTAATTTTATGTTACAGTGATGCCTGTTCTACCCATTGTTTAGTGAGGATTTTGGTTGAATGAAATACCTAAGAGATGGCATTGATGCAAGAATTTCAGCATCAGCATCTCCCTCCTCACTTCTAGTTTGAGCAAACCCTTCTGTTTTTTTGGTGCAAATGTTGCACCATTGCTCAAAGAAAAAAGGTGACGACTTCAGAAAACCTTAAATCATTGGCGGGTAGGAGTTCTCTGCAAGTCTGCAGTTATCTTACATCTTTTTTTATAAGCTGTACTAAACTTTTGATGGCAGTATTGATACTACTTAATTAATACCTTAATTGTAATCGAGTTAAATGAGTTTTTATGCATCAACCTTTTTCTGTTTATATCGTTGCCTTCGGATATCGAGATCACTTGTAGAGTTGCAGATGAAAATCTTGGATAAGTAGCGTGAATATCCGTTTGTGCACCTATGTTGGCTATGTACAAACTTTCTGTTATTATCAAATGGTGTTATATTTTTGTTTACCTTTTTGGCGCCCACTGTGTCAATTTCAGTTTTGGAAATTCAATGTGTAACATATACGAGCCAACATAGGTGCACAAACGGATTTTGTTCATAATTTGAAGTTTTTTTACATGCTCCAATTTAAGCTCTTAACAGAATTATTCAACAATGCATAATCATATCTGTAATTACAGATCAATAAAATATTGGATATCAAGAAAAACGATGTCATGAGATGGTGGTGCAGGATATGTGGTCACCAAGTTGTGAGACTTGTGGGCAAGTATCATAGCACCACTTAGTAAAAATAAAAATCTCAATAAGTGAATAAGAATTTGGATATTTTAATAATAACTGTGTAATGTTATCCAAAATTTTAAAATAATTACTTAATGAGAACTTTTTTTAATTTAACCACCTAATGATGACATTTATTTTTCTCAAGAAGTAGGTACCAAATATCCATAATATGTCAACTAAAAACCTGTATAAATAACACCATGATATTCCAATTAAATTGGAAATATTGTGAGAAATGTATTACATCGTTGGTGGATGTTTTGTGTTGAGATATTCTGTTTAAAGTTGACACATTATTGATATTTGGTACTCCCTCAGTATTTTTTACTTGCTACATTTACTTTTCGCATCTCCCAAGGCGCAACTTATAAAATTAATATCTCGAGTAAGTGTAAGAAAAAATTATAAAAATTATATTTTCGGAAAATATACATCGAAACAAATCAACCAAGATCCCATATGACTATGTTTTCCGTTACGTATTAAACACCAAAATGAGTCAAAGTTACAATGTAAATAGTGTCAAAAACTCTAATGTAGCAACTAAAAAAAACCGAGGGAGTACCTAATATAAAGAAAAATGACACCATTAGATCGTTAAATAAAAAAAGTTTTCATCAAATAGTTATTTCAAAATTTTGGCAAACGTTAGGTAGTTATTATCAAAATATTCTAAGAATTTAATTAAAAAGGAAGAAAATTTAGAGTTTTCAATCAATATGTTCACCCACATGCTTAATTACTTTTAAAGCCCTCAGATCACAAAGCAAGAGGGAAATATACAAATCTAAAATGAATAAAGTTTGACAATTTAGAAACAAGGAAGAATTAAATGAAAGAAGAAAACAAAGAAAGAATTAGTGGAGAACCTCAATTAGAGAACGTGGCTACAACTCACCTTACATTACTCACAATCATTGATTTAGTTGTAGTATTAGTTTAGCTTAGCTTGTTTGTTAGACCAACTTTTTCATGAAATTAGGCACCTTGATTTCTGTAATTTCTTGTTTGTTTCCTATATAATTTTGTGTACTAATTGTTTGTTTTCCATTCACCATTCTATGAAATTCCACAATATTCTTTGTAAGACATGCTACATTATAACATTATTATTAATTTGTTATTAGCTTGAGATTAATAATTTAATATGATACTTAGACAACTTTGACCTTTGCTAAACAATGCTGTCGGTTCTTTTTTTAATAGATCAAGTGCGTATATTATTAGACTCACCAAAATCAAATGACTAATTTAATAATTGTAATTAGGTGTCTTTAGTAAAGATTATATTCGGTCTTTCATTATGAAGAAATCTGTCTTATCTTGATTGCTTCTTGTAATTGTCTACCTAATCATATTCTAATTATTCTTACCACCTTCGCACTGAAATTAATGAACAAATATTTAGTTCCTTCAAAGATACATTGCAATTATTTTGATGCAGAGTATAAAACAATACAAATTGTTCGGTCAAAAGAATGATCACATTTTATGATTTACCTTTCATACATAATAAAATTAAACGATTAGTAACTCATCAAGAGTTGTTTGATTGGAGGTATTCATTTAAGGGAAAAGAAAAGGAAATCAATACGAAAGAAACATTATCCTTTCAACGAATGAGAATAGGATTGAATTTGCACACAATAAACCTCAGAACAAATCGATGACGAGGTGAGTAAAAGCAAACTCCTTTTCACCCTTTGTTCTAAGTCAGGATTTGATTGACCATAATCTGATTGTTGCCAAAATTGAGGGTATTTTACTAATATACCCCTAATGTGATTATTAATAACACCAATATGATTATTGTTGACTCGGGACAAAATCATACCGAAAAAGAATTTTACTAAAATACCCCTAGTTATGGCCACAAACAAAACTCAAAATTAGTGTGTTGCATTAGTACATAATTATTCCATGAGAATCTAACTAAAAAAAAAGACTTAGCAACAACAAGTGTGTACTCAACTTTTCACACAAATGCTAAAAGGTTATATTTAGAAGAACTAAAAGTAACTGAAATAACTGTACTTTTGTATCCCATCATTTCCCTCCTTTTACCTCCTCACGCCTCATTCTTTCTCTCCCCTCCTCTCCCTCCTCTCTTTCTTCTTACTATTAATTTCCTGCAATTTGAATATTTTTTTAAATTACCCATTTTTTTTCATTTATTACAAAAAAAAAAAAATAAAATAAAATAAACCAAAAAGTTTCACCTTCATTACAATTCACAAAGAAACTCCATTTTCTTCATTCCCAAAAACTCAAAAAAAAAAAAAAAAAAAA
>PYUH01000120.1:2908192-2976345 GCA_016808085.1 Suaeda aralocaspica | reverse complement strand
AACTCCATTTTAAAATCTCAATCAAAGAAATACTCTTTTCATGTGAATTCACAACATTTATAGCATTGTTTGGTTTTCAGATGAACTAACAATCAAAATAAGGTGTTCCTCAAAATGGATTTCCCCTTGATAGCCTTGAAATTTGATCCAATTGGGGGGGAGGGGGGGGCAGATGTAGCATAGCATAATACTCTAATAATAATAATAATATATACCTATAAAATAATCTAATAGTAATAATAAAAATGCGCAAAAAGTCCGAAAAGGAGTAACTTTAGTATAATTGAATCAATGCAAAAAAATTTGGAATGCTGGGAATTGTAATAATCACAATAATAATAATAATGGTGCTCAACCTAGATGGGGGTTGAAATCAACAGCAGCAAGAGGGTTACATAGTCTGAGATTCCTCGACGGCGCACCGAAAAGATGTTGATTCTTGAAGCCTGTTGAGAAAGTTTAATCAGAATGCGGTTCAGGGAAACTCAAGGGACATTTAGTGCTATCATGTTATTTTCTGTTTTTTTTTTAGTTAATTTTTGTTTTTATTTTTTTGGTGTTTGATTTTGTTTTTACTAGGTGAATGGGGATCACCTTGGTAATATAAATATGTAACGATTTTGATATAAAGTAGAGAGGAAAGTGTCTGATCGTGCATTGGTTTGTAGCGGAGGTGGTATTGTGATTGATTGGAGTTTTGATTTGTGAATGATTTGGTTTGATGAAGGAATGGAGATTCAAAGGAATTTCGGGGAATTGTATGATACATTTGCTAGAAGAGGAATTGGATGCGTAAGGGATTACAATTTGAGGAAATGAGAATGTTTTGGGAAGATTGACTAGTCAAGATATTGATTCTAGGTTACAATCTCTTTGTATGTAATTGATGAGGTTTTTTTTTATGATTTTCCTCTGTTTTGGAAAAAGGTCAATATTTTGACTGTTTATATTTTGTAGGTGTGATAATACTGGATATGGGAAGTTATCAGAGCGAATTGGCGAGGATCTCTCTCACAACAAACAATGACACTCCGACCAACCCAAAGAAAATAAAAGACAGGAAAAAGGAACTCGGGAGGAGAAAAGAGTAGATCCTCGCAAACTTCGTCTTCTGAATACTTCCCATCTCCATTCTTATCACACCTCAAAATATCAAAACAATAAATATTGACCTTTTTCAAAACAGAGGAAAATCCATAAAAAAAAAACTCATCAACTTACATATCAAAGAAGATCTGTACTAGAATCAATATTCTTGCACATAGTCATATCTCCAAAACTTCTCATTTCCTCAATGTAATCCCATTTGAAGCATCCACTTCCTTCTTCTAGCCAATGTATCATACAATTCCCCTGCAAATTCCTTTGAATCTCCCATCCTTCATCAAACAAATCATTCACATCAAAACTCCAATCACAATCACAACTACCACCTCCGCTTCAAACAAAATGCAACGATCAGACACTTTTCCTCTCTACTTTTTATCAAATCGTTACATTTTTATGTAAACCAAGGTAGTATCCATTCACCTAGTACAACAAATCAAACACCCAAAAACATAAAAACACAACTTCAACTAAAAAAAAAAAACAGAAATATACCATGATAGCACTATTTGTCCCTATGAAGTCTTCCATGAACCGCATTCTGATTAAACTTCTCTCAACAGGCTTCCAAGAATCACCATCTTTTCCGGTGGCGCCGTCGAGGAATCTCAGACTCGTAACCCTCTTGCTGCTGTTGATTTCAACCCCATCTTAGGTTGAGCACCATTATTATTATTGTTATTATTTTCCCATTTCAGCATTCCAATTTTTTTTTTGCATTGCTTCCAATTCTACTAAAGTTTACCCTTTTGGACTTTTTTGCGCATTATTATTACTATTATTATTATTTATATTATATTATTATTATTATTATTTAATTATTACTGCTACTTGCTACCATCTGCAATTTGATCAATTCAATGCTATCAGAATCCATTTTGAGGAACCACTTATTTGATTGTTGTTCATCTGAAAACCAAACATGCCTATAACTGTTTGTTAAATTCCCCAATGAAAGATTATTTCTTTGATTGAGATTTTAAAATGGGTTTTTTTTTTTTTTTTTTTTAGTTTTGGAATGAAAAATGGAGTTTCTTTGTGAATTGTAATGAGTAAACTTTTTGGTTTATTTTATTTTATTTTTTTTTTTTTTTGTTTGTGGTAATTTAAATATCATTGCGGAAATTAATAGTAGAAGAAGGAGGAGGGAGAGAGGTGAGGAAAGAAGAGGCGTGAGAGTAAAGGAGGAAAATGATGGGATCACAAAGTACAGTTATTTCAGTTACTTTAGTTCTTCTAAATATAACCTTTTAGCATTTGTGTGAAAAGTTGAGTACACACTTGTTGTTGCTAAGTCTTTTTTTTTAGTTAGATTCTCATGGAATAATTATGTACTAATGCAACACACAATTTTGAGTTTTGTTTGTGGCCATAACTAGGGGTATTTAGTAAAATTCTTTTTCGGTATGATTTTGTCCCGAGTCAACAATAATCTATTGTGTTTATTAATAATCACATATGGGTATATTAGTAAAATACCCTCAATTTGGCAACAATCAGATTATGGTCAACAAATCCTGACTTAGAACAAAGGGTGAAAGGAGTTTGCTTTTACTCACCTCGTCATCGATTTGTTCTGAGGTTTATGTGTGCAAATTCAATCCTATTCTCATTCGTTAAAGGATAATGTTTCTTTCGTATTGATTTCCTTCTTTCCCTTAATGAATACCTCCAATCAACAACCTTGATGAGTTACTAATCGTTTAATTTTATTATGTATGAAAGGTAAATCATAAAATGTATGATCATTCTTTTGACCGAACAATTTGTATTGTTTATACTCTGCATCAAAATAATTGCAATGTATCTTTGAAGGAACTAAATATTTGTTCATTAATTTCAGTGCGAAGGTGGTAAATAATTAGAATATGATTAGGTAGACAATTACAAAACAATCAAGATAAGACTTTCTTCATAATGAAAGACCGAATATAATCTTTACTAAAGACACCTAATTACAATTTTAAATTAGTCATTTGATTTGTGTGGAGTCTAATATACGCACTTGATCTATTAAAAAAAGAACCGACAGCATTGTTTAGCAAGGTCAAAGTTGTCTAAGTATCATATTAAATTATAATCTCAGCTAATAAACAAATTAATATAATGTTATAATGTAGCATGTCTTACAAAGAATATTGTGAATTTCATAGAATGGTGAATGGAAAACAAACAATTAGTAACAAAATTATAGGAAAAAACAAGAATTACAGAAATCAGGTGCCTAATTTCATAAAAAAGTTGGTCTAACAAACAAGCTAAGCTAAACTATACTACAAACTAAATCATGATTGTGAGTAATGTAAGGTGAGTTTGTACCCCTTTCTCTAATTTTGAGGTTCTCCACTATCTTTCTCTTGTTTTCTTCTTCTTCATTTAATTCTTCCTTTTGTTCTAAATTGTCAAACTTATTTCATTTTAGATTTGTATATTTCCCTCTGTGCTTGTGATCTGAGGGCTTTAAAAGTAATTAAGCATGTGGGTGAACATATTGATTGAAAACTCTAATTTTCTTCCTTTTTAATTAAATCTTAGAATTTTTGATAATAACTACCTAACGTTTGCCAAATTTTGAAATAACTATTTGATGAAAACTTTTTTTATTTAACGATCTAATGGTGTCATTTTCTTTTTTTTTAGGTACTCCCTCGTTTTTTTTAGTTGCTACATTAGAGTTTTTGACACTATTTACATTGTACTTTGACTCATTTTGGTGTTTAATACGTAACGGAAAACATATCATATGGGATCTTGGTTGATTTGTTTCGATGTATATTTTCCGAAATAATAATTTTTATAATTTTTTTCTTACACTTACTCGAGATATTAATTTTATAAGTTGCGCCTTGGGAGATGCGAAAAGTAAATGTAGCAAGTAAAAATACTGAGGAGTACCAAATATCAATATGTGTCAACTTTAACAGAATATCTCACACAAACATCCACCAACGATGTAATACATTTCTCACAATATTTCCAATTTAATTGGAATATCATGTGTTATTTATACAGGTTTTTAGTTGACATTTATGGATATTTGGTACCTACTTCTTGAAAAATAATGTCATCATTAGGTGGTTAAATTAAAAAAAGTTCTCATTAAGTAATTATTTTAAAATTTTGGTAACATTACACAAGTTATTATTAATATCCAAATCTTATTCACTCTTGAGATTTTTATTTTTACTAAGTGGTGCTATGATACTTGCCCACAAGTCTCACAACTGGTGACCACATATCCTGCACCACCATCTCATGACATCGTTTTTCTTGATATCCAATATTTTATTGATCTGTAATTACAGATATGATTATGCATTGTTAATAATTCTGTTAAGAGCTTAAATGGAGCATGTAAAAAACTTCAAATTAAACAAATCCGTTTTCACCTATTTGCTCGTATATGTTACACTTGAATTTCCAAACTGAAATTGACACAGTGGGCGCCAAAAAGGTAAACAAAAATATAACACCATTTGATAATAACAGAAAGTTTGTACATAGCCAACATAGGTGCACAAACGGATATTCACGCTACTTATCCAAGATTTTCATCTGCAACTCTACAAGTGATCTCGATATCCGAAGGCAACGATATAAACAGAAAAAGTTGATGCATAAAACTCATTTAACTCGATTACAATTAAGGTATTAATTAAGTAGTATCAATACTGCCATCAAAAGTTTATACAGCTTATAAAAAAGATGTAAGATCCTGCACTTGCAGAGAACTCCTACCCGCCAATGATTTAAGGTTTTCTGAAGTCGTCACCTTTTTTCTTGAGCAATGTGCAACATTTGCACCAAAAAAACAGACGGGTTTGCTCAAACTAGAAGTGAGGAGGGAGATGCTGATGCTGAAATTCTGCATCATGCCATCTCTTAGGTATTTCATTCAACCAAAATCCTCACTAAACATGGGTAGAACAGGCTCACTGTAACATAAAATTAAAACAGCAGCAATGACTTCACTATATGGCACCAATCGCCTGCACCAAAATACATGGATCAGCTGGTTTCATTATAGAACTAAGAAATCTATTGGTAACAGCTTATCTAATCTCTACAGTATATAAATCATATTTATTTACAAAAATTGGATGATGCATTGCCAAGGTTTCAGACGGAAGCCTTTTAATCATTCATGGGAGTACAGCAACCAGGACCACAGGCGCTATTATTAACCAGAATATGCTTGAACCACACTAACAATAAGAAAAGGCATCACTAGTTAAAAAACCGCATCAAGCTCTACCACAAACTATAGCTACTAGCTAAAGGCTATACCATAACAGGGATACCAAAAAGCAGGACGCGGAGGAATGAACCCCTTAAAAAAGATCACATCCTTAATTAGAAAGTCCTGCTTCATAATAATGGTTCATATTCCATAATCCCACATTCATGTAGCATAGCTTGAAGATATACATGTTTTCTATCAAAAGAAATGTCAACAATTCGAACAGAAATTCATCAGCTTCGCAGCATAGGAAGGCAGCAAACCCTACAATCCAAGTAGCGAGGGCAATATCTCATAACATCAGATGGGAGAGGGGGATAGTTAAAGTTTCCCACCAATAAACAACCATTTTTAAAAAAAAGTTAAAAGAAAATACACATTTGACTAAGAATCTCAAATTATAGCGAACATGAAGGGTGAAGACACTATAATATATAGGTAAAAAGATCATACGGAATTTGTATTTGAACAGATACATTATTTATGGAGTGTGACTCTTCAAAAGTCTACCGTGTGAACAGTATTCACAACTGATTTTCACCAATTTACTTTGTATTTATTAACCCCCCTCTGTCCTCTACTTCAAATTAGTTACCTTTTGCTTAGTATCAGTAATACATAAAAAAAAATCCGCCACCTAATATATAAAATACATCATCAATTCGACAAGACCAACAGGCACAGGCCCACCTCAAAAGCAATAAGAAAATGAATTGCCCAATTGACTACTATGACACAACAACAAAAAACACACACAAATAGAGTAATCGGACCATACCAGCATGATGAGAACCAGATAAATTAATGTACAGATAAAAACTTAGATGTAGACGGAAAAAAACAGAGTTCACTACTTGTCAGCTAAAATGATATACTTGTGCTCTTTTAATAAGAAAAACATGTAATTTTCCAGGATTCAAGAAAAGGTCAAATGAATTGCTTCCCTCCACTTCGATAGTCTTAGACTTGGTATAACAATGCCTTAAATAGCCAGAATATACGAGTGAAAAAGTTCAAAATACTAAAAGTGCTTTGCTACCGGCTAAATTTTATCCATTTCAACAATCCGACATAAAAAAATTTTCGGATAAAGAAAATCAGCAACATGTTCTTGCAAGCTGGACCAAAGCTATCTCGTTTAGAGCAAACACCTCCTAAAGCCCAAAGGAAAAAAATTCATACAAAACTACATTTCACAACAAAGTCCTGAACTTGATCCAGTAAACAGCTTCTGTAACAGAGCATCAGAAGGAAAGTAAGGAGAGCTTCTGTAAACAGGTCCTTGCTCTTTAAAGCATTCTTTCTTCACAATCAGAAATTCATTTATCCTCCAACAAGTTAATCCCCCAAACAGACAAAACTGCCTAAAATATGTACTTAGATCATCATGGACAATACAGCCTATTAGTCCAACCCGATGAAAAGTTAGCATATCTCATACTTAGATAGTTGTAGAAAGAACATAAAACAAGAATATCTTCGTATATAAATATTAACTTTAAGTCTCCAAGCATCCAGTTTCCGAACACATAAGGTCTACTATTCTCTATGGTCTTCAGATTCAAGTAAACAACAAATTATAACAATCCCCTTTCATGAACATCACCAAACATAAAAACACCCGCTGCATAATACTACCTGCGACCGCTTATACTGATCGCAAACACTCACTTACTTTACAAATGCATGTACACTTCTCATTTTACCTGAAAGCCAGCTCCTCTCACTGCCGCAAGTGCAGTCATTAACTCCTGTCCATCCTTCGTTTGTGGAATTTTCTAGGCACTGCGATTTATCTTCCAGTACTTGCTGGAAAGGAGCTTCTTCAGCCTGTGACCAACCCTTCATCATCTTCTGTTCCTTGTCTAGTTATCATATCAAAACTCTGATTTTCTCAATTCAGGCATTGAGCAACATTGAGATCAAGACTCACATCAAAACCGTAGCTTCAGTGTTTGCATGACAAGCACAGTAACTTGGTCATCTTGCTCAGAAGCATCTTTCTTCTGCCTCTTCCATTTTTTGTAGACAGAGGTACCATCATCCTCAAAATCCTCTTCTTCCCGATCCCTATGCAAGTAAACCCACAATTTCCTCTCTGAATCAACTGTACCCATGGATCACGCTCATAATGTAAACGATCCAACCTCCACTGACAACCTGATATAACCTGAGCATCAATTACCTCTTACGAATATACTGAGAGTCCCTTATCAAAGTGCAAACTCAGCCTGGTCCCAATGCTTCCTGGTAACCCTTGCAGCAGCATCTCTACAAGACAAAGTATTCTCCGTCTTTCACTTTGATTCTCTAGCTTTTGAAGTCGGTTTACCACCACTCTTCTCAACGGAGCAACAATGGATTTCTTACCATCCGCAGCGGTATAGAAAAGGCTCTATCAGGAACTGAGTACTCAACTCTTCTTTCCTGAAAAATCCCTGACTTCATCAGCTTTGAGTAATGGTGTTTAAACTCTTCTGGGCTCTCAAGTCCCGAACCTTTCTTTTCATCAAAGTTTAACTGCATTAACTCGGCTGGTGTGGAGGCAAACTTCCAATCTGTTGCAAAGTTCTTGACCACTTTTCAACCAATTGGCATACGCATCAACCAACTTCACAAGCTTTTACAGAGATTTTCCAAGCATCAGGAGAAATGACCTCCTCAGGAGTTTCAAGGTCTGTAGAAACTTTTGGAACTGGTCCAGCCCAAACATTTTCGTGGCTTTTCCTAGCATATCAGAGGCGTTCCACCCTTCTCCCAATGGTTGCGTTTAGATGAAAAAACTCTTCAAAACACCGGATGATCTAAAAGTGGCTCCTGCGTTTCAAGAATACATGGGTCCCCTGGATCAGATCTTACACGATTCACAATTTCCTGAACTGTCAAAGAAGGACAACTTGATTTTTCAGGACACCGATTATTCATATCAGTGCTCCAGGACCCTTTACACTTTAAGTTTCACATTCTGGTCCTCAAGTTAACTGCGGTGATCTCATAGGTTTCTCAGTATTAAGGGCATCATCAGGACTGGGGTTTATTAATGCCATGCGTACAGCAGAAAGGATGATTGATAGAGAACCTGAACCTTGTTTTGTTGGTGTTAGGAGGCAAAGTCTCTTTGAGGTTTCACCTCGCGCTCCGCATCTGCCATACCAACCTCTAAAACAGGTAACTCTGATGTGCTAACACTGGAGAACCACACTCAGCCTCTGGCCTCTTGCCAACTTTTCAACGGACATACATCAGAAAGCTGATTGCTGTAGATGGCAAGGGACAAATCCATCTAACCCATTAATTTCTGTTGGAACTTCCTTTCTCTTTTTCTTCTTTGTTGCAAACGAGTTGACAAACTAATGTGGAACCACATTTCTCCACAGATTGCTTCCAAAAACCCCCATCATCTTCCATATTGTATCTCTAGCTTCTTGGACTGACTAAGGGGAAGTCATTCCCAACTTTCCTTTCTGCCTTCTGTCACCATGAGGCTTTTTGAAGGACATAGGAGAACTTCCAACAAGCTCTGCTGGACTTGACCATTTCTTCCAAGACTATAACTAGATCTTATATCACTTCCAGTATTATTTCGTATGCATCAAAATAAATTTTCAGAAACTCTTGTGGTAAATGTTCTTAGGGTCGTTGTGATTTTGTCTTATGACTTCGACCTGTTTTTCGAGGGATAGTTTCCATCTCCATCCTTGGCACATGATTTCCATAATTAGTCACAGTTCTTGAATCAGGTGGCACTTCTGTCAAAATCAAGCACCTTACTTTAAAACCCTTCTTAGCTCGTTTCATCTTCTTCTCATCAAAAACTGACCTAGGCACAGAGGATCGAGAATTTTCAAAGCGGCCATGTATGGACCTTTGACATGACAAAGGTTAATGTCCTCTTCATCTTCAATTTGATCAAGGAGTCTGATTCAGTTTCTTCTTCAGCATGGAACATCATATCACCTTTTAACAGAAACATGTCCGAACCCCCCATTCGCATTGAAGGCCCTCCCATATTCTCAGGCAAAACCTTTGCTCGCTTGGGATGGAAAAATCTATCCTCTTTTTGTTGGGAAGCTTGGAGAGATTTGAGTCTACGATCAGGATAATCATTGCCCGACTTCAATTTCCTGATTTTAACATCCCTATTGTCGTAATCAAATGCAGGATTAGTTAAGTACGTCTCTCCCTGAGTATTTTTAATCCAGTAAGATTCCACTACTTTCGAAGAATTTTGTGAACACGGCCTTTTGCAGGTCTCATTTGATTGTCATACCCAGGATCCACATACTTAGACCTTCTGGAAGGTCATACAAGCCTCTAACTTTTGACGGCTTGGATGTCAAGACTTTATGTCATAGCTGATTAATTTCAATTTCTACCATGCGCAGATAACTCGGCTTAGAAGACTGATGCGGATGTAAATAGCTTTCAAAATCACATTCATTATCTCCAAATCTTCTCGTTTTTTTCCTGATCTTGACAGGCGCCTCGCCACCACATTTCCATCCATGACATTCCAATTCCCCTTTGAAGTCATGCCATGCATCACTTCCTGATCATCACCATTAGCTTTAGAATTCATGCATAACTGCCTTGCCCCTCCAGTAACAACAAAGTCTGACCCACGTACACCAGCATTCATACCATGGTTGCCATATACGGGATGGACACTGATGATACTACATTCTGTGAAGGGCTTTTTAATCCACCCACCTTCAACAATCCTTTAGGATTCTGCTTTCCTATTTGGTAACATCAATGACCCTGCCTTCCCCATCAGACACATCAAAGTAGGATTGGCACCGTATAGATGATCATGTCCTGCTTTCTTACTACCACTCCGTCCTTGAATTGCATAGCCACACAAGCCTCATCCGACTCTTTTCAGAAGGATCAGAACCCTATCCCCATTCCTTTCCCCCATCAAACTCCTTTGACTTTTTACTAATTCAAAACCGTAATTTCTCTTCAATGCTATAACCCTTGCATCTGCCAGCTTCTTTCATCTGCAGAAACTACTAACCATGGTATCCTGATGCCTCCGTAACAAATGATAATGCTGGTGTATCTGGAAGAAATTCAGCCTTGGCGATATGAGCGACTCTCGGCTCGCATCCTCCTTTCAACATCTGATAAAGCTCAGCTATAGGATTATTAAATGGAAATTTCCACCTTCAAACAGCTCCTTCAAGTCAGCATAACGTGTCCTGTCCATGTCAGGTAAGTATTTCGAAGACCAACCTTTCTTCCTCAGTCAAGCAATCATTCACAAACATCCAACGACAGAACTCCACGCAATCAGAACAAGATCATAAAGCTCAAAAGGATCTCAACAGTTCTGATCACCAACTTGACAAAACTCCGAACCAGTTTCCCCTAATTCCAACAAATCAAAATCATCCGACCCTGCCCCAGAATCAGCATCATCAAATTCATCATCATCCTCAGACTCAATAGAGATTTCCTCTTCGAACTCTCTCCTCAGTCGACATACTCTCCCTACTCCACGCCCCACCGAATACTCCGATCAATCCGCGAAACAGCCTAACGACGTTTTCTTTCAATAGCCATCATTCATACAAAATCACAACAATAACACACATGCCTACATACCTCCACCCCCTACTCAGTCCAAACCCTTAAATTCCTTAGTCAGATTAATTCGACACCTCAATTTACAATATAACCTCCAATGCACTAACCTACCACACATTCCCCACAGCACACATCTCACGATATGAAGTCCCTGAAATCTATAGATCATCACACAGAACCTTACCACACCAATCTTCAATCATACGAACCCTGTTCCAACCTACGCTCAGCCAATCTTATCCACGGCATATCGACAAGTAATCTTACTGCCTCAAAACCCTAGACAACAATAACATAACAATATCAAACTAACCAAAAAAAATAAAAACAATAATTCCAGCTAAGAAAAACGCACATAAACACAAATCTAAAACGCCATTAGATCCAAATAAGCCAATAATCATGGGTGGAATTTTGGGGTTCTTAAGGTACCCTTGGACCAGGAGATACTGAGCAATCGATAAAGGAGTGATTGAACTAGCACGCATTAACGAAAATGAGACATCTCGAAAAACTGAACTCAAACCTTCTCGAAAAAGGTAAAATCTCCGGGCAGGACCCGCCGCGTACCTTGGCCCCGTGCTGACAATCAATGCACCATGATCGAATCCTCGTGTTCCCTGATCGAAGCCGCGCCTTTTTATCTACCTCCTACTATACTATATTACGAGGGGACTCTACTTTACTCGACGTCTATTACTATACTACTACTCTCTCAAACCGGGCCAGGGAATGGAAGAGACCGACTGACGAGTGGCGTTGATGGTGGAGTGAAATTACGAAAAGGGGCAAGAAGAAGAGGGTAGGGAAGGATAGAGACTCAGAGGAAGAGGTCAAAAAGGTGTGTTTTATTTTCAGAAGGAAGATGAAAGGAGGAAAAGGGAAGAGCAAAGGAATAAGTAAGGTATTGTGTTGAAGTGTCTAAGTATGTAGGGATGTGTTTTTTGTATTTTTTTGTGTGTTTTTTGAAAATTATTACAGAGGGAGAACTCATCAACGGGTGCTTAGACAGTTACTAGGTTTTTTTTTTTTTTTTGGTTTTTTTTTTTTTAGGCTTCTTTAGAGTGCGGGGGGGGTGGAGGCAGGTACTTGGTGGGAGCGCCTTACTTTTTGAGGGCGGACGAGTTTTGAATCCTAATTTTGCTTTTGCCGGTTAACACTCCCTAATTTCGTGGTGTTCGGTGAGAAAGAGGTTTAAAATAAAACGGTAGGGGAGTAGAGTGTTATAAAATTGTCTGTAGAGAATGACATTTAAAATGAATTTTTGTCCATAAATTAGGTTGAACAACAAGATGTTTCCAAAAAAACATCGTAGATCCATGTCATTTTACTTTGCCAAAAAGTACAAAACCTACAATCTGGTAAATGTTACCAAACACCTTTACACAATCAACTATCCCAAATCAGCAGTCCAAATCCTCTCGTAGAAACCCTAACAGCAAACTTAAACTCTAACGCTAAACCTATTTGCAACAAGACCAAGTGTAATGCCGTCTACATAGCACGAAAATAGTTTAAATTTGAACAGAAATGTTTCAAAATGAGAACTGTATATTTCTAAAAACAAGAAAACGGGAAAATATTGTAAATTAATATTTTTCAAAATAATGTACAAAAAAAAATTTACGCATAAACATATAATTTATATGTATTGCAAAAAAGAAAATAATATAATAGACACGAAAAAAAGAAATCTACGTCTTCAACAATAACAGTTATCACCACTTGGATTGACGTAGTTTTGAAAATGAGAACATCACTAATACAATTGTTTGTGAATTAGGATCTAAGAAACCAGGACCTTCAAAGAAGAAAACACTAGATCTCTACAACACAATAGTTGTCAGCGAGACAGGACACGCCTTAAGGAATTTTTGGGGGCATGTGTAATGGGACCCCCCCCCCTTTGCTTTCTTATCTTGTATCATTACTTCGAAAATTATCTAAATTGGAAATAGATACAAAGTAGTTTTTTTTAGACTAAGAATTAAAGTATAGGGCGTCCTAGTGTATTTATTCACGCGGTAAAAAAATCAGGTGCAATAAGACATACCTCAAGAAAGCCCTCCGTAAGCCAAAACAGAGACTAAATTTACCTTTATGGGGGTCGTCCGTTTTCGGGTCTAGGGAAAAACATGTGTAAAACCAATTTACAGTTTCCTTATGGCCATATGAGGGCCCTGAGTGATTTTCGAGGGTGGTCGGAAGTCATTCGACAAGGCCATAGGAAAGACGAAAGACTCAAGTAGCCTTTTTCAAAAATTGTCGAATGAGGGTTAGTGGCTTCAACCGGGGGTGATCCGTACTAAGGTCACCACTAACATATGGGAGAAATATAGGGACAAATAAAGATTAGAGCCTGAGACAACCCTCCAGAAGCCCAAAAACAAATGACCTAGTTTCACAATTTCGGAGGATTTGGGGTTCCGGAAAAAATTTTGAAATCTACCCAGTGTCCCTTGGGTCAAAAGGGGCTCGGAACATTTCGGGGTTCGAATATCATAAGACAGGTCTTGAGATAAAGAAAGATCCAAATAATATGTTCATTTTCGAAAAATAAATAAAAATAATTAAATCCTCTAAAAAGAAAACTAACAACTTTACGAAGTAAAAATACATCGGTGAGTCATCCCAAGGTTATCAACTAGTAAGTGAAGATTTGGAAAATAATGAGACGAATCCGTTGAAAGGCCCTATAAGCCCGAAGACGAATGCTATAAGCCACGCTTTTCAGGTTTCTAGGAACAAATTAAATTAATTGGCTTTAAAAATCCTTTTTCAAGTTTTTCAAATAAATCCGAAAAAATGTTAATGTGTTTATATAGTTAGGACCATAACTCGAGTAGCTCAAGCTTGGTTACTTAGAAAAACGCTTGTAATTACGCAAATAGAAAAGTTTCATTTCACCATCAAAAAATTACCTTCCTATGGGACATATTTTCGATTTTAATTATGTCGGGAAACGTTTTTAAACACTTTCCAATGCTTCTGAGTGGTCTGAAGTTTTCGAAACGTCAAACTTTAGGTCTACAAATTCTGTGTCTTTATAGGTCCCATATAAATTTGGGAAAATTGAAAGGAATAGCCAAATACGATCCCTCTTCTTAAAACAATCCAGCAATCAACTATTGATGAGTTGTTAAATGAGTAAGTAATTTGGAACCAAAATCCGAGGAATCAAAAGCTCAAAATTTATCAACTCTCGTTGAATACAAGTGCATCGAAATTGGATCAAACAAAATCCTAGTTTTGGGCTTTTAAAACTCACTTATCCTATCTCATATTTGATGTTTGAAAGCAATTAAAGAAGAGATTAATGGATTCAAGTTTGATAATCTACGGTTTGGAATTTTATACGTTTGGTGACTACTATGGAGTTTCAATTTAGATATTTTACTCACATTTTGTTTTTTGCAGAACCCATGCCCACTTGTCTTTTCAAGGCAAGTTAATGTCGTTGATGCGTCCTCCCGAGTTATTGAACAATTAATGCAGGGTTGTAGAGGGAAAATTTTGCCACTTTTGACTACAACCTAGTGTAATTTCTAGCGACCATAGCCCCAGGCTCTCTAATAAAAAATTAAAATTAACAATGAGAAACCAAGGACACTCTTCGTAATAAAAAACTATTGCACGTATATCTCTTCGTAATTAATCTATTACACAATAATCTCTTTAAAGAAGAAACTATTGACATTACCAGCAAACAGAGGAACGTACATTGACTCCTGCAAAACTTACTCTTTCTATATATGCTCGCGGATTTCACATTTTGATTTATCCGACAAACAATAAACATCACGGAAATTGAGGTACATATTCATATACATACTGATGCATTGGTTTGCATACTCTATATATGCATGATGCACATAATAACACAAACTGGTACCTCACATGAATTTATAGCAGTAAGGGAAGCTCGGGTCTCTTACAGATTACCTTCAAGTTGTACAACAACTGTTTAACGTCACCATTTGCTTGCTTTCCAGACTTATGTTCCCAAAATAATTTCAACACTCATCAAAAGCACGTTGTCGAAGTCCTTCAGATGAATTCACACCTAGAAGGTTGATTGTCCGCTTCTTGGAGTTGAGAAGTTGGTTCATCACACCTGAACATATGAGACAGGAATAAAACCCAAAAAAAAAAAAAAAAAAAAAAACCCATTTTAAAATCTCAATCAAAGAAATAATCTTTTCATTGGGGAATTTCAACAAACAGTTAATAGGCATTGTTTGGTTTTCAGATGAACAACAATCAAAATAAAGGTGGTTCCTCAAAATGGATTCTTGATAGCATTGAAATTGATCAAATTGCAGATGGTAGCAGTAGCAGTAATAATATAAATAATAATAATAATAATATAAATATAAATAATAATAATAGTAATAATAATGCGCAAAAAAGTCCAAAAGGAGTAAACTTTAGTAGAATTGGAAGCAATGCAAAAAAAAAATTTGGAATGCTGGGAAATGGGAATAATAACAATAATAATAATAATGGTGCTCAACCTAAGATGGGGAGGTTGAAATCAACAGCAGCAAGAGGGTTACAGAGTCTGAGATTCCTCGACGGCGCCACCGGAAAAGATGGTGATTCTTGGAAGCCTGTTGAGAAGAAGTTTAATCAGAATGCGGTTCATGGAAGACTTCATAGGGACAAATTTAGTGCTATCATTGGTATATTTCTGTTTTTTTTTTTTAGTTGAAGTTGTGTTTTTATGTTTTTGGGTGTTTGATTTTGTTGTACTAGGTGAATGGATACTACCTTGGTTACATATAAAATGTAACGATTTGATATAAAGTAGAGAGGAAAAGTGTCTGATCGTTGCATTTTGTTTGTAGCGGAGGTGGTAGTTGTGATTGTGATTGGAGTTTTGATTTGTGAATGATTTGTTTGATGAAGGAATGGGAGATTCAAAGGAATTTGCAGGGGAATTGTATGATACATTGGCTAGAAGAAGGAATGTGGATGCTTCAAATGGGATTACAATTGAGGAAATGAGAATGTTTTGGGAAGATATGACTAGTCAAGATATTGATTCTAGGTTACAGATCTTCTTTGATATGTAAGTTGATGAGTTTTTTTTTATGGATTTTCCTCTGTTTTGGAAAAAGGTCAATATTTTGACTGTTTGATATTTTGTAGGTGTGATAAGAATGGAGATGGGAAGTTATCAGAAGACGAAGTTTGCGAGGTAATGCAGTTGATGATCCATTGGTTTTCGGTGTTTTTTCATAGTAGAGTTGCTAATATTTGCTCAGAACTGACTTGAAGAAACCTTGTTTCCCTCAATTGTGTAGGTTTTAGTGTTGAGTGCTTCAGCTAACAAACTAAATAAGTTAAAGTCACAAGCCGCAAACTATGCAGCTTTGATCATGGAAGAATTGGACCCAGATCACCAAGGATATATAGAGGTCTTTCATCTTTGTATATCGAATCTCAATGGAGATATGTTGGCTATTTAATTTTGGTTTCCCCTTTTTATTTTAGCTCTATACTAAAGTATAATTGTCAAACCTTATACAGTTATGGCAGCTCGAAACTTTGCTAAGAGGAATGGTGACTTCGACTGATGAAGGAACCAAGATGAAAAGAAGCCAAACCCTAACAAAAACCATGATCCCCCAAATGTTCAGAACTCCAATTTCAAAAGTTGTTAATAGCACAAAGGAATTTGTAGTGGACAATGGGAAGAGAATATGGTTAGTTGGGCTCTGGCTAACCATAAATGCAATTCTCTTCTATTACAAGTTTAATTATTATGAGAAGCATCCAGCATTTCCAATCATGGGATATTGTGTTTGTGTTGCAAAAGGCGCAGCTGAGACTCTCAAATTCAATATGGCCTTAATCTTGATTCCTGTCTGTAGAAGAACTCTTACTCGGTTAAGATCAACATTTCTCAGTAGAATATTTCCTTTTGATGATAATATAAACTTTCACAAGATGGTAGCTGGTGGGATCACAGTTGGAACTTTTTTGCATGTTTTGATGCACTTGAGTTGTGATTTTCCAAGGCTCATTTTGTGTCCTAAAAAGAAATTCATGGATTGGCTCGGACCTTACTTCAACTTCAGACAGCCAACTTATCTTGATTTGGTAAACAGCATACCAGGGTTGACTGGTGTATTTATGATACTTCTGATGGCTTTTGCTTTCACATTAGCAACACACTCATTTAGAAGGAATGTTATCAAGTTGCCGTGGCCTTTTCTTCACCTGGCTGGATTCAATGCATTCTGGTATGCACATCATCTGCTGGTGGTGGTTTACATTCTCTTGATCATCCATGGGTATTTCTTGTTTCTCACCAAGGATTGGTACAGCAAAACGGTATGTATATGTTGAAGTGTTTAACTATGGTTCTGTATGCCACAGATGCTCATTTATCTATAGTAACAATGGTTATTTGTGACATTCGGTGCAGACGTGGATGTATATTCTTTTCCCAATTTTGCTCTATGCTAGTGAGAGGACATTGACATCCTTCAATGATCATAATCATCATGTCAACATCCTAAAGGTCTTGAAACAACTCTCTTAGTTTTTTTTTTTTTTTAGCTGCTAAAATGGTATTATGTTGGGTTAGTCGATCTTACAGTTTCAGTGTGCAGGCTGTCATGTATCAAGGAAATGTCCTGGCATTATACATGAGCAAGCCAGCTGGATTCAAGTACAAGAGTGGAATGTACTTATTTGTCAAGTGTCCAGATATCTCAAGCTTTGAATGGTAACGAAACAAGCTGCTGCTTTATAGTAGAAATGATTGAAAATATTGTTCTTAATGTAGGTTTTCTAAATTTTTTCTTCTTTGATTGTAACAGGCACCCATTCTCTATTACCTCAGCACCTGATGACGCCTACTTGAGTGTACATATCAGAACCTTGGGAGACTGGACTACTGCGCTTAGGGAAAGATTTGCAAAGGTAACACCCATTTAGTTGCACAAAGGTGAAGTTAGGAACTGCTAGCATGCACCTGCAACAATATACTACAATGGAATGAGCTTTTCATGTCATTTGGTTTTTTACATCGTCAATGCCATTGTAACGGATGCAGGCATGTGAGCCTCCTCCAAATCGGCCTGCAAAAGGAAGGCTCATGAGATTGGAAACCAAAACATTTGATGATGTCAATCTTCAACCGGCAAGGTGAGAGCATACTTCCAAACCATTTAATCTAGACCGAAAAAAAAGATAAACAGAATCTGATTTCTTGATACTTTTATATTCTGCAGTTTTCCACATATAATGATCAAAGGTCCTTACGGAGCTCCAGCACAAAATTACAAAAAGTATGACATTCTTTTGCTTATTGGACTTGGAATTGGAGCAACTCCCTTTATCAGCATCCTCAAGGATCTTTTAAATAACTTGAACGATGACACACAGGTATTGAACCTTAAAATGCTGCGAAGCATTAATTCTGTTTTTGCTCCTGATTGTGAGATTGATCTTGATCTTTTTTGGTGCTATGTAAATAATACAGGATGGAGAAAGCAAAAGGGGGCCTCAAAGAGCTTACTTCTATTGGGTTACAAGAGAGCAAGGTTCCTTTGATTGGTTTAAGGGTGTCATGGACGATGTTGCAGAACATGATTCGGATGTGAGTATTATTAGGCCAAGAAACCCAATTCAACCTTAGTAACTAGTCTTTTGTACTCAAAATAAGTACTCATTAATTAACCACTTTTCTTCCATATTATTTGAATGTCAAATTGCAGAATGTAATAGAAATGCACAATTACTTGACTAGTGTGTATGAAGAAGGCGATGCTCGATCTGCACTGATTCAAATGGTGCAGCAACTGCAACACGCCAAGAATGGGGTTGATGTGGTATCTGAAAGCCGGGTAATTTTCAACTTCTATTGTTTAATTAGATTATTTACCTTGCAAATGTGCAAGCTGCTGATTACATCTAATCTGAAACTTATACAGATAAGAACACATTTTTCAAGACCTAATTGGTCGAAGGTGTTTACACAGTTAGCTGCATCACACCCATCACAAAGAATAGGTAAGTGTATTTCCTATTTTTTTTTTTATACCTTTTTTGTATAGAGGAAAATCCGTGTAGAAGTTGATAAAGCGTCCCTTACTTACACTGCCAAGTTTCTATTTTCGAAAATTCACACTTGGTTTATTATAGCTTTAGGTATACTAGTCAGGTTATATTTGAAAACGGACAACAAATAACTTGAAACTGGCAAATTAAGATAGTAAAAATTAAAAACGCAGTGACATCAAGTTTTTCTGTATGATCATGGTCATTAAATGCAGGTGTTTTCTATTGTGGAAGCCCAACATTGACGAAGCCACTGAGGAAACTCTGCCAAGAACATAGCCTTACCACTACTACGCGCTTCCACTTCCACAAGGAGAACTTTTAGGTGTAGAATAAATAATTGCTCATGGAATTACCTTATTCTTGTAGATTGTACCTTATGTTAGAATGAGCTCACACCTGTTATTCTTTTTCTTCCCTCATTTTGTTCATACACACTAACCACACCAACATAAACTCGAAACCCAATCTGTCATTTTTAGTGTTTTTGTTTCGGTAGCAGTAGATCTTGAAACTATCAGATGCGAGCTATGCTATTTTGTTATACAGACTTACAGAGTAGTAAATCAATACAAAATTGTTGAGGCCTGTTATTCATCATTGTCAATTTCATAATTACTTTCAATTCATATAACTTGGGTTCATTTTTCGCAAAATCTTGCCTATTTATTTATATACTGTTAACTGCTCCAGAAAGTACAGAGAAAGTTCTGTCCAAATGACTCATTTCATTTATCAACTCGAGTACTAGTGTAGCATCAAATCTAGCCAGCTATCAACAATTGACAAACTTAAGTGCTACACCACTCATACGGAATTGCAAAGAATAATTGACATAAAGAATATTCAACCTGAAATTTGATCACAGCACGCCCTATGTTAGACATGAAAATACCGAAGAGGCTTAGAACGGAGTACTCAGCAATTGATCCAGACTTGATTCGTTGCTTTCTCAACTTCTCAAGAATGTTCCCTTTTCACGTTTGCATTAGATGGTTGATATGTTCAGACTTTTACAGTAAGTGTAGAAGCATTCTAACCACAGTTCGTTGCATTATTCAACATTCAAGTGTGTCCATTATTGTTACTTTTATGTAATCATGTTTGTGTTCTTGAATATATTATGTATTTATGTTGAATTTTATATGATTAATGCCCTCTATTACATATCTTTTTTTATTTCAAACATTACAAATAAATCAATTATGACTACTTTAAGTTCCATGATGTGCAATTTTGATATTGGCTAGCTTAAACTTTTGGTATTTATTGATTTTATTATAATTTTTGACTGGTCATATTTTGGCCAAGGAAAATTAATTAACAAAAAGCACATCTTCCCTTAATATAATACATAGATATAAATAGATTTGAGTAACAAAAATACATATATTTTTATTTATATACTCTTAATCATCAAGGTTAATTGGTAATTACCTGAAGAATAGTGTAAGGTTGAACAATTAAGGGAAGAGGGATGTTAAATGAAAGAATAGCTGCAAGGTCATTAGCAGCTTCAGTAGGATGAAAACCATCCATGAATTCATACAGTGTTCTCAAGTTACATGGTGTACTATTTGGCTCACACTGATAATCATCTATTATTTTGCAACAAGGTGAATCTGTTTCATACCCTGCAAAAACAATGTTGTTGTTGGTTATTTGCCCGTGTCCATTTTTGTGTCCGCGTGTACATACATGCTATAAAATTAATAAAATAAGATGAGGAAAGCAGAGAAGGTGTATTGTCGACCCACCTAAAATAGAGCGCGTCAAGGCTTGCATGGTGGAGAAATTAATGAAAGTTAGTTTGGCACCGGGAAGTTTAGCGTTGAAATCATTCACAACTGCTAGTAGTCTATTGTTGAATCGCTCAACGGCTTGGTTGATTTCTGGTACACATGTAGTAGTGTTATGCATAGCAAGTTCAGCTGGAATGCAACCTAGTAGACTCAGTCCTCCAATTGAAAATTTTCTTGCTCCTGCATCATATAGTTCCTACGTAACACACCACCCATTTATGAAATATTCAGTGTAAAACCACTACAATAATTTATTTTTTTAGAAGCGCAAACATCACCTACTGCTAACAAAGGTGCAATAAACAACACTAACTTAACGGGGTTACACCCCACGTCACATACTGAGTGAATACTAACCTTGAGTTGGGCAGTATATTGGCGAATGAGCACATTAGCGTATTGATCAGGGTTATTGTACAATTTACTTGAATTATAGAGTTGTGGCATGTAGTAATTGTTTATGTAATCGTTGCTGCCTGTGTTCAAACTATATAGGCACTCTCCTAATCTCTGTGTTTGACCTAACTCCCTCAATTTCGCTATTGTTATTTTGTGGTTTTGTATTTGTTGATCCATGCTTATTCTTTTACCCTGAAACAAATAAACGTCAGATCACATACATGATTCAAATTAAATCTAAGTGTAAATCAAAATAACCTCGACTTTTGGTACACCTTATTACATGCAACCCTTAGACGTAACGCATAAAAGGCGTGCCATAATTTATATAATTATGAGTTGAAATAATATATAAGGCTAGACTTAGAAATTAAAGTTACCAAATGTTGTCCAGTTTCAGAGCGAATTCCAGAAGCTCCGGAAGCATAATTCACACCGTTGAGTATTTCTTCCCCCTTCGCGGTGCTGAATGGTGGGATGTAATCATTAAATCCTAGAAGAAGAGCTGCAACCACCACCATTTTTTTTTTGTTTAATGAAATAAAAGAATAAATAGAGAGAATTGTTACAAGAAAATTTATTTTAGTTTTTTTTTTTTTGATAATGACGTAGGCCTGGACCGGATACCCTACAAGGCTACATACATCCAATAAACACAAATAATGATGCTCCATATATACAAGAAGCTAGCTTCGTATAAATAAATAAGATGAAGCTAGCATTATCCACAACTAATTAACATGTCCAAATGTTTGATGTCGAGAAATAACGTAACTTAGAACAACGTAGGAGATTTATTTTCTTAAAACGCCAAAGTATATTTCCAATGGAAGCATGTAGCCAATCCATGAATATACATAGGAGATTGACTTACTCAGCTTATCGACGAAATTTCTACCATTAGAGAACCTTCCGGTTACCTGGCCTCCACGAAAATCAATGCCATATGGGGGATAATTAGCTTTAGCTTTTGTATTAAGGTTGTTATTGTTACCAGCATCGGAGAGCGAGTCTCCGAAAATGAAAAAACATGGAACTTGTGGTTGTCCGTTTCCAATTTGAAAGGAAAATGAGCAACAACAATTCAATTTCAGTAGCACTAACAATACCGCGATTGCTGTTGTTTTTGTGATCGTCATTTTTCGCGACTTGCTTTCAATTGTGCACTCTATATTAATTGCGAAAATATGTATAATATGCACTTATATGCGTTGTATAAATGTATAGGTGTAGTTATTTGTCTTTGTCAAGGATGAGATTTACAAAATAAAATAAAAGTTGTTTCTTAGATCTTTACTTATGAGTTTGTAGACATAAGACTTTAGGAATTTTCCTTATATATATAGAAGGTTCTCTTCACTTGTGGATTCATAAAAGTTTTACATGGGTTACATACCCTATTTAAAAGCAACATACGTTCATTTCAAGGTTTTAGATTAGAAATTATTTTCTTCCTTGAAATTCTCTTACATATCTAAACTTCTCCAATTAAAATTCAATTCTAGTGGAAACAAGTTCTAATATTAAACTTAAGTTTTGATTTTGTCAAAACTGATAAAAATAGCCAATTGGTTTAACTAATTGTTTAACAATATTTCTAATAATTTAAAGCTATGCCAAAAATCCTTCAAAGTTTAGTAGTCCGTTAAATGCCGTCAAGAAAAATAAATACAACACTGCATTTTATTTTTATTTTTTAATTATGGTGTCATAGAAAAACTGCTCTATCATAACCAATCACATGAAGAAATATTGATAAGTACTTTTACCTCATGAACTAACAACACCATTCATTGATGCTAAAATTGGTAACTTGGTTGTTACACATTGCCTTGACAGCTTGTTTCTTAAATCCTTATCCCTTTTCTATCCATATCCCTATCCATATCCCTATCCCCATGTTAATGCAACATATATCTCCGAAATAGCCAAATAAGGATGATCTATCATAACAAATTTTTAGAGATGGAAACCAACCGTGATGACTCTTGTGGCAACTTGGAATTCATGGTTAAAAAAAAGGACGAAAATAAGATGGAGGCGGGACATGCAAGCCCTTCAAAATCCGACAATGAAGGCTATAAGTCTCATAATGTGAAATTAGGCTTTTGGGCCATAAGAAGATCCCATGAGAGAAAAAAATGACTATTGTGGCCTTATTCCAATCTATCTCTAAAAGAAGGCTGACAACAAGTTTGTACATGCCAAAACCGATTGTGGGGAATCCTATGGTCACTCTAAATTAAACTCCTGGTAAAAAATAAGGCAAAAACAAGACAATGCTCAACACAACCCCTTAGGAAGTTGAAAACGAAGATTGTAATTTACAACTTTTCAAGGTTTCAGGGTCCCCAAGAAAAATTGCCAAAATTTTTAAAGGGTGCCGACTGTATGGTAAAAATAAGACCAATTTTCTAGTAGTCGCCAAAACCATGGTCGCAAAGCAATTTTAGTGACTAATTTTAGGATGATCGCTAATCGATCTCCGACTACCTTGCGACCGCTAGGAGACCAAATTCTGCAACTGATTTAACAATTTTGAGACTAATTAATGGTAGTCGCTAATTCAAATTAGCAACTGCTGTAATATGTAGCTACTATGTTTGAGTCTTTGTTTGCGACCATGGTTGTTGTTTGGCGACCACAAGTTAAGGGTCATAAAATGGAATTAGCAGGAATGAATAAAAGGATACCGACAGGCCTGTTTAATTACTCCTATGATTTGGTCACCTAGTTATAAGGTGGGGCCCATTAACATTCATGGATGAAAATAGTTACTTGGTAGTGTTTCATTAAAATGAAACTTGTGTAGTTTTTTTTTTTTCTAAAATGTAGGTAGTTGTTCACAAAAACACTGAATATTTTAATGGTAATTGACAAAAAAACCCTTCTATATATTTCAATGCGACAATGTTATTGTTACTATGTTCTTGGGTTTTGTGTATATATTACTTTCATGCATGTATATAAACTACTACGGTATGATATATCGTTGAAATATAAGCAATAATAATACGGGAATGCTGAATTGTCCCATGCATAAATTTAATTCGAGAGTATGTAATTTCCTTGTCATGTCACTTCTAAAAGCCTGTTGTTTTAAACCAAGTTTCCCCCTTGTCTTCTGACTTTCTTATCGATGTTTCTATTGTTTTGTCAGCTTTATTAATGTAATTTAAAATAAGTAGCAGAAATACAAACAAACAAACCAAAACAGTCAATTTTCACAGAATAATACAAATAAAATACTACGTAAAATAAAATAATAAACCCTAGCTAAGCTAGCTAGAGTTAGCATATGGTCACATTTCATACGTACATACTTATCATATTGTGGAGTAATATATTTAGTCATTAGTCAACTCTTATCACTGAAACCTCTTAAATAGGAAATGAACTATTCAATCTGAAGTACTAATACTAGTCACTTTTTAAGAAGCAATAGCCTAGCTAATTTAATTTCCCCCTCTCTTTCTATCTCTTCTTCTGTTAATTTGACACATGAATGCATGCATTCATGCATGCACATGTGATATATATGAAAACAAACATATATAGGAACTAGAGAGAGAAAGAGAGGAAAAAGACAATTACACTAATTAGTAATTACTACATACTATCATCTAATAATTAAAGATTGATTACTTATAATTATAAAAATGAAAGATGATTAGCAGTATCTTCTTTGAGAGAGGTCTTGTCTTTGATAGGGAAGAGCTCCAAGGTTTTGATGGATCTTCTAGAATCATCGTCATCATTATCATTATCATTATCATTATCATTATCATTTAAAGTATGACGGACATAATGATGATATTCTCCTGATTTTCTCATCATCATCCAATCATCATGGTCATGATGATCGTTCGTGATCATCCTCATCATTGGCTTTTCATTTTCCCTCATTCCATACTTTGGTTGTTCGGAAGTCTCCATGTTCCAATTGTAATTATTTGTCATCCGTGGTACTACATCTATTGCCCTTGTCTAAACATTTACATCCACAAAAACCAAAAAAAAAAAAAAAAAAGTTAATAAATCAAATATATAATAAATATTTCATACTGAAAAATCATTTTATATTTTATGTAAAATTAAACATCAATATAATACTCCTTAATCAAGTCAGAAATCTACGATTATTTGAAACAAGAATTAAATTACTAGGGTTTGTATTTAATATTTTTCATCAAAAGAAAAAGAAAAACTTGATTAGGTCAAATATGAATGAATTTAATTTGATGGATAAAAGTAGATGCTGTTATTGGAAGTCTACAGCTCCCTCAAAATACTAGATCTGCTCCCAAAAAGGTGAATTCTTGTCATCAATCATGTCTAAACATCTAAAACATTGGATTTTTTTTATGCATTGAAAGAAAAGCAAGGAATCTTTTTAGTTATTTATGAGGTGTTCTAGAATCTATCCACACAAATTTGTTAAGAATATTCCTTTCCACAATTATATGGAGCTTATAAGTCATATTAATATGATAAACCTAAATTTAAGGTATAAGAAAATACTAGTATTATTATTACGAAATTGTAGTACCGGACTAACTAATACATGTGAAATTTTCAAGTTAATTACATTATAAGTACACAATAACAACAACTAAGCGTGACATATGCGGATAATATAATTAATTTTGGAGAAGTTCAATTTTAACATTAGTACTTGGATCTCTCCATGTTCTTAGTTGCGGCTTTGGTCTGATCAAACCATCTCATTATCTAATATTATCATCACATTATCTAACATTATCATTAATATTACTAATTGTACCATGTTGATCAGTAATAATTGTAACAACAAAAATTATATATACATGGAGACAATAAATTTAAAAAGATAAATAAATTTCAGGAAAAAAGGGGTGCATGGCCAAATTAATTGTTAAGATTAATAATTAAACATTATGCATATTATTTAGAGATAAGCAAGAAAGGCCGAATGAATGTACAAAACAGCACATCAAGTTCAACTAGTCTGTGAGTCAAACCACCATTATTGTTATTAGGGTAAAGTAATAGTATCATGTATAAATACCTGATGAGCACCAGGGCAAGTTGTTGAGTTAACAGGAGGAAGCTGATGATGAAATAATCCAAGAGAAGACGCCGTTGGAGCGCAACAAGGCGGTGCTAGTGGCAGTAGTGGTGGTGGAAGATTATGGAGTAAATTACTATGATGATGAAAATTTTGATGAGGATGATCAAAAGGAGTAGTAAAAAGATGATGATGATGAGATAACATCATTTGTTGATGTTGTTGTTGAAGTTGTTTGCCAAGGATTTTCTTCCTTAACTTTTGTCTATCTCTAGCCTTATGATTTTGAAACCAATAAAAAACATTTTTACCTTCAATCTTACCATAGAGTGAAAGATGGGCTGTAATCTGTTGTATTTGAGCCGCATTCGGAGTTCGAACACCATTCCTATACATCTCCTCTAAGATCATCACTTGTTCTGGTGTTGGACACCATCTTGTTGATGCTGCCGGTGACATTCTTTCTTTCTTTCTTTTCAGGATAATTATATTGTTTTGTGTTTGATTTTTTAGTTTGATTTGATTGTAATATTTGATATAGAATATGGTGTTTTAGTGAGGTATTGGTGAAACCTAGACCACATGAGGGTTATAAATAGATGGGAGATAAAAGGGTAATACTGTAGGGGGCAAAAGGAAAAGTGTGAAGTAATTTAATGAGTTAGTAAAAATGACAAGAGAATGCAAAAGTTTTAGGAAATAAAAGAGATGAGGGTCCAATTTTTATCATTTATGTCATATGTTGGGAGTTATATTAAATTCATAATAAGTTGAATTTTAATCATGTGCTTTTTAATGAATAAAAAGAAGGAAAAAAAACATGCATGCATGTCAAAGATTTAATTTATTTTGAATTTGATTTATTTATAAAATAGGGTGTACGTGAGATGAATAATGGAGTATTTAATTGATAGTGTATGATACAATTAAAGTTTATGAAGAAGTTCAATGAGTTGTACGTGCATATGGATTGAGTATTTGAATGCTCAACTAATCCCAAGTAAATGAACTTCAGAACAATATAGTTGTTCTTGGATATGGTTGGATACTAACCATGTAGTTCATAAATGGTTTGGGATATGCTTTTTTAACATTAATTTGGTATATTTTTAGTTTTGAAAAGTTATTCGAGGGTAGAGATTGAGATCAATAGTTAGTTGTATACTTGTATAATCAATTTTTATGAGAATTGAAGCTTGTATATGCTTCTCTATCACAAGATGGACCTAAATTTCCGGCCATTTAATTTAATTAGAATAGTCAAGGTTGTTAAAATTTTAATTATTTTCTTTTAAGGCGAGAATTCAAGATGGAATTTGGTACATTATTTTACTACGGAGTAAGGCTCTGTTTTTTTAGACTAAAATTTTTGGCACTTTAATTCAGTGCAGTTCAGCTCTATTTAGTTTAGTTTAGTTCAATTCAGTTCAATTCAGCTTCATTCAGTTCAGTTCGGCTTATCTCAATTATTATTATTCTTACCACGGAGTACATCATTTCAGTCCACTTCAGTTGTCCAGCTACATTTCAGTTGAAAAGAACAGGACCCAATTATATTCGATGAAGTTTAATCATATCAAAATTCTTCTTAACTTGATGTCGAGAAGAATTGATCCGTACGCGCTTGGAGTAATCAAAACCTCACGATCAAACACTTTGTAAACAACTAAGATAAGTTACGTTGGTCCACTAACTTTTTCCAATTAGTATGCATGGTGAATAATAATCCGATCATATATAATACTAGATATTGACGTACTTAATATCATCAAAGTACAATATGAATGTAGTTTTACTTTAGACGAACCACTTAAGTACTTCAACGATTAAATAAAGGAGTAAAGTGAAGGGATGAAAAAAAATACTCATAAAAGAATAGAAGGACATGCATGATAACTAAATAATACTCAAAAAAAAAAAGATGGTAGATAATAGAGGTGAAGAAGTTGATGTTTCCCATCAAGGAAGCATTGAGTATAAGAGAGTTCAGAAGAAGAGAGAGAAAAATGAGAAGGGACAGAATGAGGAATTGGTAATGAAGATGATGAGTAGTATGGCTATGCCCTTTGTGTGTGGTTGAGAATTTAATGATTTCCTCATTATTACCTTGTTATTAATATTTTTATTTTTTATGTAAGTTACAAAATAATATAGTAGTAGTAGGATAGTAGGGTTGTTTGGTTTGTTTTGTAGGATGTGATGGTTGAGGTTGTCATAAAATAGAGAGCAAAATAGAATGATTGTTCAGAACCCAGAGAAAACTGAAACAACAACAACAACAACAACCCACTCTTGAATTACTGTAGTTTTATTTTACTGTTTTGATTGTAGTTTCAAATTTTGGATTTTCTTTGGGGTGTTATTATTCAATTGTACAGTATAAGAAACACTTTTTTAGTGTCTCAACAAACTAATCCGTCCTATATACAACATTTACTCGTTATTTTTCCTACTTTGTTGGGTATATAATACTCGTACTTTGTACATTATTAATTAACGTTTGAATATCTTCACATACTCTCTTTCCTTACATGTTTAGATAGTGTGAACATACTATGATATATAATATATATGTATATATTATCAACCTATGCAGCAAGCATACATGATATGGATCGGATTAGCATTGAGGTTTCCCTACTAATGCCTCGTATTAAATTTAGGATCCCTTTATTTCAACTTACGTTTCAAAGTTTGATTTTAATTTAATCAGGGAGTGATGAATTACCACGTATTGGCTGAATTTGAGAAAAATAATCTCAATGTCATAATACTACATTAAACATAATTGCTGTGGCATGATGATCAATAAGAAAATGATAGAAATACTAATAAAATTATACTTTACCTTTTTAATGACTTTTGATTGTGAACTATTCTTACAAAATGACAAGGAAAATGATTTTTTGTAAAACTCTAAGAAATGTCAAATGTGTATAATCATCTGATTTTGATTTTTCATAGTACCGTTCATACAACATTAGCACCACGTACCAACATCATGTTCCATAATTGAACCATCATTTAACGCCAATATATATTCAACCATATATTATATCCCTTTTGAGTGGGGTCTATTATTACTATTATACATGAGGTTTCATATTTTCCTATTGTCAACATTATCATCAATAACTTATAGGAGCTCTCCATTTTGACCAGATAACATTAGGGTATTCATTGGATGCTTACTAAATTTCTTATAATGGCCATCCTTTATACATCTAAGTTAAGTGGTTACCATCAATCAAATCGTACGTGCATGACTTGCCAATTTGCCATAAGCTAGGATGTGTCAAGAGCAATAATCAATATTGTTATTTTAGTGTATATTTCTAATTTCTTCAACTAGTATTCATAAGAATTTTCACACTTATAATTACGGTTTTGCCAATAATGCATATATAGTTGCACTTATCGTATGTGAGATGGTCTACATATGTGTTGCTTGTTGCACCACGTTAATAAATTGTACAACGTACATTATATAAACAACTACATTGATCGATATCTATCATAACATCTTGCTACTCTAAAGTCTTTTTATCCATTTATCCTTATCATGATTCTTTACGTACTTCTCCATTGATTTATTATCAATGAATCTAAAATTAGAAATTAATATTGAATGAAGCGCATGTGAAATAAATAGTCTAATCTAATAATGCATTTTTTACTCAACAGTCAACACCAAAGCAATTCAAGTGAAAAAACTAAAAAGTGAGTGTAATTTAGTAGAGAGAGTATACGGTTGTATGGTTATTTTTAATGCTATCGTCATACATCAACTTCCACAAGTAACAAATGAAACCTGAGAATTTCAAAACTCAATTCCATGGATCAACTAAATTTAGAATTCTTCACTAACAAACATTTTGTTGGGTGTGTCTAATGTCTATCACTGCCAAAAACCTTTTTCATATTCTATCACAGTAGTTAGACAACGACTTCTCCTAGGCAACCAACAATATGATTTTAATTCATTCATAAATGAAGTTTCCCCCCCCCCCCCCTTTTTTTTTGTTTTTTGTGATCAATATTTTTTTTCCTTTTACTATTTCTTCTACCAAATAGCCTCAAATTATCCAATAAACTTCTACAACCTCTATTGTTTTTTACTTGCTACATTAGATCGAAAAAACTTTCACAGTTTTTATTCCAATATAACAAGTAAAAAACAACAGAAAAGAGTAACTAAAAAATGGCTCCTTATAACTTTTAACTTGACGAGTTAAATTTGAGAAATTATCTATTCAAAGGATAGCCGTTGGACCAAAAAGAGTGCACATTTTGTGAAAAAAACAATATACACCTGGGACTTAAAAAATAATGCACATTTGTGACTTGAAACTATCAATAAACATTGTGACTTGCATAGTTGATTGAATAGTTATACATACTGTGATTTGAATTTAATGACTTAACTATTGACTTGTGTGACTATTTGATTAATACTCCTTATAAATTTGCAACTTAAATTAGCATTAAAAACATTCCAGGTTTGCACTATGAGCCCACTTGTGATGAATGCTTAAAATCTAAGAGTTGATTATTAAGGTTGAATATGTTTTTTGCTTGTAAAGGATAAGTATTAGCCGCACACCTTAGCAAAACTAATAAAGCCCCTTGTTGTTTTGTTAATCAAATCATTATATTGTTAGTTTGTAGGAATTTTCACTCGCAAGTTACATTACTACCTCTTCTTGACACTAAGCCATAATTATATCGCATCAAGTTGAAAAGCTAAAATTCATGTTAAAAAGATACAAGTAGCATATTATTTTAGTTATAAAGTTAAGTTGTATTAACCTATCGAATAGTTTGACAAGAGACACGTGGTTGTTGTAAACTGTAGTTGTTGTCTTGATTGGATTTACCTATAGAATGTGGACACGTCTGCAAGTATAAATCAATAAAGATTTTAAAAACATTGTCTAGTCATTTTTCGTTTGTAATTCATACAACAGGGACAATACAATAAACCCATGGATTGTTTGCCGATTAATTCATCATGTATTAAAGAATGAAAACAAAAACAATGCAAAAACATTAAAAATATTATATACTTATTCATGTACGTTGTATTTTTTTTTTTAATAAAGTGTTTGAATAGAATTGAAATATAGAATGAATGAATTAATGAAAATTGTGCAGGGTTGCGTATGTCATGAGTGGCGAAAAATAGAGATAGTTATGAATGGTGATTGGACTCTTCAACTCTCGATTAATTTTCTGTTTTACTCTCTCGATCTTACCGTCCCACACTCTCTGAAGTCTGTACTGCCGTAGAAGACATTCATTATGTTTTGTGCAAGTTTTTTTTTTTACACACGCTATTTCTATTTCTATTTGTATTTCTCCTCTTATTCTTTACAAGCATGTATACGGCATTTCAAGAGTAAGGGATAGCTCAAATAATTAGAGTTTTTCTTTCGATTTCAAGAGATCCTGAGATCGATTCTCGCCCTGCTCTTGTAGCTTCACCCTAGCACAAAAAAAAAATGTATTCGACATTTCAATTCTTTTGTCTCATTTTAATTCCATTCAAATTATACAATGAGATGAGACCAAGGGTGTATGTGTTCTTTAAGTGACTAGGTGGTCACTCCGGGAGGACCCATGACCGGTGTCAGTTACTATAAAATGTAATTTTTCCTTCATAAAAGGTTTATCTTGCAAAGAAAAACAATGTCTTTCATTCATGTATTTTTTGGCACATAATAATTTAGTTCTTTATATAGTTCCAACTACCCTCATAGAGAACTCATGCGACGACTACACGCTCTTATTACTAATAAACCAACTAATTTTCTAAAAAGCGTGTCTTATACGCAACAAATTCAGTAACTATTAGCTTTCAGAAGACAATTCAAGGCTTATCTCATTTAAGGGCAACGTATTCCACCATAAAAATATTTTTTTTATTTTTTATTTTTCAATTCGGGTTAGGTCTCCTTTCGGCGATTCGGGCATATAGTTTTACCAAAAAGGCCTATAAAGCCCATATATTTCCATTTTTTTTGTTATTTATTTATTTATTTATTTATTTATTGTTTTGATAAAAGTTGAGCCTTTCTCTAATTTTAAATTATGCTATGGCCATTTGTCTTGTTAAAGGTGCATTCTCTCTTTTCTGCCTCCCTCTTATGGACTAGGTTAATGTGTAATCAGATCAACTACTACTAAAACAAATAAAACTAATTTATTAAAAATCATATCATTGAAATAAATTTTAATTTCTTTGGATTATCCGAGGCAACGACCAGTCCTAAAGCTAGTTAAACTTAGAAGATTACCTAAATACCGTAACACTTCTTGTATCTTTTCATTATGTGCAACAATTCAACCGAAACCATTATTGCCACAAAAATTATTACATGTTGTATGCAGAGTTAAACAGCCACATGTTGTCGCAATGAAACTTCAGTATAAAGCACGGAAATTATAAGACTTATAAGTTTGACATTTTGAAACTTCGAACACTTAAAAACATTGAAGTTCTTCAGAAATGTTTCTAAAACTTAATTTAATTAAAAATCATAAACGTTACCTACAAGAGGAAACTTCATATAATGTTAAATGAAGCATTTTGGAAAGTTTGTGATCCTCATGCATTAGCTCATGTGCCAAAATTATTTTTTTCTACATTATTCCAAAACCTCCCAAAAATGACATTTCTTACTTTCATATATATACTGCATTATCAGCGTGTAAAGACCCGCTAGAGTTTTAAAAAAACTCTACACTGCTAAGTTGGTATAGATTGCAAAATCAAATACTCATGTACTTTAATTTCTCCCAAAGATCCTCTTATTTTCCCCCTTCAATATACAATTATTTTTATTTTTCCTCCTTATTAAATTGTACACCATTGATTTTAAGATGAGTAAAGAGGATTTAACTCCACGGTAAAGAGTTTTCTAAAAAATGCTAGGAGCATGGTTTCTTGAAAGGATAATTGATGGGATAAGGATTTAATATCCCTCATATCTCATTATTACATGTTTGTTTGGAAGGACATAAGTTATCCCATGAAAAAGGGATGGGGATAAAACGATGGCTTATCCCTCCAATTCTATAGCAAGGAAGGTAGGTATAAGGGTGAGGGATAAAAAATAAGAGTTAAAAGACAAATTTACCCTTAATGCATGAGCATGGAAATGAAAAAGGAGAATTTTTAGTAAGGGTATTTAAGTTATTTTACCACAAACAAAGAATAATTTCATTTTTATCCTTATCCCACCTATTAATTCCTTATCCTTATCCTTCTTAATCCTATCCCCCGTACCAAACGCCTCGTAGAGGATCCCTACAAATTTTTAGTTTTATAGCTGATTTCAACTAGTGGTTAGGGGTCTTCCCTTGCTTTAAAGATCAACATGTAAAGTTTTGGGCTAATATTTTTCAGGGTCCCGAAAACCCCTAAAAGCGTCACTTATAGCCTTCGTTTTTAGCTATTGGAGGGCCTTCCAGAACTTTGTCTCATTTTCCCCTAATTTCATTCACTTGCTTCTGATAATCTTGGAAAGACCTAAGATCGTTTTTATCCTCTATAAGCTTATTATGTTTTTACTTTAGGCGATCTTGAAAAAGGGCACACTTGTCTTTTTTCGTTATGCCGAGACCTTCTTATGACCATTCAAACCCCGAAAAAAAGTTCTCCGAGTGCCCTCTTTTGATCATGGGGTCACCATGTAAGGTTTTTAAAAAATTGTATACGAGAACCCGAAACCTCTGAAAACTATGAATTATAGCCTTTGTTTTCGGTGTTTGGAGGGATGTCTTAGGCTTTGTCTTGTTTCAACCCTTTTTATTTTACCACAAGTTCTAGGTGACCACATTCATATGATCGGTTTCGACCTCTAAAACTGTTTATTAGCCTTATGACCTCCAGAGATTCCCTTACGATCTTTTAACCCCAACAAGTTGTCCAAGGGGACCATAGGGACACTACGTAAAAAATTTGCCAAAATATTTCTCGGGACTCTAAAACCTCCGAAATTTGTGACTTATAGCCTTCATTATCGGCATCCTGAGAGTTTTTACTCCCCACAATTGCTTTCAGCCTCTAAATACTTGTAAACGACCACAGTTTAGAGATATTTTGGAAGAAGGACACACTATACAATATTGCTCCGATGTGACCTTCTTGTGGCCTTTTAAACCTTGACAAGATGTCCAAGGGCCTCTTTTGACCATAGGGGTAATGTGTAAAAAAATTCGCTATTTTTTTTTTCTGAGACTTCGAAATCTTCGAAAACTATGACTTATAGCATTAATTTCGGCTTTTGAAGAGAGCTGTCTTGGACTTGACTTTTTTCCACTTCGCTTTTTTACCACATGTTATGGGCGACCATATGACTCCCTACAATTGATTTTGGCCTCTAAAAGCTTGTTATCAACACCCTATTTCATATGTATTTCAAAAGAAGGGTATAGTAGACATTTTTGCTCTGCCAAGATCAACTCCAACAAGCTATCAAATGACATATTTTAACCATAGGGGACACCGTGTAAAATTTATGGCAATTTTTTTTTCTGGGACCCCAAAACCTCCAAAAAATTGTGACTTATAACGTTCATTTTCCGCTTTTAGAGGGCTGTCTCAGGCTAAGTCTTATTTCCACCCGGTTCTTTTAACATGTGTTGTGGGTGACCACATGATTCCCTACGAGCGTTTTCGGCCTTTAAAAGCTTATTATCAGCCTTATTTCAGAGCCATTTCGGAAGAAAGACACACTATACATCATTGCTCTCTAGTGACCTTCTTATGACCATTTGAAACTCAATAAGTTGACCAAGGGTCTCTTTAGAGAATTTTCCTATATCTTTCTCGGTTTCCTTGTTTTCGGTTATTCGTGCGGGGCATATTTAAAATAATCAATCTTGCAAGATTGGCATCTTAATGATTTGGTATGATAGGTTTCTTACCAAAGTGGCTGTTGGCTAGCTAGAGTGGTAGACATCTTCGTAATTAAACTGAACGAAAGTGGCTACAAAGTTTCCTCACTACTTTCATAATTAGTTTAAGGAGGTAACAAGAATAAATCAAACAAAAAACTTATGTTATACAAGTTAAATAGGAATCAATTTCGCTTCCCAGAGATTGGAAAAAGTAAGAACTAAGAACTTGCATGATGCGCATACAGGCATTGGTATTCCAGATTCTCAGAGTTGGGCATAGATATAAGTATATAACCTTAGGTTTAACAAACAAAGGGCCAGCTTACTTCAACTGAAAACAACTGAACTGATTGGAGCTGAGCTAAGCTGAACTGAAAGTTTTTTTTATGAATGATTAATGAGTAGCAAAATAAAAGAAGAGCTGAGCTGAGCTAAACTGAAGAGAAGAGAGCTCAGCTGAACTAAACGGATTTTAAGCTTAAGCGCCCAAAGACTAAAAACTTGTAGTAGTTGAATTCAAGTTTTGTTCTCAAGAACTCAGTCAAATCTCCATGCAACAGATAGTTTGCTACTAAACACACACATACTCATCATCATCAAAGTCTTGACCAAACAAATTTTGCTGCTAAGAGAGACACTACCGAGTAAAAAGAGTTAAGAAGGGAAAGTACAAAAGAGTCTTGGAGGACATAATGATACAAGAAGTATATACAGTTTTTCTTTCTTTTCTTTTTTTTTGCTCTCCAATAACTCAAGATAAAGGTTATTTGGTACAATAATTCTGTCATAAATTTTCAACTGATGCACAATGCAAAGAATTATCACACAATACAAGTACAAAAATTCAAAAAAGTCATCAATGAGCAAAATAAAATACCTAATATTTACAGCTCCTGCTCTATGTCGAATGGGCATAATCAATTAGTATAATCACACACAGCAATCTGCATGTGTTGATCATGATCTGGTGTATATTGCCTGATAAAAGCCCTTCTCCACCAAACCTCGAATGCCTTTTGAATGTTGGGACAATCATCTCCTTTGGTAAGAAACCTATCAAACCAATTCATCAAGATGCTCTGCTGCTGTGATATAGGCAGAGTAAGAATAGTTTGGCTAAGACCATCTTCAATTACTTTCTTGTCAACAAACCTACTAGCCCTCTTCATCCATGCATAGTCCTCATATAAAGGTTCCAACCATGTAGAAAGAAGAGAGTAGCGTGTCTCCTTTGGCACCAATATATGACCCCTTCCAATGGCAATACATAATTGTGCTGTAACCCGACTAATCTCATGCCTGTACATAGTCGGGATCTTTGAATGGAGGCTGGCGAGTTCCTTCTGTTCTGCCCACAATTTTACAAACTCCTCTCCCATCTTCTTGTCGATTAATATGTCAACTATCCACTGCATATTGTCGGCTTCACGGGATATCTCAGCAATAATAGCTCCTCGATCCTGTCTATTTTCATCCAAGCATGTAGCTTCAGACAAGCAAAGGATGAGAGCACTGAGACACCTATGGCAAAGACTATAGAGAGTATCTCTGGAAACATCAATTTTGGGACCATAGTTGCTATAGTCTGCAACATCTTCCCTCAGCAACCGAGAAATAAGAGACTTCATTTCCCTGCGAGCTTTTTCATCTTTAGCTTGAAGAACACCAGTAAGCATTTTAGTGAACATATCGTCAGCTCTTGTAGATGTTGATGGTTCAGTTGTTACTCTCTGCAGCACGTCTTCACTCACTGAATCATGAAGCTGAAGCTGACTCAGACATGAAATGATTTTCTCTTCTTCATCTTCAGACCATGGAACAGCTTCCAAATAGTCTAAGCACGAAAAAATCCCAGCTTCAAACAAAATGGCTGCAGAAACCTGGAAAAGTTGGCACGTTTAGAAGATATTTGAACTTAAATTTTACTGAACCACGTGTTAGAAATGATGTCTACAATCACAAATTAAGGAAATGTGCCAACGATGATATGCTAATGGTAGTAAACCATTTAAGATGTTTGCACTCAACAGGCGCCCTCATTTAGTCTTCAAAGTCAATCTCGGCACTTAAAAAAAAAATTAGCAAATTATTAGAGAATCCAGGTCCCTGTAATAATCCCACCTTACAGAAGGCATCCCTATCTTTCACAACATACTATATCACAACCTTATCAGCAACCGTTCAAGACACTTCCCACTTATAACCAATCCAATTTGGCAAACAAACCAATCTACATACACTAGGCATCAAGTATCAAAAATAACATACGTTTTAAATTGTCGCACATGGCCATTTTCTAAATTTCTCCTCGTTTCCAGCCTCACAAACTTCTCCTACTGTCCATACACAGACAATTCAGGACACATCATATAATCACTTGACGACGGCACTAACACAAAACAAAGAGTCCATCTTCTATGACCAATTCTTACGACTACAACGGCCCGTCCTATACAAGCATTTCGACATCCAACCGGTAGAATTTCAGCTATCTCATTACAAAGGCCACAAAACAATTTCGTCATTCAACCATAGTATAGCATAAAACAATCAAACAAACAAATGCAGCTCCAAAGAAATTGACAAACAAGAGCAAAATCGAGAGCGAAAGCCGAAAAGGCGAAAAGAGAACAGACCTTAAGCAAAGCAAGTACTCTAGAAACATCTTCACCCATCAATTTCTTCTTCAAATCATGAGAATACATCAAAACAAGTGCTTCAACATAAACCTCAACATCATCGCAATCACAAATCTCAACACAATGAGTAATTCCATCATCTCTCAATTTCTCCGCAAAAAACCTACTTTTTTCCGCCAAAACTTTCCGATGAACATCCATTGATATCTTAAACCCGTCTCTTCCACTAACAGTAAGCTTAACATCACCATCACCAAAACCTCCTAAATCACCGTCATTAGTTTCCGCAAAATTAGGGTTTTTCGACAAAACCCTAGATAATTTCTCCTGAAGCCTTCTTCGATTAGAGTCAGTCGATTGCTTAGACTCGCGAAGCTGTTCGTCGGTCATCATTTCGAAGAGTGTAGGGCGGGAGAATTGAGGAGGTGAAGGGGAGAGAGAGAGGGGTTTTGAAGGTGAAGTTTTTGAGGGTTTGTTAATGGGGGAAAGTGTTATTGATGGGTCTGAAATGAAGCCTTGTTTTATCATTGTTGAGACTTCTTTTGAAGACGCCATTGATGAGAGAGAAAAAAGCTTCGAATTTTGTGAGAAGATGAAGATGAAGATGAAGAGGAGTAATAGTAGATCTGTGAGTGAAGTGGAATAGTGAAGTGAAGTGAGCAGAGTAGTGTTAGAGGAAAGTGAAGAAAATTGTTTGATTAGTGGTTTGTTATTTTGGGGTGATTAAGGTTTGATTAGCAAAAAAGGAGGTTTTTTTTTTCAAACTGTTATTTGACAGCTTTTTTTGGATTATTGGATTAGCTTTTTGCCTTTTTTGGATTATTAGATTAGCTTTTTGCTGTTTTATGGTTGTGTGGTGATGAGGTGAGTGGTTGGACAAAACCCATGATTAGTAGCGTAAATGAAATGTAGTCATTTGTTTAGTTGGAAAAAGGATAAATTTTTTTAACTAATGGTGTAATTTGTGTAATGATGACTGTAATGGTAATGATAGTATTTTCAAATTTTAATGAAATGATGAAGAATGTATGGAGTAGTTTTATAAATGAGTACGAATATTTATTTTGTTAATGATGTAATACACAAGGAGAGTGAGAGGTAGTTCAAGTGGTAAAAGCTTCCTTCCCGGTTTCAGGAGATCTTGGGATCAATTTTCATCTCCGCCGTGGTCTCTCAATCCATCTAGAGAAGTCACATCTTGCTTTGCAAGATAGTGTGCCAATTGTTAGCAGAAATCAAGATAGAATATGTATTGTTCACCATGTCAGTTAACCTTTTGCAATCATAGACAAATAATCACACCTGTCTAACCTTTTTCCCTTGTCCGAAGTAGAGTTGTATGAAGTGCTAGCAACTCTGCTAAAAAAAGGTCGGTGTATCCAACATTCCAACATTTTTATAAATATCGATCCATATAGCAATTAACCATCACTGTTAGATGACACTTTGTCTGAATGACATATTTTTTTATGCATCAAATGTTGTAAATGGTGTGATAAGAAATGATGACCTGAATGACACTACAAATGTTGTAATATGCACACATTGGATTACAAATCTTTACAATTTGTAAACTTGTAGTATGAGCTACAAAGTAGTACATCACTTGTTTTTGAGTTGAATTGCACTTCATATTAATCTATATAATTAATTGGTCAATGCTCATGGTATTCTTTTGCTTTCGTATTTTACAGGATCACATAGACGGCTAGGCAATGATGAAAAGCGATCCTAAAATACTCCGAAACTAAAAAGGAAACTCTAATCAAATGAAATATTCTTCACTCCCAACCCTCATTAGGGGTGTGCAAAACCTGATATCGGAACCAAAAAAATTGGTTCTGTTTCCGTTCCGGAATTCCGAAAATTTGGATATCCGAAAACAGGAATATCTGGATATCCGAGTCCGAATTAAACACAAATTTTTTTTCTAAAACTTACATTTATACCCTTAAAAAATCGGATCAGAAAACCGGAATTCCGGATTTTGTTTTCCTTAAAAATCTGGAATCCGAATTTTTAAAATTCATTCCGTTTCCGGTTTAAAAATCTGGTTTTTCCGAATTTCAAAAAATCGGATCAGATATCCGGATTATCGGAACGGAAAATCGGACTGAAAATCTGGAAACGGAATTTTTTGCATACCCCTAACCCTCATGTTACATATTGCTACAATAGATTAATATCAACTAATTAGGCCAATTATCATTATCATCATTATTTTTGGGGAGCATCAAAATTGTGATGACAACATCAAGAGAAAGAGAAAGAAAAGGAAAGAGGGAAAGTGCAAAGAGCGCGTTTTCTGTGCAGCATGCCGCATAGAAACCGAAGCATGCGGCACAAAACAACATTTAATATCTGACAGCGTCAGAAAACCAAAAAAAAAACGCACCCAAAGCGCGTAAAAAAACAAAACACACGCACAACAAAAATGGTAGAAACTCGGCCTAACCTTTTCCTTCTCCTTCCTTCTTCAACATTTATTGAATTCTGGATTTTTTCATAGAATTCTGCATGCGTTTCAAGAAATTTTCTAAACAATATATTAATTCAAAAAACTAATTAATTTTCAAGTTCAACATCAGTATTAAAGCCTAATTTCATTCAAAAAGTTAAGTAACCCCTTCAACAAATACTAGTAAAACCCTTGAAAAATTTAAATAACACCTGAAAAATTTAAGTAACCCCTGAAAAAGTTAAGTAACCCATTCATCAACAAAGACTAGTAACCCTTGAATCAATTTAGTAACCCCAGAAAAAGTTAAGTATCCTCTTCAACAAAAGTTCGTAACCCCTAAAAAAGTTAAGTAACCCCCTTCAACAAAGATTCGTACCTCAGAAATTGTTAAGTAACCCCTGAAAAAGCTAAATAACCCCTTCAACAAATTGATTGGTAACCCTAGAAAGGTAACGCCTGAAAAAGTAAAGTAACTCCTTCAACTAAGTTTAATAACCCCTTCAATAAAAATTAGTAACCTACAAGAAAGATTAAGTAACCCCCCCCCCCCAAAAAAAATAATAATAAATAAATAAATAAAAATCTCAAATTGTAAAATAGAGCAAAAATTACTTCGTACAACAATCTCAACAAACATAAAGATTTACATAATTTTTTTTAAAACACACATCATAAAATTGATGAAAAAGAACAAATTTGATGACAATAAATTTGAAATAATGGAATTTTCGAAGCTACCCAACATCTTTGGTCTCTTTCAAGATCTTGATTTTTGGAAAATTTTGAGCTAAAAAAAATGATGAAAAAGAGAGAAAGATCATTCAAAACTCAAAGCAAGCAAAAAAAATTGATGAAATTATAGAGTAGAAAAAGTAAAGATTAAAATAATGGAGGTGGAGAAGAAAGGTAGGTAAACAACTGGGTAATATAAACGAGGACAAAAAGAGTATTGAAATAAAAAAAAAATAAAGAAAGAAAGAAAAAGGAAGGAGTTTACGGTATTTGAGCTTATATATTAATTGAGCCTGGTACACATTTTGTATCATGCGGCTGGCCGCATATGACCCAATCAAGTGGAAAACCTTGCCTAAATACAAAATTTAGAAACAAATCCCTCCAAAATTAACTACTCTTTTCCTTTCCCCAACTACCTCACCTTTTTTCCGCCGTCATATTTCCTCCGTCATCGACCGTTATTGTAAATAACTTTTTCAGTATTTTTTTTTTTTTTCAGAATTTTTGATTCTATTCCATTTAATTTTGCTCTTATTCGTATTTTGATCCAAAAGTCAGAATTCAAATTGAAATCAATTAAGAATCGTTAATAGATTTGTATATCAATTGAAATAGTAAATTCTAGGGTTTAGGACTTTAATTAGTTAGGGTTTACCATTTCCCCCCTTTCCTGAAGTTTGAATTTCTGCACTTGTTAAAATTTTAGCTTCAATCTGTATGCAATTATGTTCCATCTTTAATTGGAATTTGTGAAATGTCGATGAATTTCAATATGTAATTGTATTAATGTCAAACCCTAATTTTTATGTTATTATGATTATTACAGGAAGATTAGGGATTTTTGATTTTAAAGTGCAGAATGAAGACAATGTCAGGAGAAGTAGTATCTAGTGCACCAGTTACAGTTTCAAATGCAGCTAAAATTCTGTCAAAGTTTGCTTTGTCCGACAACGGAGCATCCGCTGCATTCGCTGCTTATTTGAAGCGTTCATCAGGGTCATTTGACGAACTTGCGCAGCTCCATAAGAAGCATAAAACTTTAGGAAGTGAATACAAAATTAAGAAGCACTCAACAAAAAAGCATAAGAAATCTGTTTAAAGGATCTTATGAATTGTGATTTGTATACGAATACTATGTGCATTGTTATTCCTCTATTGTTATCAAGCTTTGGTGTACCATCGAAAGTGATTGGACTCCTATTGAAGTTTTTGCGGATTTCATATGTTGGGTTCAATTTAATTGTTCTCATATACTTGATTGTTAAACAACAAGATATCAAAATCCTCCTTGTAAAAACCATCGCCATCTTTTATTGATATCCAATTGGATTCCGACAATGCATGATTACATGAATAATCGAATACACAAATAAGCGCAATTTTGTTACTCCATTGGTAAATAACCGAAAAATTACATCAGTGTAACTCTATAAGAACTATGACGAGCATCTTGCATTCTTTTTTCCTAGAAATAAGACGATTTGATGGAGTCATTTCTTTTTGTTCCTCATTATGGAGTGGTAAACGACAAAGCTTCAGAAAGTAACATTCTCTTAGAAGACATTTGTTTGAAGGTCTAGCATTTCAGGGTCTGTTTTTGCTTCCTTCTGTGGGTCAGTTGACAATAGAGCTTCAAGCTCTGGTGGTTTCTGAAAAGATCCACGAAAAATTTCAGTTATACATATCATCATATATCAAGCAAAAATAAGAAGAAAACTATGTTTTCGAATAACTAATCTACATAGTTGCTGAAAAGCGCAAACATTAAGTTTTACTTCCTCAGCCCCTCCAGCTCATACACTGAAGGCACTGTCCTGTTTCATAGTTCTTCTCCCTCTGACTTTACAAATCGGTGATTTATAATAGTTATGTCGTCCCTATAATTCTGTCATCTCCTTGTTGATTTGAACAATGACATTTGTGAATATTGAATCACAAACCGTTGAAGGAATCTATATTCTATAAGTGATCCTGAATATTATTTAACTGGTTTTCAGTAGAGTGAATGCATGCAATTACACGCAAACTTTTAACCAGATGGCAGCATTATTTTACCTCACAGCGAATAAGAGCCCAGTTGACTCCACGGAAGAATGGATGTCGCTTGATTTCATTAGCACCTTCACATGCCCCCAATCTGCTCTTGGGGTCTTTCTGCAACAATTGGTATATTAGTTGTTTTCCCTGGAGACTCACCTGCAATGTAACATAACTCAGCATTAACAAAATTCATAGTTCCATCCAGTAGAGGTGAACACCGATTGAGCATACGCATTATTTTCAAGTTCATTTAAATATCAAAACTCAGATAGTTGATCTGTAAGTCATGCTTTTAACATACTATACAGCGCATTTGGCTGTGTGGAAAGACATTTAAGGAAGCAAATTGCATTTCTCACCTGTTTACTTTGTGGGAATTTGACATTTTTTTGAAGCACATTGTTGAATGTCTTTTGCCTCGTTTGACCACGGAAAGGCGTGAACCCATAAAGCATCTCATACAATAGAATTCCTGAAAACAGGCAAGATCAGTACACTGAGTCACGGACATGAACACATTGCATTATCTTTTAAAAAACAGGAAGCTCTAAACACCTGTAAAGAAAATGAGTTCAACAAACACCCTATGTATAGAAAGATATTAAATCTTCAGGTAAATTCCTAGTGTATGCTGTGGAAAATAACTCATAACATTTTATTTGCATAGTCTGGTGCAAGGAAGAATTACATTCTTCACAGAATAACTGAAATATTCAAAGACAGCTCAGGTGGGTAAACCATAAAGCATGCAATCATGACAGAAACTGATTGCCATATGGTCTAGCGTACAAAAAAAATGAGAGATTCATCAAAGTTTCAGCTGCAGCTAGTTGCAATCTCAGGCACATAAATGAAGACTTAGAAAGTGAAAGTTACCTAACGCCCACCAATCTACTGCACTTGTATGGCCAGCCCCACCGACAATTTCCTGCAGTCAACCCACGAAGAAACTGTTACACATCTTCTAATGGTAAAGATAGATGTGGAAGGATTTTGTTTATATTTTATCCTATTGCTTAAGGCTTTGGAAGATACAGACATTCGTGCAACCTATCAAATAAAGAAAGCTCACAACTGACAAGTGGGGGATAAGTTTGAAAACATAGTAGCTTTTCTTGAATAAATCAGTTGCGAACTTATGATGTACCAATCAAAGTGCTCCTCAATATTTTTAAGTTAATATAAGATTTGTGCTATGCTTATTATGTACAAGTGAACATAATTGTTACCAGGAACTAATTCTTATAAAGAACACATACCGGAGCTATGTATTCCTCCGTTCCTACAAATGAATTTGAGGCTCGCATAGGTTCAGCCATAAATATTGGAGATTGTTGAGTCTTATTTTGCCTTCTTTTTCCGTTAATATCTGGAAGCAGCAACTGTAAATAGCAGTCAAACAATAGTATCATATTACAATATCTCTGAAAGGCAAACCAACATTATAAGCTGTAGTATCTACAATCAATAGTCTCTTTTGATATACAATACACAAGTCTGCATTCACATATGTACATACATACATACATACATTATTACGTTATATACACATATATAAATTAAAGATGCATACCTGTGGCATGCAAGATGTCAGACATGAGAGATCGAAATCTGTCAAAGCTATATGGCCATCGGTCTGGATTAGGATATTCTCTGGCTTAAGGTCTCTATAAATTATACCTAAAAAGGAAACAGAGAATAAATTTATTTTGAGCTCACCTCCAGAGAGAAAACTTATACAATACTGTTTTTTTCAGTCAGAGTGTTGGACAATGCATGTTTTGCTTCTACCTTGGCAATGGAGGTATTCCAATGCAACAACCACCTCTGCTGCGTAGAATCTACAAAAGTCAAACTCATATTTCAGTGTGGGAAAAAAAAATCCTTAACTGAGAAGCGATTCTAGCCATGTCATTCTTCGATAGAGAACTCATCATACGAAACTTATTTACATCATTGAATACTGAATTATTACAGCACATGAGTAGCCATCTATCAAAATATTCGGTATCCGAGCCATGTTTACATTGTTAATCAATTTTATTGTGAAAGGGAGAGTTGTAAATGTAATCACAAGGAGTCTTTAGGATTAAGATGAAAGCTCAAAGCTATATGCTCTAATATAATGCTATTTCAAAGTAGATGGTGGCAACAATTGGGAAGAAACCAAAAGTTTTGTAAAAAACTGTAAATTCGATCATGAGTTTCTATTAATTGGAGAAGAGAGTAAACTCCAAATTTACCTCGCTACATCTTCTGTCAAGACCTTTGTTGGTTGACTATCCAGAAGTACAAACAGCTCTCCACCAGGGCAGTAGTCAGTTATTAAGCAAATGTGTGTATGGGTCTGCAAAGCATTTGACATGCATTAATATGTGTACTAATAAGAGAACATTGTCAATATCAGTTCTTATCAAATAGAACTTGATTTTATCTAACCTGAAATGAAGCATATAATGCAGGGAGAAAGGGGTGGTCCAAAGTGTCAAGAATTTCCCTTTCTGCACAAGCCCTATGAACCTACAGAAAAATTGCCAAATAAAGGATGTTAAAGGAGCGTTATCAAAAATCAAGATTCAATATGCATTCTTCAGATTTCAAAAGTCAAGCCTCTTTAAGTAAATAGGAAATATGTCTGGCTCTGTTATGTTTTGGACTTAACAAATTATACTAACTGTTAACCGCCATCAGTGTAGCACCAGTGCAGTACATTGAAGTTTGGACATTGCACTACCAAAAACTAGATTTAAAGTTTGTCAAGTACCCGTGTTTAATTTACTGAAACATTTGCTTAAATAGTGATCAAAGTTTGGAACATCTTTTACCTTGTTACGATTGAGCATAACACTTTTATTCATTGATTTCAGGGCAAAATATTCACCTGTCCCACATAATTCTACCAGATACACACTGCAGAAAATGAAGCAGTTAAAACGGATACTACCACAGCACAAAAGATATGCATTTAATAATTGCAATCCAAGGAAACAATGCAGACCTTCCAGTGTCACCAGCTCCCAAAGGCTTCACTGGTTTAAAATGTTTCAAGCCAATAGGCTCTCCAGTTTCTTTGACCTGCAAACAAAGAGTAATCAGATACACAGTTTGAGTACCCTTTGAGGATTTGATGAAACAATCATTGCAGTACGAAAAACATATGCAACTGAAATAAATTACATCCTTCTACAAATTATTTAGAGTTAATATAATTCCACCTTTTGAATGGCTTTCCATGCAGCATTATCCTTCCTATGGGGCTTTGGTTTTACAACCTTTGAATGTTTAGCCCATAAGTCCTCAGGTTTCTGTAGAAGCAACAGAGTAAAACTTATTGTAAGTATCGCTATGAGATGATTGTCTTAATTGACTTATACTCTATTGCTCACCTTGTTGGCATCAGGTAGTTCTCTAACTGCAACATCAACACTTTGTGCAGTTTCTTTAATCTGTTTTACAAGTAATAAACATGTTAAATTCTAGAAAACTATCTTCAAATAACTGAATTGTCAATGTATCTGTCAGATATAATTGTATCATTTGTATTCGTATTCGTATGCATATACATTTTATTTGCCGAGTGACTACCTATATCACAGATTAAAGAAGCAGTCCATGAAATTTAAACTACGGAAAAGAAAAGGAAGGCATTGATTGGAATGGATGATCATTACCACTTTCTCACTCTCTGTAACAGCAGGTACAGGGATATTGTTTTCATGTGGTTCTACATGTTTGCTACCATCTAACTGCACTCCAATAAAGTACTGGACTTCTCCCTACTCAGAGAAAACAAATAAAGTATAGTAAGAGAAAATCCAAAGAATCGGGGATATTCATGGCATGGAATTAAAAAATATGAGCGTATAATCAGTAGGAGACAATTTTCAAACAAGTTTTGAGTATTGAACAAACTTATACCTTTTGGTCACGCATGGGCTGTAAATGGAATACATTCCAGAATTTTTTCCCTGATATATATTAGAGGTTTAAATCATCAGCAAATAATTTACGTACAGATGTATGCACTAAAATTTGTTACAAAGTATGTCATTGTAGAATTTAGATTCACATTCATGAAGATTTAATGAAAGATGGTTTAGTGATACATATATAACGGATATCTGTTTATTAGAATGGTGACCTGGAACTCTAAAAGACATGCTAACTACTTATGTTTTGCTCAAGTAGCAAAATAAATGTCGAAAGAATCAAAGAATTAAAATAATCTCCTTAGAGAACATCCTCTACTTCATTTAACATATATTTTTAGAAGTATTAGTACGTAATCGAATATGGTTCGGAAAATAGACAATACCTGTCTTTGTGTAGTTAATCAGCTGAACAGTAACCTCTGTTTCATTACGTATTGCATCTCTGATTTTTTGCACAGTTTCTGGATCAGTTTCAGGCCCCTGGAGAAACCTTGAAGGTTGTGCCAAGAAAAAAGTATTAAGTACAGTGTATACCAGAGTTTTAAGATAGGAAACATTCTAATGAATGAAATAGATCAAAAACTGAGTACAATATCCCCATAATCCAGGCCACAGGAACACCCGTTTATACCTCATTTCAAGTTAAGGTCTAAAGTTTAGTTTGGCGTACCTACAATTTCTTCCAAGAATTTCTTCACGACTGTACTCTGTCAACTCCAAGAAACTATCAGATGCAAATATCTGTAACAACCCAATTCATGATAATTAAGTGAGAAACTTTGCTTAAATCTTTGAATGTACCAAAATTTGTTATATGACTAATGCAGAATCACAGATTCTTACAATAGGGTTATCAGGCAACCTTGGATCAGTAATGACAAAATTTTTCTCTATACGTTCGAGTGTGGTAGCAAGATCAATACCCTTTCTCATTTCCTTTTTCCTCACTTTGTCACCCAAACTATCTGGTCTTAAGTCATCACTTTCAAAATCATCATCATCATCATCATCATCATCAATGCTTCCTTTATTGTCAAAAGATCCATCGTCAAAAAGCTCCCTATTGTTCTTACTTATCTTTAAAATCCTATAAGATCACACAAGGATAAGCGTTACAAGGCTAATAAAGTACAACAAACCATGATCTTATAAAAGAGTGCACAACATAAGAAAAACTAAAAAATTTTAGTTAGCAATAAAAACTCTTAGCTAAGAACATGCATTAATTCTGGTCTTGTAATTTCAAAAACCTGCATAGCAAGAACATTATTGAAAAAATGAGTCTTAAAGAAAAGGATTGCTACCCCATAATTGAATGGCGCCGAGATTTTTTTGGTTTCTTTTCAGGCACCGAACTAAGTCCTTCCAATGACATATGCCTAGTTGGAGGCACCTGTTCTGAATTTCTCCTCAGCTGACACTGTGGTCCTTTTTTATCAGCACCACCAGACTTTCTCCGGAAGGGTCGATTCCCTGATATACTTTGTCTGCGAGGCCTTTTCACTGCCTGCACTAGCTCATCGACTGAACTGGTTGCCATTTCTTTCTGGCGGGCTGCACAGCCATAATATGTCACGTATCAGAAGTCAGGACTCATGCATAACATATATTGCATTTTTTACAATAGATCAACTCTACTTTTCACTTGCATACGATGGGAATAACCATAGCAAGCCTTAAAATTTAGTATTTTCATTGGAAGATAGTGATCACCTGACAATAATTATTATAGGCATTAGGCAAGGTCATCAAACCCTGTGTTAGGTAATGTTATGTGGAACATCAAGGAAACACACTTTGTTATTTCTTTCTTCTTTTTGTTTTGCCAGTACACACCTTATTACTCGTTAAACTTGTACAGAAGTAAGCCACCACATACCATTTTGTTTCTTTAGGATCAAGGTTTGAAGGGTAATTAGCAAATAAGGTAATGCTGTTCAAGCTTCAAAGCTGTATAAATTTGAACAATTGACGCCTAGGAATATTACGCTACAACTATCAAAATTTCAACAAATTTTAAAACCCAATTTTAGGTTCTGTATAAGTATGATCCCACAAACTTGTGTTTTTGTTTTTCCTCATTACAAGTAATACCTTAAATTTTTTAACAAAAATAATAAAAAAGAAGAACAACAAATGATAAACTCAATGCTATGTGCTTTTATTGCTATGTCATAAGATGAGTAATTATTAATAAATGTGCTCTTTTAATCAAGGGGATGGACCTAATTGGATTCTAAACACAAAATAACGACTTCAAAGTTCAAACGGCATTCATGTTTGGTGGAGGTCTATACTGTTTAGTCTTTACTCTTTACCACAATACCACATTCTGCGGCTAGGTTCTTCTAACCTGTTTATAAAAGAGTCTTTATTGTTGAGTTGTCTATGATGTGGATATTTATTTGATTGAGTTTAAATCCATAACATTAACATATACAATATCCAGAAAACGATTCTATAATTTAATTTACCGTCATATCTAATCAAGGATTCTGGCAGTCCATTGGGACGGACCATCTTATCCTTGGACCCTTCCGTATGCTTGCTCACCTCCACTTGCATCCTGCCATGTCAGCACTCAATGTACATTAGGATAAGTTCTACCACTTGCCTCCACCTATTAATCAACATGCATCTAATATACATATCCATTTGGTGAAACAAAGCCAAAATTATTAACATAAATCACAAATGTGATTGCATATTGACGTTGAATGCATGACAACAAAAATGCAAAACTTGTGATTGATTAGCATCACTTGGAGCTTATCTTTCATAGCAAGATATTTTTATTGCTGCCATTCCCTTATATTACCGCTCATCAGAAAAATCATTCTCGGTCTTCAGAGCATGACAAGATCACAGCCTCATAACAGATACATATTAGCCACGAACTGTACTGTAATGATCGAGTTTTACGTTTCTGTTTTCAGGATTAAATGTTCTTAGAAACAACGTGTTCACTTTTCAGCAGACTCCTTTCAGATATTGACACAAACTATATACTACCATGAAACAAGAAGCTCATTCAAATGAAAAGAAAGCCCTCTGTCAAGTTGATGAGCTAACAAGTTGACAGGAAAATGAAAAGTAATCACTACAGGAAAAGACTATAATTAGAAGCTCATAGTGTAAAATTTGGACCCTTGTTATGCAGGTAACATGCATAAGGTCCCACAGGTCACACAACTAACTGCATATATGCTTTTGGTACTAACTGGCTAACTGCTAAGGCAAATATTACGACGTTATTGTTGTATTCCCATGTTAACTGAGGATACTACCAGTTTTCAGGGTAACTGAACCCATACCATGACTTATCATAAAATGAGCAGAATAAACTTTGAGCCTAAACACATTACAATACAAAATTAATAGACTAGTATACTCACCCTATGTATTTGAGAACTTTTCCAGTTTCATCTTTGATGGGTGCAATTGTTAGAAGGTTCCAGAAAGGTGTGCCATCTTTCTTATAATTCAGTAACCTCCCGCAGTAAGTGATACCCTTCCCTAAAGCTTCTCTAATTTTCTCCAACTCTTCTGAATCTGTCTCTGCCCCCTGTAAAAACCGGCTGGCCCCACAAAATTTTTTTATAAAAACAATCAGTCGTTATCACAGTTAAGTTGGTAGTTTATAGTAAATTACGAAGTACTAAATATGGAATGTATTTTGAACTCACCAGTTTCTGCCAATAACCTCTCGGGAATTGTAGCCAGTCATCTTAAAGAAGCCTTCACTGGCATACATAATTGGGTAATCAGGTTTGTTAGCATCAGACACAACAAAAGTTTGCTGAAATGCTGACAATGCATCCTTCAAGTCTTCAGACACCCTTGGGGTGTTGCTCCTAGTGAAACTATCATCAGACGAATCATCTGAACTCCGAATGGAACCACCTGATTCCCTCCTAGAAGCCTCGGATTTAGCATTGGGTTCGTCCCCACCTGAAGTTCGAACTGACACACCTTGAGGCTTCCCAGTTTCATCGTCCGTTTTAAGCACTAAACCCCACTCAGCTGCCCTTTGCTCAGCCTTGGCAGTAGTATCTTTAGCTTTCAGCTGACGATCAACATCTTTTGAAGTGGGCATTGCTGCGATGATTTTGGTAACTGATGGAGCTGGGTCAGGTAGAGCCATCCATGAAGTGATTTCATCAGGTAATGAACTGGGTTGGAGCTTTGGCTCCTCCTCCTCAACCTGCTCAAGCTTACCATGCACGTCCTCCCAGCTTTGCCATGTCGATGAGGATTGGAAAACTGGGTTGGTTGGTCTGGTAGAGTAAGTAGATGGACTGAATACTTCCAGTGAGCCTCGACAGTCTCTTGGAAACGGAGGAACAAGTGAAGACTGCTTATTTGATCGATCAGGATCCATTTACCTGCTTACGAGTATCACAGCTACTGTCAATAACTCATGCTCACTCTTGACATTATAATTTTCTAAATTTGTACTTGAAGTACTAGATTGAGACCTTTAAGGATTCAACTTTGCGCTTTAAGGTACTTAGAATATTTAGGGAAAATTTCTTGGGCCAATGTCGAGAGATAAGAAAGGGTAAACAAATGAAATACAGAGTGTTCAAGTCATAAGAAATATGTAGGGCATACTACAGACAACTTAATCTCTCCAATGAATAAATGGAGAAATAGTACAAAAACTACGTCGTTACAAAAGACAAGCACAATAGAGTGTAAACTGTGCAAAGATTATGCACCTTAAATTGACAGCAGGGTGGTGGATATATATCACAACCCTGAATGAACTAGAGCAAGAGTTATAGCCTGTGTGGGGTTGGCCAAATAGACAAGAATGATAGGGTATGGATGACTTGGAATCTTTATAATATCAGTATACAAGAGGTCAAGCGGTAGCCACAGCGCCTTAGAATCATAATAAGCAGAAAAATGCAGGGTAAATTACATTTCCAAGATAGATTTACTATATACACAAAAAAAAAATAGAGTAAATAAACAATCAAAAACAGGTTGAAGGAATCGAGGTCAGATCATCTACACTAAACAACATTAGCCTTAGTTAACCCGAAATTTTCATTTTTGGGTGTATTGATTACACGAAGATATCATCTATACCCATCATGTACTGACTAGTATATAGCCACATATATATATCGACAAATATTATAAATTTGCCCCACTTTATGGGCAATCTTTTTGATTTGGGGACACTCTTTCCATGTTGGTAATGGTAATTAAGTATATATTTTGGACAGACAGATTAAATTGTGACAAAGACAGACTGATAGAAAAACTAATCTGGAAAGAGACGAGAGCCATAAAGCATTTACATGAATAACATGACCAATTAACTGTTGAAATCTTCACATGTTTACAGAAATATCTAGCAAACATTACACAAAAAAGCTTGATAACTCCTGTATTATGAAATAATGTAAGAAAATGCAAAGCAGCAACAATAGTAGCATTAATACCTTGAGACTGAGATTCTGACTCGACTTGACGAATATACGCTGCTCAGGTTTATATAACTGATCCTATTAAGGTACTCAGGGGAATATATACTAGTATCATTAAAAAAGAAAAGGAATGATTGTAATGAGTATCCAATAAGGATGGAGCTTCACTGATTGATCAGAAAAGGTGCTTACAAAGGCCACACCTCCCCCATGCTTTGCAGAGGTAAACTTCACATGCTACTGCTTTCGAGTTTCTGAGCTGCCCCATGTCCGGATATATTTCGATCACCTGATTATATGCAATAATATAGAGCATAGACAGCTAAAATTGTATCAACACTCCTCTCTTATTAATTACTTTTGTTACTGATTTCGAGCACGTGGATTTACATGCTCTTTCCGGCAGTTGGGTCGCATCAAAACGCTTCCCATCCTCCTACCTCAGCTTATTGCTCAGCTTTTATTAGTCAATTATCAAATTACTAGTATGTTGTATGCAGAAGTGCAGAACCCATGCAGATTATCCACCACAGGTGGGCTACAATGCAGATTATCCACCACAGTATGTAATTATCAGATAATTTTTCGCAATTTGGCGAATGAAACAAGACAATGCCTAATGAAGTATTGTTTGTTGCAATGTAAAGCTATAAAATCAACCCAAGTAAAAGATGTACATAAACAAATGGATACAAAAATGCAAGCAGAAAGGACACTAGTAAGGATTATAGAGCCACTTGGTGAGTATGCATAATGTGTTACGCATATGTGTTCTTAATTATTCTAGATACATTACAACAACAACAAAACCTTAGTCGAAAAAAGTGTAACGAGTATGTGTTTATTATTATCCTTAACTTCAACTACAAAGTGACATTATATTCATCTAGCTTAAGTGCAAATCGGCTTGCAGTAAATTTCCTAAAATCCTATATTTTGCTATATAAAATTACAATTATGCTTAACCCCTCTTTTTTCAGACATTCCCCTCTTAATTTTTGTTGCGTTATATTTTATTTTATCTTTTTTTTTGTTTGGGATCTTTACCTTTTTAAATAGAATGTACAGGTAGGAAACCTCAAAATTAAGACACTCCTTTTCAATATTACCGTTATCTATGATGGCATCTTCACAAACAACTATAATTAAGGTTAGACAGAAATGAATGTGATGTGTATGTACCATAAAAAGTTAAAAAAAAAAAATAAATAAAATAAAAAAAAGCTGTTTACATCATTCACAACCAAAAATTATGTTAATTTCCAACAAATGCACATTCATTTGGAGCATCATACACATATAGCTCTCCTGATATTGTGAAATAACTAACCATATATGATACTTGTATGGGTCACATAACTTACCTAATAACAAAAGTCGCAAACGTAAAGCCAAAATATTATCATCCTACAATAAATTGACAGTTAGATAAACTTCTATAGCACGGTTCAATGGTTCAAAATGAAGGACGAAATCAATTCCAATAATAAACTTTACAAATACAATTACACATGTAATGACATTAACTTCTTCATATGTCATTATAACATTCAATTATCATTTACTTATGCTAAAATTATGATTTCACACTACAAGATTAAATGCATGGTAAGTTCACATCAGATTAAGTGAACGACATTCCTGCATGCTGTCCATATATCCAATCAATGAAATTACAACCCATATTACATTGCAATATTATTCAAAAAATAAAAAAATCAAATCATAAATAAGCAAAAGATATCCTTCCCATGAGGGGACAACCCACGTGCAATAATAACAACAAACAATTACTCTAAAATTCCAAAAACCATGAAGTAGAAATTAGTGTCCACTAACTTTACATCACATCACATCACATTAATTAGTGTTTTTAAATTTTAATACAGGCCCAAATGTTGGATCATCAGCAAACTAGGCCCAAATTCTATGGGCCTTAAAAGCCCATTAATCTCATAGTCCAGCAATTTTACCTATCACCGCTGTCAAATATCGATTCAACCCGATAACCCAATCTGACCCGGGAACCCGACCAAATGACCCGTTTATCCTAAACTAATTTTAGAAAAAAGAATTGAAAGTAAGAATAGTATTCGAAGAGAAATAAGACCTGAAAGAAAATGAAAATTGGGAGGAAGTAAATTGGGGATTAGGGTTTCGAAATTCGCTGATTAATGTCGAATTCTTCATATATGAAGTTATTTACTTGCTTTGGTTTGATTATGTTGAGAAAGAGAAAAGGGAAGGAAGATTATAACAAAATTAAGGAGGTTGGAGAAGCGAATTTAGGGAAAATGGAGGTGTTTGGGTTGTACGGATCATGTTTTTCTAGCATAGGAAAAAAATAAAGGGAAACATTGACAAATGACAACATACTAATATGCTATGATAAACGGGTCATTTAGGTCGGGTCAGGTTGTCTTCGTATCATTTCTACAATTGTTATAGTATATAATTTTAAAATATTTTTGTTGTGAGGTCTCTCATTAATCCAATATATTTTTTTTCATTGTTTTTATTTTATAAATAAAAAAGTGGAAGTTATCTTTGCTACCTAAAAAAAAAAAAAAAACTTTCTCTTGTATTGTTTTCCCTCTAAAAAAAATAAATAGATAAATAAAATTTAGTTAATGCTCCTACTATCATTTACTCATTGCTATATATGCGACATTAACATTTATGAATGTTTAATAATCACTTCATTTGTTAAAAATGCCCCAACAAAATTAAAATCATATCTTTATATCTTAACGTTGATTGGTTGGACTATCTAATGTTCCAAAAAATTGACAAAATCATACTATGTAAAGTAGTCTTTCTTTCCAAATTATTCGAGGATATATATTACTGTTTTTCTTTTTGGTGCTGAAGAGGGAACAACCCAAAGAAGAACAAAAGCAAATAGAAAACAAACAAAAATCTAAACAAACTAAACAGCCAGAAAATAGTCTTATGGGATATTGACTATTCTAGGAATAGCAACCCCCGAAACATCTTCAACGATTATACGGTCTAACCCCCGTGCAGCTTTTTCAAAAATGATTGTGTCTCCTTCATGATCGACCCTATAATTAGCAAGCCAGTCTGTTGCTCTGTTACCCTCTCGATACACATGCATTATTGTGATTGTCCATTCCTCATCTCTCATTAATCTTCGGCAGTGGTTCACTATATGGTGGCATTCACCTCCTTGAAAGGCATCGTTCTCTAGAATTTGGATACATGCTATATTGTCCATTTGGATTAGAAGTTTAGGGATTCGTTTCTCCTTGGCTAAATCTAGACCTTTAGTCACTGCATACATCTCTGCTTTGAAGGCAGAACAGACCCCAAGGTTTTTAGCATAAGCCACTACAAGTGTTCCACTTGCGTCTCGAATTATTCCTCCTGCTCCTGCCTTACCCGGTGTTCCTCTTGCAGCTCCATCAGAATTCAATACCATCCAATCTCTTGGTGGTGCTATCCACCTAGTGAAGGCTTCCCTAGTGTTTGTGACTGATAATCCCATACGCTTTCTTGGACCCTGTTCATTGGCTCTTAATTTTCCTCTACTCTGAGGTATAAGAAGTCACGTACGTTTGTCGGGATGTCTTCGCTTTTCCCAAAAACCACATAGTTCCTCCATCTCCAAATCCACCATAGAGTTATGGCGAAGTATATAGGCCACTGATTAGAATACAATAGGCCATCAGTTTGCATGTTCTTTACTATCCACGTTTTAAGGTCGCCCTGGAAGAATTGGTTGTAACGGCTTGATCCTCCTAGTTGTCTCCAAGTTTCCTTCGCTGCTAGGCAGTCTCGTAGCATGTGGATCAAGGTCTCCTCATCTCCTTGGCACAATTTGCATCTTGGGTCATCCGTAAACTGCCTCTTAAGCCTGTTTGCATTGCATAGGATTCGATCATGCACCACGAGCCAAAGAAAGACACGAACTCTCTGCTGGACCGGGGCCTGCCATATCAAATTCCACTCCACTGAGTCCTCTTCTGCCGTGTGGTATTCATTTCTAATTATCTTGAGTGCATGTTTTATGGAGAACTTCCCTTTTGCTCCATCTTTCCAATAAATCAGGTCAGCAACCTCATTATCCACTACGAATTCTTGTGCTGCAATGTGCAAAAGCGCCGTGTTAGGCAGATATGATGCGAATGTGGACCATTTCCAGCCTTCTCCTTCTTGCCACATATCAGCCACCTTAGCCTCTTCCAAATTTTCTGGAATTTCTTACGTGATGAATTGCCTGAGGGGGGTATCCGTAGCCCATTTTTCATCCCAAAAAGAGGTCGATCTTCCATTTCCTATTGCTACCTTTGCCCCTTCCTTTAGGATCTTGGCGTTTTCGGTGATTCCTCTCCACACATTCAAGCATCCGGTTATCGGGGTAAACATATTAATATCGCATCTCCCTTTACAATACTTGCTTCTCAAGACACGAGCCCAAAGAGCATTCGGCTCTGTTAATGTGCGCCAGCCTAGTTTAGTGAGAAAGGCTGCGTTAATTTGTCTTGCTGATCTTAAGCCTACTCCCCCATTGCTTTTACTCTTTTGGAGTGTGTCCCATGATAGCAAGTGTATTTTTCTTTTCTCTTCGTTTCCTCCCCAAACAAATCCTTTTGTTTTCCTATCTAGTTCATCACACACGTTCCTTGGTAATTTGACCGTTTGCATGGAGTAGCTTGCGATAGATGAGAGAGTGGACTTTGCAAGAGTTATCCTTCCCGCTAAGGAAAGGTATTTTGTTTTCCAGCCTATTAGTCGTCTATCCATCTTTTCACAAAGGTGTTCGAAAGTTTCCTTGGTCACCCTACTTGTTAGCGTTGGCATACCCAAATACATTCCTAAATCATTTGTCTCCGTCATCTTAAGTACTTCAGAAATTCGTCCTCTTGATTCCATGTCCATGTTTTTAGAGTAGTAGACACGTGACTTGGCGAAGCTAACCTTTTGTACGGATGCACAGCAGAAACGATGCAAGCTCCGTCTTATAACTTGTGCTTGCTCCACGTTAGCCTCTGCGAAAAGCATTATGTCGTCCGCGAAGAATAAATTGGAAAGCAGAGGTCCATCACGACTAGCCTTTATTGGCTTCTAATTCCCACCTAGGACTTCTTCTTCAATGACTTGATTACATCTCTCCATGCATAAAACAAAGAGATAGGGTGAGAGTGGGTCACCTTGCCGAATTCCTTGCGAAGGAGTAAAAGCTTTTGTAGTCTCGCCATTCCATAGTACTTTCATGGAGTTAGTAGTGACACACTCCATGATGACTTCAATCATTATTTGGGGGAAATGCATCTCACATAACGTTTCCCTTATAAAGTCCCATTTAAGGCGATCATAAGCCTTTTCGAAGTCTATTTTGATCGCCATATAGCCTTTGCCACCTTGTTTACGCTTCATCGTGTGGATAATTTCTTGCACAATAACAATATTTTCCGTAATTTATCTTCCCGGGACAAAGCTTGTTTGAGTGTTAGCGTTGACAAATGGGAGCACGGGTTTTATTCTATTAACTAAAGCTTTTGTTATGATTTTGTAAACCACGTTGCATAGACTTATGGGTCGAAATTGTGAGGGGGTTTCGGGGTTGTCCGTTTTTGGTATAAGCACCAAGTACGTATCATTGATAGACTGTGAAAGTCCCTTCCCCTATAAGGCTTCCAAGGCCATGTGGTACACATTCTTAGCCACTATATCCCAGTGTTTTTGAAAGAATATTGCCTGATATCCATCGGGTCCAGGGGCTTTCAGTGATCCCATGTGGAGGATGGCCTCATCAATGTCGCTTTTCGTGTAGGGTCGATTAAGTTTGCTCCATTGATGATTCAGGAATTCTGGGCAAATACTGTAATTGTAACACTAATTATTTATACATTCTATTAATTTTCGATATCCTTTTAATATCTCATTAACTAATACATTCTAAATTTTAACTACATTAATATTCTACCATATCCATTATAATGTAACCTGTGCAATTGCACGGGTACACTCTTTTAGTTCTTTTCGTTGTATGTTTCGCAAAAATACAATTTTTATAAAATTTTATCATATTAAACTCAAACTATTTATATTAATCCCTCCGTTTTAATCTATTCTTTACGTTTTGACTTTGAGCACTATTTACAAATCATGTTTTGATCGATGTTTGTGTGTTTATATGCAAGTAAAAACATATTCATATGGGGTCTTGTTTGATTCGTCTTGATTTATTATACTAGAATATGAAGTTTATATGATTTAGAAAAATACAAAAATAAAGATATAAGCGTTACAAAATTTGCATTGGCAAACATGTATAAATGAAACGAAGAGAATAAAATGAAACGGATGGAGTATAACTTATGCTTTAGGAGATGTAAAAAAATGGATATAGCAACTAAAAAAACGAAGGGAGTATAAGGATGTTCAAAATAATCCGATTCGAGCAATCCGATTCAAGAAAGTCATATAATTTTTGCAACTTTTTTATTTCAGGTCATATACCCGACAATAAACAGATCGGATACATGCCATGACTTTTTGGTTGTTAGATATCCGAAATGGATGAAAAATTAGCCTTATTAAATCGGATCGCTCGAATAAGATTATTTCGTTGAATTTAATAATTTTGTGTTTTTTAAATAAAATTTTTACTTTATAGATATATTTTTGGATCATCGGATGTCCGATATGACATTTTTCGGATATTTCGGGTCGGATATCCGCCTTGGTTTAGATCAAATTTGGATCACATTTTAGCTGAACCGAAAAGTCGGACGATCCGATTGAAGACCCCTAAGGGAGTACGTACTATACGTACACCCATGAGTAAATTTTTTACAATGTGATATTCACTTTCCTATATGTAATGTTCATTTTGTTGAATGTAATATATATTCACTCTATACTAATTAAAATACAAGTTATCACTTAGGCTTGAGATGAGTAATCATTCATTTGAACAAAGTCGAGGAGGAGCATTACTAGTAGCTTTGGTCTTATAATCAAGTATATTGTTTACGTTCCTAAATAACCTAGGTTTTTCGTCATTTTTTTCTTTGTGAAAAGGTTTACCAAGAACTCAAATAAGCTTACTCAATCCTTATCGAGGAGTAGTAATGTAGTATTATTTTTGATGTAATGCATGTTTGGTTAAAATAATTGTCTAGTAATATGTCTGATATATTAATTGGTGAATAATGTCATTTCCATAAATGCATAAAAATACTACTACTCCTTATTAAGAGATGAATATTGCATATTCTAAACTGAATATATATTAAAATTTAGCATATAATATTATATGAATATCATGTATTGGAAATTAACATCAACTACTATATATATATATTAAAACGTAATACGAATATAGCAATCCGCCATGTAGCGCCCCTTTTATACAATTTCAATGAACTGCGAATATTGGCCAAAAATTGTGTTTGTTAAGAATTTAACTTGTGAGTTGTGACCTCTCACTTTAAGGTATATATAGACTTTACCAACTAAGTTATGCATTATTATTGTTGTTTTTTCATACAGCAAGTTATGCAAAATAAATGAAAAATCCAATATAAAGAGAATGGTCAAATAGCTCTTAAAAATATTTTCTTAATATATATGTTAAATCACATAAATGTATAACGAATAACGTAACAATAAACAATTGCTTGTGTAATTATCTTTTAACGCACTTTATATGATCTTTTTATATTCAACTTTTTTTCCCCAATATCATTTTTGTTCTTTCACTCCAACTATTTAAATTTCTATAGCAATCACGTATTCATGAACAAAAATATTAACAGTTCAAAATATAATTATTTTCAAATAAATTCAACTCACATAAATTCCTAATAATGAATGAATCATTATTTGAGAAAAAAAAAAACATTAACAAATGATTATATTTGAAAATAATTAATCATCAATATATAATTTGCAAAAATATTTTTAATGCTAATGTCAAAGGGTTTCGTATATACTATCTATATATTCACGTACTTAATATTTCATCTTTTAATAAAATTTTAAATTTGATTTTACCAAATTTAAGATTTTGTTAAAAACTATTTAGTTAAAACTTATAAAATTTATTTAGTAAGCCTTAAACTATTTTTTTAAATCAAATTAAATGATCCAGAGTAACGCCCGGGATCAAAGCTAGTTTATTGTTGAAAACATAACACACATTGATCTTGAAAATGAATGTTGTTCATTCACTCTTAGCAAAAACTTGTGATTTCAATTCATAAAAAGATTCAATAGAAAAAAAAATCACAATTTTAGTTATAAATATATAATGTTCAAAGAAGAATATTGATTACTTTGCATGAATTTGATCTATATATTACGTAGTACTAGGAAAACCTTAATGAATAAGTTTTGAGTGCACTTGAACAAGCTATCGCACACCTCTGAAAAATAACCGAACAACTCTAACTAATATAGATAGGGAAGTAGGGATCGAATCCTCAAAAAAACTATTAAATTCTACTAGTTCTAAAAAGCCTAAAATGTGTAAGGGGCCTTGGTGAAAATTTCGGTAAATGATTAGGAAACTAAGGAAATGACGGAAAATTATTGATTAAACTCTATAACCTGTCAGCTTGACTCTCACCAGTCACACTACACAACCTCCACTAGAGAACCTGACCACCAACAGTCCACCATAACTTCACTGTGTCTCACCACCACCATAGCCACCATAATCGTACCTGACCTCTTATTCACCGCACCCATACAGAATAGTCATCACCAATAAATGTCGAGTTTTCGACCACCCAAATACCACCACACCAACAACTTCCAGTTTTTGACCAACCATAACCCTGACCACGCTAAATCGACCAAACGCTAACTGCCATATTCAACCACACTCAAACAACCAAACCTTAACCACCCATTTGAAAAAACCCACAAACTACCCAATTCAACTAACTAATTTAAAACCCTAACAAATTGATATAAAATTATGAAACCCTAAGTACCTATCGAAATTTCAAAGGTGATAAGTAAGAAGAATGAAGGTGGTGTTTGAAAATAAAGGGGGTTTGTGGAGGAGGAGGTGGTGGACAACGACCAAAAATAAGAGGTTTTGCGGTGGTTGTGGGTGTCGAACAAAGAGAGTTTATGGTGGTGGTGGTGTTAGGCGATGAAAACAAGGGATTTTCTAGTGGGGTGGCTGAAAAAATAAGGGGGTTACTGGTGGTGGTGGTTGCGTCCAGGTGGTTAAGGTTAGTGGTGGTGATGATGGTGATTGACGAAACAAAGGATGCTAGTGGTGGTGGTGATTATTGTGGGTGAAGAAGATGACCAATTTGGTGTACGTGGTGGGTGGAGAAGATAATAGGAAAGATAAATAGGGGCATAATTGTATTTTCATATGAAAATCTTTGCTAAATTGGGAAAGAAACCCAATTGTTGTAACCAATTCCAAGTTACCTCAAAAGGAAATTATTGCATATAAAAAAAATGGAGGGAGTACTTATTGAAAAAAATGAATTTTATACATTGAAAATGAATATGTCATATTACAAGGAGTATATTATAATCATGGTGCATATAATAATTTGCCTTATTTTTTAGCAAAGGTTGTGTTTCACATTATATTTGATTGGTAAAGGTTTTTTTTATTTTTATTTTCATTTTATCACATTAACCACATGAGTTTTTGAGCAAGTCTTGTTTGTGACTGACATATGGCAGGTATATTCATTACTAATACCGGAACACTTATTATTATGTACAAGTAAACATCATTATTTATAAAAGTACTTATTTTAATTTAATGGTAAAACTGACCTTGATTTATCATTTCATCATATGATTTTAAAAAATAAATAAAAAAAAGTACACCCCTTTAGTTCACTTAAGTAACCCTCATATATATTTATTTTTCAGCTATTTTATAAGTAAACCTGTTTAGTGGGTGTGTGGGTAACCTTATTTTGCTATTAGGATAATTCTTCTTCTATTTTAGTAACCTTGTCGTCCTATCAAGGTAACCCACATATTGACTATTGAACTATAGAGTATGTAAATAAGTGGTCACTATCAACTGATGGTATGGTCAACCACATATAAGTATCTTAAAGTAAATATACATGGGTATCGGAAGCCTTAGGAGTTAGGACTGACCATTGTTAGTTGTATGGTATCATATAGCCTCGTTAAATATTGTATTTGTTACGACATATGTTTTTGAATGTTAAATGTTGGATGTTGTATCATAACTTTGGATGCTCTTGAATGAGAATTTGCATATAACGCACAATAGATAAATTTAATATCGCGTTTTCAATTTAAGAACTTCCATTAAACTTGGTTCATTTGTTGTATGACATATGTCAAGTGAATCAAACCTTGCTTATAATTTGTTGACTCTGTACCTAGCTCAAATTGAAACCCTGTAAAATACAATTTCCATGATGATTTTAAGCACCATATTCCCAACAAAAATCTAAAACCAATCCATTTTTTTTTTTTGAAGGAAAAAACCAATCGATAACTTTATTATAGTCATGCATGCTAGTAGAATGCAACCTAATTTTCCATCTATTGTTAAGGAGTATTGTCTTAATCGGAAAAAAAAGGGTATAATTTGATCTCCTATTCAAATGCATATTTTTTGACTATGGAGCATCTATATGTTATTTTATTTTTTTGAAAGTCAACTATGGAACATATCATCAATATATATGACAATATTATATATATTTATGTTACTAGGGAGTCACATTAAGGAGGGGTGATGAGACAATATTAATATTGAATTTATATTTCATATACTTTTATCTTGCAAATACCCATATAAAGATTATATACCCATTTTTAGTATTGTTACAAACACAATATCACCCAAATTTAGTAAACTTGAATATGAATGTCAATAATTATAGGGTTTACTTTTTTATTTTACAACTTTTAGGGGGGGGAAATCTTGTGCTTTATTTTCTATGATTGTTAATTGTCATCCTCGTTCTTTGCCACCCCCCAAACCCTTGTCTCTCTCTCTCTCTCTTTTTATGTGTGTTTAAGAATCTTTAATACATTATATCTTCCTACAATCATAGACAAAAAAAAAAAAGAAGATTTTTTTTAAGGAGTGATTGCATATATAAACACAAAGAATAATTGAGAGATAGCTTTGCGAGGCTAGCTAAACCTATCTTGAAAGGTCCCACCCCGATATCATATTCGGGGTGGGGAAGAAGGAGGGTATCGGGCTAAGGAGTTAGAAACAAAATAATGAATGAGGGCCCTCATTCAATGCATGGTCCCTTAGGTTGATTCTGACGGTGGTATATTATTGGTTTGGTTAAGACGTTGAAATGATGAATAATGCTACAACGACAGAACCGATTTGCATAAGAGTACCACCATGGTACCCGAAAGAGCATTTGGTGGAATTTCCCTCCATGATATTGCAACTTCAAATGTTTTTCGTCTATTGTCTGGTTCAAGCTTTGCATCACGGTTTATTCAAGCATCTTGGCCTTCCTCCACTTGTTTCCCAATTGATAGTATGTTCTCATGTTTTTTTTTTTTTTCTTATTAAACTTTTGCCTTGTGCATGCTCCAATTGTACGTGACATCAAGTGTTTGATATTATTAAAAAAATATATATATACTGCAGGCAGGAGTCCTCCTTTCACCAGAAATATTTGGGAAAGTCAAGGCAATGAAGACAATTCATGATCTTATATTTCCTGACACAAGTGATGAAGTTTGGAAATGTATAGCTATGTTGGGCTTCTCTCTTTCTATATTCATAATCATGGTTAAAAATGATTTCTCCATCATAAAAAAGACAGGAAGAAAACCCTTCATTATTGGAGTATTAGTATTAATTATCACAAACATTTCAAGTACATTAATTGCAATAGTGTATGGTACATATACTAATATTGGAGATGATGACGAAAGAATGCGCGAGCTAACAACTAGTGCATCAGTCTTAGCATTGTCTACATTTCCTGTAATTGCTGTTCTTCTTACTGATTTGAACCTCCTCAACTCCGAGCTTGGGAGATTAGCATTGTCTAGTGGGATTATTGGGGAGTTAGCCGGGGTCACTTACTCATTAATTGATAAAACTATATATACTACCATACAAATATTTGGAAACCCTAAGGAAAGGAAGGAAAATTTGTTATATCTTGGAAATCGTGCTTTGTGCCTCATAACCTTTGCCTGTGGTATAATATTCTTTCTCCGACCATGGATGAAACGAATAATAAAACAAACGCCAAAAGGAAAACCAGTCAAGGACACTTATTTGATTCTTATTTTTTTGTTGATGTTGTTAGGAGGTATTATAACTAATATCAGTGGGGAGTATGTGATAGCAGGTTGTTTCGTCATGGGAGCTGCAATTCCTAATGGACCGCCTCTAGGAACAGCTATAGTTAATAAATTTGATACTTTAGTATCGGGTATTCTTCAACCTTTTTTAATAACAATGTCTGCGATGAGAGCTAATGTGTTCAATATTAATTTTCAAGACAACCTCATTCGTGGTGAACTGATTGTTACTCTTTGTATAACCACTGGAAAACTTATCGTGTGCCTTGGGTGTGGGTTGTATTATGACATGGGCATCTCGGATTCCCTGGCTCTCGCAGCCATTATGTCTTCTAAAGGGATTGTAGATATTGGTTTATTTAACATGTTCATTGATTCTCAGGTAATTAAGTTAATTAATTTCAATGGAATTGAATTAATTACATACACGTACTCCATATATAATAATTCAATCCTAACATGATGTTTTTGGTTTTTGGTTTTGGCGGCAGCTGATTGGAAACTCAACATATGCCTATTTGATTCTTGTCACAATTGTAGTCGCAATTGCAGTACCCGTCATAATAAAGCTCCTATATCATTCTCCAAGGAAGTATATCGGATACCAAAAAAGAGATATTTTGAGTTGCAACCTAGAAGCTCATCTCCGAATTCTTTCTTGCATTTCAAAACCATATCATGTACCTGAATTCGTCCACCTACTTGCTCTATCAAACCCAACCTCAAACAACATGATTGTGGATGTTCTACACCTTGTAAAGTTGTCCGGAAGATCACAACCCATATCAATATCTCATGACTTACAACAAGGAAATGCATTTGAAAACATGACTTACTCGGAAGAAATAATTTCATCTTTTAGGTCATTGATTCAAAGAGCTAACTTGGAAGACTATCTCTTTACTCACTTTTTCACAACAGTCACCCAACCTAAAGCAATGCATGATGATATATGTATTCTTGCCCTCAACAATCTAGCCTCCTTCATCATCTTACCATTCCATAGGAAACTTAGTATTGTTGATGGATCTATTGAATTTGAGGATCCTAGCCAGCGTGCCCTCAACATTATCATCCTTGAACAAGCTCCGTGCTCTGTTGGGATTTTTATCAACCGAGGAACATTTAAGCCTGAGTTGTCAAATCTCACCTCAGTCGTTGTGCATTCACAATCACAATCACAATCGTGCGAGCAGAATGAGTTTTCAGCAGCAGTGGTTATGATAGGAGGGGTAGATGATCAGGAGGCAGTAGCTTATGCTAAGCGTATTGCCTCTGGACCTAAGGTATGGGTCCTTGTTATCCGACTTGTTGCTTTCGAAGATGACACCGAGTTAACCGTTGTTGATTCTACAACCCTATCCGATATCAAAGAGTATACAAACACCAACCCACAGTTTAATTACTCAGAGCAAGTGGTTCGTGAAGGCTCACAAACCGCAAAATTGTTAAGGTCAATTGCAGAAGACTTTGATCTCATTATTGTAGGACGAAGACACAATTTAGATTGTCCTCAAACAGCAGGGTTACAAGATTGGAGTGAAGTACGCGAACTTGGAATCCTAGGAGACATCCTTGCTTCACCAGATTTCCCAGGAAAGACATCGATTTTGGTGGTTCAACGACAACATCAATGGATTTCAAATAGAAGTCTACAGAACTTGTAGTTGTAAACTTGTACATTCCCTTACAATATAATCAATTCAAGTAAAATAGTTTTGTGGTATATACACATGAGCTAATGACTTGATTAATTAAGTCTCTACTTTCTAATCTTGTAGTTCATTGACCTAAACATGAAAGTTACATTCAACCTAATTTAGCAAAGGCACAAGTTTGCCGTTGCTTAATTTTTTTCCCCTCCAACTCGCATAAGTTGCAAGGCTGAACTGCAACAACCTTTAATAGAGCATTATTATAGAGGACTATATAAATTGTATTTAGTACTCATGATCATAAATTCATGTTCATATAACTTACTAGTAGGCTAATAACTAGTTTAGCATGGAACCTTTATAACCTTAAGACTTAGCTACACAATATCAAGATTTTTCACAAACTTTCCTTCGAAGAATAAATTATTTTCTCAAATAAAAAATGACAATGAGTTAGAAACTTAGATGGGCTCAAAGCACAACTTAATTAAAGATAAATAAAAAGATAGCGCACCAAAGATATGGAATACACACAACATAACACTTTATCTTAGGTGTTAGGTGCTTGGATTGAAAAGTTGAAGATAATTGCACTGCTGGAGTGACAATGTCTATGACTTATCATGATTTGCATCTAGCCCACATGGTTTTGGGTGTAATGGAAGGAGCAAGTTGAGGAGAAAGAGTGGTTAAAATTAGAGAGAAACAATGGAGATAGCACTATGAAAGGAGAAAAAATAAGGTGATCGGAAAGGAGGAGAAAGAAAATCAACTCATTGTTAATTAGGCTACAATTAAAATCATAACGATTAAGTATATAATCTATCGATCTATAATTTTCTATAACTTAACTAATTACTAAAACAAACCACTGCTGACATCACTAAGTGTATCATATTAATAAAAAGTCTAGACAATAGCTACTGTTATAATTAAACAAAAACAAAAACTATTTTTTTCTTCAATAAAATTTGTCACTCCTACTTCTATCTACACAACACTTTTTTTCATAATTTTTTTTGAAATTCGTTCATATATATAATTCTTTCTAACTGTTTCCTCTACACCAACACTATCATCAATAGTAGCAAAATTATTATTTTCATCTAACTGTAATTTATTTTTATTTAATTAAAACTAGTAATTATATATAAATTGTGCATCGTACAAGTACTAATCTAATGTCTAGTTTATAGTATATATAGACTAATAAAACCAGCTAATAATTAACAACCAACACAATTGGCTTGCACTTCCATTTTCAATTTTGGTACTCTACATTTAAGATTCAACCATAGCATGCTATTGCTAACTAACGCATAATGGTCAACATATCGCAACTTCGAACCCCTTTCTCTTGTCAAATTTTTACCCTCTTTTTTTTTGGGCCGACTAATAAATCATTATAATATGCAAATATGCATATTACAATGGCATTATAAAGTAATATGTTAAAAGTTTAGGAGTAAAATCGTTTTTTATATGCATTGTAAGAAATAGTACAGTAATAAATTTTTTTACTTATTTACGAAAATGTCATCTGATTTTCTATGACATATATTTTTTTTAAATAATAATAATTATTATTATTATTATTATTTTTTAATTTCTTTGTCTTTGTTTCCGATTTCCCCTTTTTCCCTTCTCTTACGTTTTTCCTCCTCACTCATCTCAAACCAAACTTCTAGCTCCCCAAATTCATTCTTCCACTTCAATCTTCAATATTCAACAGGTAAACTATTTTTATTTTTAATTTCAATTTCTGTAATTAAAATTCATATTAATTTACATTTAATTGTTG
>PYUH01000120.1:2875120-2908167 GCA_016808085.1 Suaeda aralocaspica | reverse complement strand
ATTCATACCTTCTCATTTCCTTTTTCCTTCACTTTGTCACCCAAACTATCTGGTCTTAAGTCATCACTTTCAAAATCATCATCATCATCATATATCATCAATGTTCCTTATTGTCAAAAGATCCATCGTCAAAAAGCTCCCTATTGTTCTCTTATCTTTAAAATCCTATAAGATCACACAAGGATAAGCGTTACAAGGCTAATAAAGTACAACAAAACCATGACTTATAAAAGAGGCCAACAATAAGAAAAACTAAAAAATTTGTTAGCAATAAAAAACTCTTAGCTAAGAACATGCATTAATTCTGGTCTTGTAATTTCAAAAACCTGCATAGCAAGAACATATTGAAAAATGAGTTTAAGAAAAGGAGTGCTAACCCATAATGAATGGCGCCGAGATTTTTTGGTTCTTTTCAGGACCGAACTAAGTCCTCCAATGACAATGCCTAGTTGGAGGCACCTGTTCTGAAATTTCTCCTCACTGACACTGTGGTCCTTTTTTATCAGCACCACCAGACTTTCTGGAAGGGTCGATTCCCTGATATACTTTGTCTGCGAGGCCTTTCAGCTGCACTAGCTCATCGACTGAACTGGTTGCCATTTTCTTTCGGCGGGCTGCAACAGCCATAATATGTCACGTATCAGAAGTCAGGACCACTCATTAACATATATTGCATTTTTTACAATAGATCAACTCTACTTTTCACTTGCATACGATGGGAATAACCATAGCAAGCCTTAAAATTTAGTATTTTCATTGGAAGATAGTGATCACCTGACAATAATTATTATAGGCATTAGGCAAGGTCATCAAACCCTGTGTTAGGTAAGTTATGTGGACATCAAGGAAACACACTTGTTATTTCTTTCTTCTTTTTGTTTTGCCAGTACCACCTTATTACTCGTTAAACTTGTACAGAAGTAAGCCACCACATACATTTTGTTTCTTTAGGATCAAGGTTTGAAGGGTAATTAGCAAATAAGGTAATGCGTTCAAGCTTCAAAGCTGTAAATTTGAACAATTGACGCCTAGGAAATTAGCTACAACTATCAAAATTTCACACAAATTTTAAACCCAATTTTAGTTTGTATAAGTATGATCCCACAAATTGTGTTTTTGTTTTCCTCATACAGTAATACCTTAAATTTTTTAACAAAAATAATAAAAAGAAGACAACAAAATGATAAACTCAATGCTATGTGCTTTTATGCTATGTAATAAGGAGTAATTATTAATAAATGGCTCTTTTAATCAAGGGGTGGACCTAATTGGATTCTAAACACAAATAACGCTTCAAAGTTCAAACGGCATTCATGTTGGGGAGGTCTATACTGTTAGTCTTTACTCTTTACACACAATACACACATTCTGAGCGCTAGGTTCTTCTAACCTGTTATAAAAGAGTCTTATTGTTGAGTTGTCTATGATGTGGATATTTATTTGATTGAGTTTAATCCATAACATTAACATATTACATATCCAGAAACGATTCTATAATTTAATTACCGTCATATCTAACAAGGATCTGGCACGTCCATTGGGACGGACCATCTTATCTTGGACCCTTCCGTATGCTTGTACCTCCACTTGCATCCTGCCATGTCAGCATCAATGTACATTAGGATAAGTTCTACCACTTGCCTCCACCATATAATCAACATGCATCTAATATACATATCCATTGGTGAAACAAAGCAAAATTTTAACATAAATCACAAATGTGATGCATATTGACGTTGAATGCATGACAACAAAAATGCAAAAAATTGTGATTGATTAGCATCACTTGGAGCTTATCTTTCATAGCAAGATATTTTCTTGCTGCCATTCCCTTATATTACCGCTCATCAGGAAAACTTCTCGGTCTTCAGAGCATGACAAGATCACAGCCTCTACAGATACAAATAAACACGAACTGTACTGTAATGATCGAGTTTTACGTTTCTGTTTTCAGGATTAAATGTTCTTAGAAACAAACGTGTTCACTTTTAGCAGACTCCTTTCAGATATGACACAAAAACTATATACTACCATGAAACAAGAAGATCATTCAATGAAAAGAAAGCCCTCTGTCAGTGATGAGCTAACAAGTTGACAGAAAATGAAAAGTAATCACTACAGGAAAAGACTATAATTAGAAGCTCATAGTGTAAAATTTGGACCCTTGTTATGCAGGTAACATGCATAAGTTACACAGGTCACACAACTAACTGCATATTGCTTTGGTACTAACTGGCTAACTGCTAAGGGCAAATATTACGACGTTATTGTTGTATTCCCATGTTAACTGAGGATACTACCAGTTTCAGGGTAACTGAACCCATACCATGACTTATCATAAAATGAGCCGAATAAACTTTGAGCCTAAAACACATTACATACAAAATTAATAGACTAGTATACTCACCCTATGTATTTGAGAACTTTTCCAGGTTATCTTTGATGGGTGCAATGTTAGAAGGTTCCAGAAAAGGTGTGCATCTTTTTATAATTCAGTAACCTCCCGCGTAAGTGATACCTTCCCTAAAGCTTCTCTAATTTCTCCCACTCTTCTGAATCTGTCTCTGCCCCCTGTAAAAACCGGCGGCCCCACAAAATTTTTTATAAAACAATCAGTCGTTATCACAGTAAGTTGGTGTTTATAGTAAATTACGAAGTATAAATATGGAATGTATTTTGAACTCACCAGTTTCTGCCAATAACCTCTGGGAATTGTAGCCAGTCATCTTAAAGAAGCCTTCACTGGCATACATAATTGGGGAATCAGGTTGTTAGCATCAGACACAAAAAAAGTTTGCTGAAATGCTGACAATGCATCCTTCAAGTCTTCAGACACCCTTGGGGTGTTGCTCCTAGTGAAACATTATCTCAGACGAATCATCTGAAACTCCGAATGGAACCACCTATTCCCTCCTAGAAGCCTCGGATTTAGCATTGGGTTGTCCCCACCTGAAGTTCGAACTGACACACCTTGAGGCTTCCCAGTTTCATCGTCCGTTTTAAGCACTCAAACCCCACTCAGCTGCCTTTGCTCAGCCTGGCAGTAGTTATCTTTAGCTTCAGCTGACGATCAACATCTTTTGAAGTGGGCATTGCGCGATGATTTTGGTAACTGATGGAGCTGGTCAGGTTAGAGCCATCATGAAGTGATTTCATCAGGTAATTGAACTGGGTTGGAGCTTGGCTCCTCCTCCTCAACCTGCTCACAGCTTAACATGCACGTCCTCCCAGCTTGCCATGTCGATGGGATTGGAAAACTGGGTTGGTTGGTCTGGTAGAGTAAGTAGATGGACTGAATACTTCCAGTGAGCTCGACAGTCTCTTGAAACGGAGGAACAAGTGAAGACTGTATTTGATCGATCAGGATCCATTTACCTGCTTACGAGTATCACAGCTACTGTCAATAACTCATGCTCACTCTTGACATTTAATTTCTAAATTTGTACTGAAGTACTAGATTGAGACCTTTAAGGATTCAACTTTGCGCTTTAAGGTACTTAGAATAGTAGGGAAAATTTCTTGGGCCAATGTCGGAGATAAGAAGGGTAACAAATGAAATACAGAGGTGTTCAAGTCATAAGAAATATGTAGGGCATATACAGACAACTTAATCTCTCCAATGAATAAATGGAGAAAAGTACAAAAACTACGTCGTTCAAAAGACAAGCACAATAGAGTGTAAACGTGCAAAGATTATGCACCTTAATTGACAGCGGGGGTGGATATATATCCAACCCTGAATGAACTAGAGCAAGTTATAGCCTGTGTGGGGTTGGCCAATAGACAAGAATGATAGGGTATGGATGACTTGGAATTTATAATATCAGTATACAAGAGGTCAAGCGGAGCCACAGCGCCTTAGATCATAATAAGCAGAAAAATGCTGGGAAATTACATTTCCAAGATAGATTTACTAATACACAAAAAAAAAATAGAGTAAATAAACAATCAAAAACAGGTTGAAGGAATCGAGGTCAGATCATCTACACTAAACCAACATTAGCCTTAGTTAACCCGAAATTTTCATTTTGGTGTATTGATTACACGAAAGATCTCATATACCCATCATGTACTGACTAGTATATAGCCACATATATATTCGACAATATTATAAATTTGCCCACTTTATGGGCAATCTTTTGATTGGGGACACTCTTTCCATGTTGGTAATGGTAATTAAGTATATATTTTGGACAGACAGATTAAATTGTGACAAAGACAGACTGTAGAAAAACTAATCTGGAAAGAGACGAGAGCCATAAAGCATTTACGCATGAAACAGACCAATTAACTGTTGAAATTCTTCACATGTTTACAGAAATATCTAGCAAAACATTACACAAAAAAGCTGATAACTCCTGTATTATGAAAATAATGTAAGAAAATGCAAAGCAGCAACAATAGTAGCATTATACCTTGAGACTGAGATTCTGATCGACTGACGAATATACGCTGCTCAGGTTTATATAACTGATCCTATTAAGGTCTCAGGGGAATATATACTAGTATCATTAGAAAAAAGGAATGATTTGTAATGAGTACCAATAAGGATGGAGCTTCACTGATTGATCAGAAAGGTGCTACAAAGGCCACACCTCCCCATGCTTTGCAGAGGTAAACTTCACATGCTACTGCTTTCGAGTTTCTGAGCTGCCCCATGTCCGGATATATTTCGATCACTGATTATATGCAATAATATAGAGCATAGACAGCTAAAATTGTATCAACACTCCTCTCTTATTAATTACTTTTGTTACTGATTTCGAGCCGTGGATTTACATGCTCTTTCCGGCAGTTGGGTCCGCATCAAAACGCTTTCCCATCCTCCTACCCAGCTTATTGCTCAGTTTTATTAGTCAATTATCAAATTACTAGTAGTTGTATGCAGAGTGCAGAACCCTGCGATTATCCACCACAGGTGGGCTACAATGCAGATTATCCACCACAGTATGTAATATCAGATAATTTTCGCAATTTGGCGAATGAAACAAGACAATGCCTATGAAGTATTGTTTGTTCAATGTAAAGCTATAAAATCAACCCAAGTAAAAGATGTACATAAACAAATGGATACAAAATGCAAGCAGAAAGGCAATAGTAAGGATATAGAGCCACTTGGTGAGTATGCTAATGTGTACGCATATGTGTTCTAATTATTCTAGATACATTCAACAAACAACAAAACCTTAGTCGAAAAAAGTGTAACGAGTATGTGTTTATTCTTATCCTTAACTTCAACTACAAAGTGACATTATATTCATCTAGCTTAAGTGCAAATCGGCTTGCAGTAAAATTCCTAAAATCCTATATTTTGCTATATAAAATTACAATATGCTTAACCCTCTTTTTCGACATTCCCCTCTAATTTTTGTTGGTTTATTTTATTTTATCTTTTTTTTTGTTTGGGATCTTTACCTTTTTAAATGAAATGTACAGGTAGGAAACCTCAAAATTAAGACATCCTTTTCAATTTACCGTTATCTATGATGGCATCTTCACAAACAACTCCATAATTAAGGTTAGACAGAAATGATGTGATGTGATATGTACCTCAAAAAGTTAAAAAAAAAAATAAATAAATAAAAATCAAAAAAAATGCTGTTTCACACATTCACAAACTCCAAAAAATATATGTAATTTATCGCAACAAATGCCACACATTTGAGCACATTACACATATAGCTCTCCTGATATGTAATAACTACGATATAACTTGTATGGGTCACATAAACTACCCTATAACAAAGTCGCAAACGTAAGCCAAATTTTTATCATCCTACAATAAATTGACAGTGATTACTTCTAAGACGGTTCCTTTTTTTTTTTATTTCCCAACTGAAGACTGAATCAATTCCAATAATAAACTTTCATACAATTACCATGTAATGACATTAACTTCTCATATGTCATTATAACATTCAATTATCATTACTTATGCTAAAATATGATTTCACACTACAAGAATTAAGTGCATGGTAAGTTCACATAGATTAAGTGAACGACATCTGCATGCTGTCCATATATCCAATCAATGAATTACAACCCATATTACTTGCAAATATTCAAAAAATAAAAAATCAATCCTAAATAAGCAAAAATACCTTCCATGAGGGGACAACCCACGTGCAATAATAACAACAAACAATTCTCTAAAATCCAAAAACCATGAAGTAGAAATTAGTGTCCACTAACTTTACATCAATCACTCAATTAATTAGGTTTTATAAATTTTAATACAGGCCCAAAGTTGGATATCAGCAACTAGGCACAAATTCTATGGCTAAAGCCCATTAATCTCATAGTCCAGCAATTACCTATCACCGCTGTCAATAGTCGTTCAACCCGATAACCCATCTGACCGGGACCCGCCAAATGACCGTTTATCCTAAATAATTTTAGAAAAAGAATTGAAGTAGAAATAGTTTCGAAGAGAAAAGACTGAAAGAAATGAAAAATTGGGAGGAAGTACAATGGGTTAGGGTTTCGAATTCGCTGTTAATGTCGAATTCTTCATATATGAAGTTATTTACTGCTTTGGTTTGATTATGTTGAGAAAGAGAAAAGGAAGGAAGATTTAGAACAAAATAGGAGGTTGGAGAAGCGAATTAGGGAAAATGGAGGTTTTGGGTTGACGGATCAGTTTTTCTAGCATAGGAAAAAAATAAAGGGAAACATTGACAATGACAAACTATATATGCTATGATAAACGGGTCATTAGGTGGGTCAGGTTGGTCTCGTATCATTTCTACATTTGTATAGTATATAATTTTAAAATATTTTGTTGTGAGGTCCTCATTAATCCAATATATTTTTTTCATTGTTTTTATTTTATAAATAAAAAAGTGGAAGTTATCTTTGCTACCTAAAAAAAAAAAAAAACTTTCTCTTGTATTGTTTCCCTCTAAAAAAAATAAATAGATAAATAAAATTTAGGTAATGCTCCTACTATCATTAATCATTGCTATATATGCGACATTACATTTATGAATGTTTAATAATCACTCATGTTAAAAATGCCCCAACAAAATTAAAATCAATCTTTATATTTAAGTTGTTGTTGGACGATCTAATGTTCCAAAAAATTGACAAAATCTACTAGGTAAAGTAGTCTTTTTCCAAATTATTCGGGGTAATATTATGTTTTCTTTTTGGTGCTGAAGAGGGAACAACCAAAGAAGAACAAAAGCAAATAGAAAACACAAACAAAAATCTAACAAACTAAACAGCCGAAAATAGTCTATGGGATATTGACTATCTAGGAATAGCAAACCCCGAAACATCTTCAACGATTATACGGTCTAACCCCCGTGCAGCTTTTTCAAAAATGATTGTGTCTCCTCATGATCGACCCTATACATTAGCAAGCCAGTCTGTTGCTTGTTACCCTCTCGATAAACCCAGCATTATGTGATTGTCCATTCCTATCTCTCATTAATCTTCGGCAGTGGTTCACTATATGGTGGCTTCACCTCCTTGAAAGGCATCGTTCTAGAATTTGGATACATGCTATATTGTCCATTTGGATTAGAAGTTTAGGGATTCGTTTCCTTGGCTAATCTAGACCTTTGTCACTGCATACATCTCTGCTTGAAGGCAGAACAGACCCAAGGTTTTTAGCATAAGCCATACAAGTGTTCCAATTGCGTCTCGAATTATTCTCTGCCTAAGGTGAGAGCGGGCAGAAGCAATAAGAATCAAACGGGGATATACTAGTGCAAGCTTCCCTAGTGTTTGGATGATAATCCATACGCTTTCTTGGACCCTGTTCATTGGCTCTTAATTTTCCCTACTCTGAGGTTAAGAAGTCACGTACGTTTGTCGGGATGTCTTCGCTTTTCCCAAAAACCAATAGTTCTCCATCTCCAAATCCACCATAGAGTATGGCGAAGTATATAGGCCACTGATAGAATACAATAGGCCACAGTTTGCATGTTCTTACTCTCACGTTTTAAGGTCGCCCGGAAGAATTGGTTGTAACGCTTGATCCTCTAGTTGTCTCCAAGTTCCTTCGCTGCTAGGCGTCTGTAGCAGTGGATCAAGTTCCTCATCTCCTTGGCACAATTTGCATCCTGGGTATCCGTAAACTGCCTCTTAGCCTGTTGCATTGCATAGATTCGATCATGCACCACGAGCCAAAAGAAAGACACGAACTCTCTTGCTGGACCGGGGCTGCCATATCAAATTCCACCACCATCCCTGAGTCCTCTTCTGCCGTGTGGTATTCATTCTAATTATCTTGAGTGCATGTTTTAGGAGAACTTCCCTTTTGATCCATCTTTCAATAAATCAGGTCAGCACCTCATTATCACTACGAATTCTTGTGCTGCAATGTGCAAAAGCGCCGTGTTAGGCAGATATGATGCGAATGTGGACATTTCAACTTCCTTCTTGCCACTATCAGCCACCTAGCCTCTTCCAAATTTTCTGGAATTCTTACGTGATGAATTGCAATGGGGGGTATCCGTAGCCCATTTTTCTCCCAAAAAGGGTCGATTTCCATTTCTATGCTACCTTTGCCCTTCCTTTGATCTTGGCGTTTCGGTGATTCCTTCCACACATTCAAGCATCGTTATCGGGGTAAACTATTAATATCGCATCTCCCTTTACAAACTGCTTCTCAAGACAGGCCCAAAGAGCATTCGGCTTGTTAATGTGGCCGCCTAGTTAGTGAGAAAGGCTGCGTTAATTGTCTTGCTGATCTTAAGCCTACTCCCCCATTGCTTTACTCTTTTGGAGTGTGTCCAATGATAGCAAGTGTATTTTCTTTCTTCGTTTCCTCCCCAAACAAATCCTTTGTTTCCTATCTGTTCATCACACACGTTCCTGGTATTGACCGTTTGCATGGAGTAGCTTGCGATGATGAGAGAGTGGACTTGCAAGAGTTATCTTCCCGCTAAGGAAAGGTATTTGTTTTCCAGCTATAGTCGTCTATCCATCTTTTCACAAAGGTGTCAAAGTTTCCTGGTCACCCTACTTGTTAGCGTGGCATACCCAAAATACCTTCCTAAATCATTTGTCTGTCATTTAAGTACTTCAGAAAATTCGTCCTCTTGATCATGTCCATGTTTTAGAGTAGTAGACACGACTGGCGAAGCTAACCTTTTGTACGGATGCACAGCAGAACGAGCAAGCTCCGTCTTATAACTTGTGCTTGCTCCACGTTAGCCTCTGCGAAAAGCATTATGTCGTCCGCGAAGAATAAATTGAAGCAGAGGTCATCACGACTAGCCTTTATGGCTTCTAATCCCACCTAGGCTTCTTCTTCATGACTTGATTAAATCTCTCCATGATAAAAAAGAGATAGGGTGAGAGTGGTCACTTGCCGAATTCTTGCGAAGGAGTAAAAGCTTTTGTAGTCTCCAATTCATAGTACTTCAGGGAGTTAAGGACACACTCCAGATGACTTCAATCATTATTTGGGGGAAATGCATCCACATAACGTTTCCCTTATAAAGTCCCATTTAAGGCGATCATAAGCTTTCGAAGTCTATTTTGATCGCCATATAGCCTTCCACCTTGTTTACGCTCAACGTGGGATAATTTCTTGCACAATAACAAATTTTCCGTAATTATTCTTCCCGGGACAAAGCTTGTTTTGAGTGGTAGCGTGCAAATGGGAGCACGGGTTTTTTCTATTAACTAAAGCTTTGTTATGATTTGTAAACCACGTTGCATAGACTTATGGTCGAAATTGGAGGGGGTTTCGGGGTTGTCCGTTTTGGTATAAGCACAAGTACGTATCATTGATAGATGTGAAAGTCCTCCCCTATAAGGCTTCCAAGGCCATGTGGTACACATTCTTAGCCACTATATCCCAGTGTTTTGAAGAATATTGCCTGATATCCATCGGGTCCGGGTTTCAGTGATCCCATGTGGAGGATGGCTCATCAATGTCGCTTTTCGTGTAGGGTCGATTAAGTTTGCTCCATTGATGTTCAGGAATTCTGGGCAAATACTTAATTGTAACACTAATTATTTATACATCTATATTTTCGATATCCTTTTAATATCTCATTAACTAATACATTCTAAATTTAACTACATAATATTCATACCATATCCATTATAATGTAACCTGTGCAATGACGGGTACACTCTTTAGTTCTTTTCGTTGTATGTTTCGCAAAAATACAATTTTTAAAATTTTACATATTAAACTCAAAACTATTTATATTATCCCTCCGTTTAATCTATTCTTTACGTTTTGACTTTGAGCACTATTTACAATCATGTTTTGATCGATGTTTGTGTGTTTATATGCAAGTAAAACATATTCATATGGGGTCTTGTTTGATCGTCTGATTTATTATACTAGATATGAAGTTTCTATGATTTAGAAATACAAAAATAAGATATAAGCGTTACAAATTTGCATTGGCAAAAATGTATAAATGAAACGAGAGAATAAAATGAAACGGATGGAGTAAACTTATGCTTTAGGAGAGGTAAAAAAATGGATATAGCAAACTAAAAAAACGAGGGAGTATAAGGATGTCAAAAATAATCCGATTGAGCAATCCGATTCAGAAAGTAATAATTTTGCAACTTTTTTATTTCAGGTCATTACCCGACAATAAACAGATCGGATACATGCCATGACTTTTTGGTTGTTAGATATCCGAAAGGATGAAAAATAGCCTTATTAAATCGGATCGCTCGAATAAGATTATTTCGTTGAATTTAATAATTTTGTGTTTTTTAAATAAAATTTTTACTTTATAGATATATTTTGGATCATCGGATGTCCGATATGACATTTTTCGGATATTTCGCTCGTCGGATATCCGCCTTGGTTTAGATCAAATTTGGATCACATTTAGCTGAACGAAAAGTCGGACGATCCGATTGAAGACCCCTAAGGGAGTACGTACTATACGTACACCCATGAGTAAATTTTTTACAATGTGATATTCACTTTCCTATATGTAATGTTCATTTTGTTGAATGTAATATATATTCACTCTATACTAATTAAATACAAGTTATCACTTAGGCTGAGATGAGTAATCATTCATTTGAACAAAGTCGAGGAGGAGCATTACTAGAGCTTGGTCTTATAATCAAGTATATTGTTTACGTTCCTAAATAACCTAGGTTTTCGTCATTTTTTTCTTTGTGAAGGTTTACCAAGAACTCAATAAGCTTACTCAATCCTTATCGAGGAGTAGAATGTAGTATTATTTTTGATGTAATGCATGTTTGGTTAAAATAATGTCTAGTAATATGTCTGATATATTAATTGGTGATAATGTCATTTCCATAAATGCATAAAAATACTACTACTCCTTTAAGAGATGAATATTGCATATTCTAAAATGAATAATATTAAAATTTAGCATATAATATTATATGATATCAGTATTGGAAATTAACATCAACTACTATTATATATATTTAAAACGTAATACGAATATAGCAATCCGCCATGTAGCGCCCTTTTAACAATTTCAATGAACTGCGAATATTGGCCAAAAATTGTGTTTGTTAAGAATTTAATTGGAGTTGTGGACCTCTCACTTTAAGTATATATAGACTTTACCAACTAAGTTATGCATTATTATGTTGTTTTTTTCATACAGCAAGTTATGCAAAATAAATGAAAATCCAATATAAAGAGAATGGTCAAATAGCTCTTTAAAATATTTCTTAATATATATGTTAAATCACATAAATGTATAACGAATAACGAACAATAAACAATTGCTTGTGTAATTATCTTTTAACGCACTTTATATGATCTTTTTATATTCAACTTTTTTCCCCAATATCTTTTGTTTTTCACTTCAACTATTTAAATTCTATAGCAATCACGTATTCATGAACCAAAATATAACAGTTCAAAAATAATTATTTTCAAATAAATTCAACTCACATAAATTCCTATAATGAATGATCATTATTTGAGAAAAAAAAAAACATTAACAAATGATTTATTTGAAAATAATTAATCATCAATAAATTTGCAAAATATTTTTAATGCTAATGAAAGGGTTTCGTATATACTATCTATATATTCACGTACTTATATTTCATCTTTTAATAAATTTTAATTTGATTTTACCAAATTAAGATTTGTTAAAAACTATTTAGTTAAAACTTATAAAATTTATTAGTAAGCCTTAAACTATTTTTTTAAATCAAATTAAATGATCCAGAGTAAGCACGCGGATCAAAGCTAGTTTATTGTTGAAAACATAAACACATTGTCTTGAAATGAATGTTGTTGCATTCACTCTTAGCAAAAACTTGTGATTTCAATTCATAAAAAGATTCAATAGAAAAAAAAATCACAATTTTAGTAAATATATAATGTTCAAAGAAGAATATTGTTACTTTGCATGAATTTGATCTATATATTACGTAGTACTAGGAAAACCTAATGATAAGTTTTGTGCACTTGAACAAGCTATCGCCCACCTCTGAAAATAACCGAACAACTCAACTAATATAGATAGGGAAGTAGGGATCGAATCCTCAAAAAACTATTAAATTCTACTAGTTCTAAAAAGCTAAAATGTGTAAGGGGCCTTGGTGAAAATTTCGGTAAATGATTAGGACTAAGGAAATGACGGAATTATTGATTAAACTCTATAACCTGTCAGCTTGACTCTCCAGTCACACTACACAACCTCACTAGAGAACCTGACCACCAACAGTCCACCATAACTTCACTGTGTCTCACCACCACCAAGCCACATATATCGTACCTGAACTTTATTCACCGACCCATACAGAATAGTCATCACCAATAAATGTCGAGTTTTCGACCACCCAATACCACCACACCAACAACTTCCAGTTTTGACCAACCATAACCCTGACCACGCTAATCGACCAAACGCTAACTGCCATATTCAACCACACTCAAACAACCAAACCTAACCACCCATTTGAAAAAACCCACAAACTACCCAATTCAACTAACTAATTTAAAACCCTAACAAATTGATATAAAATTATGAAACCCTAAGTACCTATCGAAATTTCAAAGGTGATAAGTAAGAAGAATGAAGGTGGTGTTTGAAAATAAAGGGGGTTTGTGGAGGGGAGGTGGTGGACAACGACCAAAAATAAGAGGTTTGCGGTGGTTGTGGGTGTCGAACAAAGAGAGTGGTGGTGGTGGTGTTAGGCGATGAAAACAAGGGATTTTCTAGTGGGGTGGCTGAAAAAATAAGGGGGTTACTGGTGGTGGTGGTTGCGTCCAGGTGGTTAAGGTTAGTGGTGGTGATGATGGTGATTGACGAAACAAAGGATGCTAGTGGTGGTGGTGATTATTGTGGGTGAAGAAGATGACCAATTTGGTGTACGTGGTGGGTGGAGAAGATAATAGGAAAGATAAATAGGGGCATAATTGTATTTTCATATGAAAATCTTTGCTAAATTGGGAAAGAAACCCAATTGTTGTAACCAATTCCAAGTTACCTCAAAAGAAATTATGCATATAAAAAAAATGGAGGGAGTACTTATGAAAAAAATGAATTTTATACATTGAAAATGAATATGTCATATACAAGGAGTTATTATAATATGGTGCATATAATAATTTGCCTATTTTTAGCAAAGGTTGTGTTTCACATTATATTTGATTGGTAAAGGTTTTTTTTATTTTTATTTTCATTTTATCACATTAACCACATGAGTTTTTGAGGCAAGTCTTGTTTGTGACTGACATATGGCAGGTATATTCATTACTAATACCGGAACACTTATATTATGTACAAGTAAACATCATTATTTATAAAAGTACTTATTTAATTTAATGGTAAAAATGACCGATTTATCATTTCATCATATGATTTTAAAAATAATAAAAAAAAGTACACCCCTTAGTTCACTTAGTAACCCTCATATATATTTATTTTTCAGCTATTTTATAAGTAAACCTGTTAGTGGGTTGGTGGGTAACCTTATTTTGCTATTAGGATAATTCTTCTTCTATTTTAGTAACCTTGTCGTCCTATCAAGGTAACCCACATATTGACTATTGAACTATAGAGTATGTAAATAAGTGGTCACTATCAACTGATGGTATGGTCAACCACATATAAGTATCTTAAGTAATATACATGGGTATCGGAAGCCTTAGGAGTTAGGACTGACATTGTTAGTTGTATGGTATCATATAGCCTCGTTAAATATTGTATTTGTTACGACATATGTTTGAATGTTAAATGTTGGATGTTGTATCATAACTTTGGATGCTCTTGAATGAGAATTTGCATATAACGCACAATAGATAAATTTAATATCGCGTTTTCAATTTAAGAACTTCCATTAAACTTGGTTCATTGTGTTATGACATATGTCAAGTGAATCAAACCTTGCTTATAATTGTTGACTCTGTACCTAGCTCAAATTGAAACCGTAAAATACAATTTCCATGATGATTTTAGCACCATATCCCAAAAAAAATCTAAAACCAATCCATTTTTTTTTTTGAAGGAAAAAACCAATCGATAACTTTATTATAGTCATGCATGCTAGTAGAATGCAACCTATTTTCCATATTGTTAAGGAGTATTGTCTTAATCGGAAAAAAAAAGGTATAATTTGATCTCCATTCAAATGCATATTTTTTGACTATGGAGCATCTATGATTATTTTATTTTTTGAAAGTCAACTATGGAACATATCATCAATATATATGACAATATTATATATAGTTATGTTACAGGAGTCACATTAAGGAGGGGTGATGAGACAATATTAATATTGAATTTATATTTCATATACTTTTATCTTGCAAATACCCATATAAAGATTATATACCCATTTTAGTATTGTTACAAAACACATATCACCAAATTTAGTAAAACTTGAATATGAATGTCAATAATTATAGGGTTTACTTTTTTATTTTACAACTTTTAGGGGGGGAAATCTTGTGCTTATTTTCTATGATTTAATTGTCATCCTCGTTCTTTGCCCCCCCCAAACCCTTGTCTCTCTCTCTCTCTCTTTTTATGTGTGTTTAAGAATCTTTAATACATTATATCTTTACAATCATAGACAAAAAAAAAAAAGAAGATTTTTTTTAAGGAGTGATTGCATATAAAAACACAAAGAATAATTGAGAGATAGCTTGCGAGGCTAGCTAAACCTATCTTGAAAGGTCCCACCCCGATATCATATTCGGGGTGGGGAGAAGGAGGGTATCGGGCTAAGGAGTTAGAAACAAATAATGAATGAGGGCCCTCATTCAATGCATGGTCCCTTAGGTTGTTCTGACGGTGGTATATTATTGGTTTGGTTAAGACGTTGAAATGATGAATATGCTACAACGACAGAACCGATTTGCATAAGAGTACCACCATGGTACCGAAAGAGCATTTGGTGGAATTTCCTCCATGATATTGCAACTTCAAATGTTTTCGTCTATGTCTGGTTCAGCTTTGCATCAGGTTATTCAAGCATCTTGGCCTTCCTCCACTTGTTTCCAATTGATAGTATGTTCTCATGTTTTTTTTTTTTCTTATTAAACTTTTGCCTTGTGCATGCTCCAATTGTACGTGACATCAAGTGTTTGATATATTAAAAAATATATATATACTGCAGGCAGGAGTCCTTTCACCAGAAATATTTGGGAAAGTCAAGGCAATGAAGACAATTCATGATCTTATATTTCCTGACACAAGTGATGAAGTTTGGAAATGTAAGCTATGTTGGGCTCTCTCTTTCTATATTCATAATCATGGTTAAAAATGATTTCTCCATCATAAAAAGACAGGAAGAAAACCCTTCATTATTGGAGTATTAGTGATTAATTATCACAAACATTCAAGTACATTAATTGCAATAGTGTATGGTACAATACTAATATTGGAGATGATGACGAAGAATGCGCGAGCTAACAACTAGTGCATCAGTCTTAGCATTGTCTACATTCCTGTAATTGCTGTTTTTCACTGATGAACCCCTCAACTCCGAGCTTGGGAGATTAGCATTGTCTAGTGGGATTATTGGGGAGTTAGCCGGGGTCACTTATCATTAATTGATAAAACTATATATACTACCATACAAATATTGGAACCCTAAGGAAAGGAAGGAAAATTTGTTATATCTTGGAAATCGTGCTTTGTGCCTCATAACCTTGCCTGTGGTATAATATTCTTCTCCGCCATGGATGAAAACGAATAAAACAAACGCCAAAAGGAAAACCAGTCAAGGACACTTATTTGATTCTTATTTTTTGTTGATGTTGTTAGGAGGATATAACTAATATCAGTGGGGAGTATGTGATAGCAGGTTGTTTCGTCATGGGAGCTGCAATTCAATGGACCGCTCTAGGAACAGCTATAGTTAATAAATTTGAACTTTAGTATCGGGTATTCTTCAACCTTTTTTAATAACAATGTCTGCGATGAGAGCTAATGTGTTCAATATTAATTTTCAAGACAACCTCATTCGTGGTGAACTGATGTTACTCTTTGTATACCACTGGAAAACTTATCGTGTGCTTGGTGTGGGTTGTATTATGACATGGGCATCTCGGATTCCCTGGCTCTCGCAGCCATTATGTCTTCTAAAGGGATTGTAGATATTGGTTTATTTAACATGTTCATTGATTCTCAGGTAATTAAGTTAAATTCAATGGAATGAATTAATTACATACACGTACTCCATATATAATAATTCAATCCTAACATGATGTTTTTGGTTTTTGGTTTTGGCGGCAGTGATTGGAAACTCAACATATGCCTATTTGATTCTTGTCACAATTGTAGTCGCAATTGCAGTACCCGTATAATAAAGCTCCTATATCATTCTCCAAGGAAGTATATCGGATACCAAAAAGAGATATTTTGAGTTGCAACCTAGAAGCTCATCTCCGAATTCTTTCTTGCATTTCAAAACCATATCATGTACCTGAATCGTCACACTACTGCTCTATCAAACCCAACCTCAAACAACATGATTGTGGATGTTCTACACCTTGTAAAGTTGTCCGGAAGATCACAACCCATATCAATATCTCATGACTTACAACAAGGAAATGCATTTGAAAACATGACTTTACTCGGAAGAAATAATTCATCTTTTAGGTCATTGATTCAAAGAGCTAATTGGAAGACTATCTCTTTATCACTTTTTCACAACAGTCACCCAACCTAAAGCAATGCATGATGATAATGTATTCTTGCCCTCAACAATCTAGCCTCTTCATCATCTACCATTCCATAGGAAACTTAGTTTGTTGATGGATCTATTGAATTTGAGGATCCTAGCCAGCGTGCCCTCAACATTATCATCCTTGAACAAGCTCCGTGCTCTGTTGGGATTTTTATCAACCGAGGAACATTAGCCTGAGTTGTCAAATCTCACTCAGTCGTTGTGCATTCACAATCACAATCACAATCGTGCGAGCAGAATGAGTTTTCAGCAGCAGTGGTTATGATAGGAGGGGTAGATGATCAGGAGGCAGTAGCTTATGCTAAGGTATTGCCCTGGACCTAAGGATGGGTCCTTGTTATCCGACTTGTTGCTTTCGAAGATGACACCGAGTTAACCGTTGTTGATTCTACAACCCTATCCGATATCAAAGAGTATACAAACACCAACCCACAGTTTAATACTCAGAGCAAGTGGTTCGTGAAGGCTCACAAACCGCAAAATTGTTAAGGTCAATTGCAGAAGACTTTGATCATTATTGTAGGACGAAGACACAATTAGATTGTCCTCAAACAGCAGGGTTCAAGATTGGAGTGAAGTACGCGAACTTGGAATCCTAGGAGACATCCTTGCTTCACCAGATTTCCAGGAAAGACATCGATTTTGTGGTTCAACGACAACATCAATGGATTTCAAATAGAAGTCTACAGAACTTGTAGTGTGTAAACTTGTACATTCCCTTACAATATAATCAATTCAAGTAAAATAGTTTTGTGGTATTACACATGAGCTAATGACTTGTTAATTAAGTCTCTACTTTCTAATCTTGTAGTTCATTGACCTAAACATGAAGTTACATTCAACCTAATTTAGCAAAGGCAAAAGTTTGCCGTTGCTTAATTTTTTTCCCCTCCAACTCGCATAAGTGCAAGGCTGAACTGCAACAACCTTTAATAGAGCATTATTATAGAGGACATATAAATTGTATTTAGTACTCATGATCATAAATTCAGTGTCATATACTTACTAGTAGGCTAATAACTAGTTTAGCAGGAACCTTTATAACCTTAAGACTGCTACACAATATCAAGATTTTTCACAACTTTCCTTCGAAGAATAAATATTTTCTCAAATAAAAAATGACAATGAGTTAGAAATTAGATGGGCTCAAAGCACAACTTAATTAAAGATAAATAAAAGATAGCGCACCAAAGATATGGAATACACACAACATAACACTTTCTCTAGGTGTTAGGTGCTTGGATTGAAAGTTGAAGATAATTGCACTGTGGAGTGAAATGTCTATGACTTATATGATTTGCATCTAGCCCACATGGTTTTGGGGTGTAATGGAAGGAGCAAGTTGAGGAGAAAGAGTGGTTAAAATTAGAGAGAAACATGGAGATAGCACTATGAAAGGAGAAAAATAGGTGATCGGAAAGGAGGAGAAAGAAATCAACTCATTGTTAATTAGGCTACAATTAAAATCATAACGATTAAGTATATAATCTATCGATCTATAATTTTCATAACTTAACTAATTACTAAACAAACCACTGCTGACTCACTAAGTGTATCATATTAATAAAAGTCTAGACAATAGCCTGTTATAATTAAACAAAAACAAAAAATATTTTTTTCTTCAATAAAATTTGTCACTCCTACTTCTATCTACACAACACTTTTTCATAATTTTTTTTGAAATTCGTTCATATAATAATTCTTCTAACTGTTTCCTCTACACCAACACATCATCAATAGTAGCAAAATATTATTTTCATCTAACTGTAATTTATTTTTATTAATTAAAACTGTAATTATTATAAATTGTGCATCGTACAAGTACTAATCTAATGTTAGTTTATAGTATATATAGACTAATAAAACCAGCTAATAATTAACAACCAAAACATTGGCTTGCACTTCCATTTCAATTGTTTGGTACTCTACATTTAAGATTCAACCATAGCATGCTATTGCTAACTAACGCATAATGGTCAACATATCGCAACTTCGAACCCCTTTCTCTTGTCAAATTTTTACCCTCTTTTTTTTTGGGCCGACTAATAAATCATTATAATATGCAAATATGCATATTACAATGGCATTATAAAGTAATATGTTAAAAGTTTAGGAGTAAAATCGTTTTTTATATGCATTGTAAGAAATAGTACAGTAATAAATTTTTTTACTTATTTACGAAAATGTCATCTGATTTTCTATGACATATATTTTTTTTAAATAATAATAATTATTATTATTATTATTATTTTTTAATTTCTTTGTCTTTGTTTCCGATTTCCCCTTTTTCCCTTCTCTTACGTTTTTCCTCCTCACTCATCTCAAACCAAACTTCTAGCTCCCCAAATTCATTCTTCCACTTCAATCTTCAATATTCAACAGGTAAACTATTTTTATTTTTAATTTCAATTTCTGTAATTAAAATTCATATTAATTTACATTTAATTGTTGATTTCAATTTCAATTGTAGTTGCTATTATACAAATTATTGATTAGAAACTTGAAACTCAGAATTTCTTAGATTTTTTTTAACTTTTTGATTGATTCAGATTTGTAGATGTCATTGTATTTGTATTTGAGATTTTATTGCCTTATGATTAAACTCTTTATTATTATTATTTTTTTTTTTATTATCAAAAATTGTTAGAATTTATTGTAATTTATTGATTTGTACTCGAATTGAACTGCATGATCTTAACCTAATTTGATCCGTGATTAATTTGGCAGTGATAATATCTAAGTTGTTTCGAATTCGTGTTACGAAGCGATGGCAGCTTCAGAAGAGACTAGTTCATTGTTTCCTATTTTCATTTTGACTATGATGGCACTGCCTCTAGTGCCTTATACGATTTCGAAGTTGTGTCGTGCCGCTTCGAAGAAGACGAAAACCTTGCATTGTCAGTGTGCAGTGTGTGCTCGGTCTGGAAAATATCATAAATCGTTGTTTAAAAGGGTTTGTGGTCATTGTGTTTATCAATTGTAAATTGTTATTGGCTTATTGTTTTTCGAAGGTTTGTATTGTTGTCGTTGTCGTATGCTTAATTGAGTTGATCATGTGCAGATTTCGAACTTCTCCACTTATAGTAACTTGACACTCATGTTGCTATGGGTTATTATGGGATTCTTGGTTTATTACATAAAGAATATGAGCCGCGAGGTATGTATATTTTGAAAGTGGAATAGTTGAGATTTTATGCTACACTTGTAATGTGCTAATGTATGATACAACTTCTAAGTTTCGACATGCTGTGCTTGATTCCACGGTGTAAAACTGAGCTACCTGTTGCTTGATTATCAGGTTCAAGTTTTTGAGCCGTTCCATATTCTTGGTGTGGAACCTGGAGCTTCTGATTCAGAGATTAAGAAGGCATATAGGAGGCTTTCTATCCAATATCATCCTGATAAGAATCCGGATCCTGGTAAATGCTGTTTGTGTGGATGACAAATCGATTTGATTTATGTCATTGGTTCATATCGATCCTCATAACAGCCGGGCATCTTTTGTTTTCTTTGCAGAGGCTAACACGTATTTTGTGGAGTATATATCAAAAGCTTACCAGGCTTTGACTGATCCTGTTTCGCGTGAGAATTATGAAAAATATGGTCATCCTGATGGTAGACAAGTACAATCTCTTATCACGCTAAGGCTTCTTTTCATTAGTTAAAATACAATCATGTCTTCCGTTGCAAATGTATAGTGGACATCTTATGGATGTTATCTTTTTGGACGTGTGCAGGGATTCCAAATGGGAATAGCTCTTCCCCAATTCCTGTTAAATATTGAAGGTGCATCTGGTGGGATAATGTTGCTTTGGATAGTGGGAGTTTGTATCTTGTTGCCATTGGTTATAGCTGTAATCTATCTCTCAAGGTCATCCAAGTACACTGGAAACTATGTTATGCATCAGACACTTATGGCGTATTATCACTGGATGAAGCCATCACTAGCCCCAAGGTACTTGCTACTTAGGGATTTTATTATCAGGGAAACTTCTTTTATTAAAACATTTTTTGAACTGAATTAAGATACTGTGGGACATTAAATGTGTGAGTCTGGCTCTCATTTGGTATATTACTTAATATTTTCGTCAAATTCGATGCATTCACCAGACTTTTAATTAATACATGTGAAAGTAAATTATGCATACCTTTTGTGTTGTGTTGCGTATTTTCATGCGTACATCATGTCATAATGAATTACTGATAGTGACTGCAAGAGCCAACGCTATCTAAACTGAATATTGCCATTGATAGGGTTTGAATGGTTTACATATGGGTAGTCTTATCCCTTGATAGCCTTAAATTCAAAGTATTATGAAGATTGATTGTTGCAAACTTCCAATGGAAGCTTTGCTTATTATACTTTTGAAGGGTGTCCAATGTGTGGTTGATCCACTTGCAATATTCAATGTGTATTATGATGTTAGAGTATTGGGAGAAATAAATGGAATAACTCACCTTTAAGGATCCATTAATATATATGGGCCCTTTGGTTGGACAAAGGGAAATATAATGACTTTGGGAATGGGAATGAGGGAGAATGGAGTGATGATATCTTAGATATGGGTAGTTTGTTTTAGAAATAAAAAGAATGGAGGCCATTATACAACCACCATAAAAACCACCCAACCACCATATCAACCACCCACTTCTCCTCCCCCACCCCTCGCCAATGCCGCCACCCCATAAACCACCTCTACCGCAACTCTAGAAACCCTAACCAACATGAAACACCCTAACCACCCCAAAATAAAACATCCCGCCACCCCCTTAAACCACCTCTGCCGCCCCAACACCATTTGGTTGCTGTCCCTAGCCACCCCTTCTCGACCCTTCGCCGCCTCTTATAACCCTCCAATCACCAGTGGTTTTGTGGGGAGGGTGGGTGGTTGGGGGGTTATAAGGGGGTGGCGAAGGGAGTAGGAGGGGCAGCGAAGCGTGGCGATTAGAGGTGGGGTGGTTTCGGTGGTGGTTACGGTGGGTGGCAAGTTGTTTTTGTTGTTGGATGGTTAGGGTTTCGTGGGTAGGGTTTGCGGAGCCGGTGAGGGGTGGGGCTGGGGTTTCGCGACACTGACGAGCAGTGGGGGAGGTAGTTTGTGTGGTGGAAGGTGAGGAAAGAGAATAGAAAAGATGGGGGGGGGGGGTAGAGAGGGAAACCGAAATAATAGCAATTACCAAAAAATCATCAACACACTAATAGATAAAAAAATAAAACGGACATAAAAACCACAATAAAAAAAAACAAAAAAAAAATAAAGAATAAAATAAAAAACAAAAAAGAATAAAAAGTGTTAAAATGGGGGTAGGGAATGGGAATGGTAAAATGGCGTAACAAACACCGTCAAAGGGAATGGTGGCAGTTGATTCCCATTCCCTTTGATTAATACCTCCAACCAAACGGCCTCTTAATATGAAGGGAAATAGTGTTCCTTCTTTTTGCTGGTTTCTTAATGGATGGGTTTTGTATCGAAGTTGGTTATTTAGATAAGAAGAGTGGTGATATAGTTTCTTGTATCTAAAAAACAACAAAAGAAACATAATTGTTGTAGTGATAATAGCACTTAGTGTGAAGAAGCAAATCAAATGGTGGGAAAGTCTGGAAGGTGCTAGTTGTAAAAAAAGTTCTTGGTAAACAACGCGAGTTATAGACTCGTTAATTAAGTGGAACTAATTTAAGTCCCAATATGTGAGAGAAATACCAATTTAATTAGGTGTATTTCCATGTCTTCAGTAACTATCAAGAGCCTATCTAATTCCCCAATATCAATCTTCTTAGGCCTCCGCCTACCTCTTCTTTGCTGATTATCCAGTGGACTACTGCACTGTTTTATTACATTTCTCGATTATATCATTTTGCTGCTTCTGTGAACAAAGTATTTATGTTCTGTCTCCCAACATATGCTCAAAAACACACCATTCTCTGTCCTATTTCTTAACATTGTGAACTTCGAGTGTGATATCTGTTTTGTTATTTATGTGGTGTTTTCTGGTCCAGCAAAGTTTTGGATGTATTTAGCAAAGCAGCTGAATACATGGAAATTCCAGTTCGACGGGTTGATGACGAACCACTTCACAAACTGTTGCTGCTGGTCAGGAGTGAATTGAACTTTGACAACAAAAACATCAAACAAGAGCAAGCTAAATTTTTGAAGCAGCATCCTCCAATTGTAAAGGTATTTTTAAGATCCTATTCTTTGCATTTGTGTCTGTGATATTCAAGAATTTGATACTAACATATTCAAATTCTTTCATGTTAGACACAATTGTTGATTCAAGCCCATTTAACTCGGGAAACAGCTGACTTACCTCCAACACTGAATGGTGATCTAAAACGTGTCCTGGAACTTGCACCTCGTCTACTTGAGGAATTGATGAAGGTAACTTTTAAATTTTGCATTGTAGTTAATTAAGCAATTGAAATCTGTGATTGCATGACATGATGTGTTTATATGTGTGGCAATTGAGAACTTTTGGTTAGTGTGTTAATTGCTAAATTTTTTTGAATTGGTGATGTTGATTCTCACTATCTGCTCTGTTTTAATTTCTGGTTATGTTTCTTAAAAGGTTTTACAGTTATATGTTAGTAGGAATCGTTGACATCCTGGAATAAAATTAGAGAAGTTTATATCTTATATCTTATATTTATATTTAGTGAATTGTTCCAAGTTGTTAAGGGCCAACTCTATGACACTAGCTTCAAATTTTAAATATGATATTATATTACTCATACTGCAAAAGTTGAAGTTGATATAAGAATTTTATTGCTCCCAAAACTTCAAAACAAAGTAGATTATATTAGCGCAAGTTAATTTTAAGTTGGACTGAATAAAGATGATCAAAGAGTTGGGATTTCTCATTAGAGTTACTAATTGAATTTAAAATTATACTTGTTTGTTGAATTCCCCATGAATGCAGTTATTGTCAATATCTGAATTATATGTGAAATCATTTGCAATAGACACAGGTAAATTCGAAAGAATACGTAGTATTTTTCATATATGTTTGGAAGTGTACAAGATTGTTTGGATCTTCAAAATTGATTTGAGGACAACTTTTTTGGATCAAAGAAATAATAGGTTTTTTACAAGTTGTTTAGTTACGCTTCCTTTTCCAGATTAATTCCAAGCCCATCATCTATTGCTGGTTTAGGTGTTGTATTTGTGATGTTTTGATATACAATCCTTACATATTTCGTGATTGCAATGTCGTCTCCAATCTATCTTTTAGGGTTCTTTTTCTTTGATACTTGTTTGCAGATGTTTGGTGTTTCTTAAATTTGTCACAATTTGTTGCAGATGGCATTAATACCGCGTACAGCCCAGGGTCATGGGTGGCTTAGGCCAGCAATCGGGGTTGTTGAGCTTTCTCAGTGTGTCATTCAGGTGCGCTAGTTTTTGTTAATTTTGCATGATTGACAGATTGTGTGAAGGAAGTGCTATACATGCCAATCTGATTAATTTGAGCAGCTCTATCTTTCAATTGCTTTAGTTTACTGGTATATTTATCTTGGAAGTTCAGATTTTAACTTCCTTCTCACATTCAAGTTTGATTCCGGTTTGCTTGCTTTTTTAAGCTAGGCCTTTGTTGACCACTTGACCCAATTTGGGTACAATCGTAAGGACTAAGGGTAGATTTAGTCCTGATCTGTATAACATAAAATTTAAATGTTCAGATGTAGGTAGAAGGAATCCAGGAGGTGATTAGGTGAATATAGAGCTTCAAAGACATATTGATCAGTAATATCTCATGTTCCATTTCTTTCTCCATTTTCCGAAATGTTTAATATTCTGTTACCCTCTTCTAAACATGGCCTGTTAAGAGTCAAAGCTGGGGAGGAAAATATGTCTCTCCTTAGGACTTAGGTCACCACCCATAGCTCATAAAAGTGAGATATGATCAACAAGTTGATCTTGATGATGGAAGACTCTCAAAAACACAAACACACGATTTGTTCTAGCAGATTTCAGTTATCATGTGTTCATAATCCTCTACTCACATTATTTAGCACTCTAGTAAAATTCTTTTCCAGTAGATGCTGTGTAGTTCTTCAAAGCAAGTAATATATCTGTTTCACAATGGCTAAAATTTGCTGCTCAAGTAAAACAAGGTCTTCTAGAAAATATAGATATAAGTATTCTTGAATAATTTTAATCGAGGGAAGAAGCATGCCAAAAAGAAGATTGTTTGTTCTCTCAGCTTACAAAAACTTAAAGATTCTCTGCTTGTTTTCAGCCAATTATCACTTTTTAAGCACTGTTGCCTTGTTTGTCATTCAGCTTGATCTGAAAGGGTCTGCAGTCTTTGATTCTGTTGCTATTTCTGGAGGTTCTGTTTTGTTGTGTTGTTCCATTGAAACCCTTTGTTTTATGTCCTTCATGCTATGAAAACTATGTGGGTTCTCATTTGTTTTGGTCAACTTAATGCGCAGGCTGTTCCTCTGAGTGCTAAAAAAGCTGGAGGAGGATCATATGAAGGCATTGCACCTTTCTTGCAGCTGCCACATTTTAGTGAGGCTGTTACCAAAAAGATTGGACGCAAGGTTTGTGATGAACAATATTATTTAGCATGCATACTTTGTGCACTTGTTCATTATTGCTTATTTCAATGTTTTATTTTTATTTTTATATCTTAGGATATAGAAATTATGGATATAGCCTAGGCACTGTGAATGGACGCAAGTTGTAACCTGATTCTAACATTACAATCTCAATAATTCACATAATCTAGTGTTAAGACATGGCTCTTAGAGAAACTTAGTTAGCAACATAGCAAAAATTGTAGAATAGAGCATCTTTAAGAAAAGGAAGAATGCCTTTTCCTATGTATTTTGCTGATAATGAGGGCTATTGCACAGGCAAGACATATATTGCTAAACAAACCCCTCTAGTCTTTTCTCTCTGCCTACTCTACATCTTCTTGTTGCTGTCAATTTGTCATATGTAGAACTGAACCTTTCTTTTACCTTAATATATTTTCAGAAGGTGAGGACGTTTGAGGAGCTCCGGGATTTGACTCCACAAGAGCGTGCGGACTTGCTTTCCAAAGTAGCTGGTTTTTCTGATGCTGAAGTAGAGGATATAGAGAGGGTTCTTGAAATGATGCCCTCCTTATCCATGGAGGTCAAGTGTGAAACAGAAGGTGAAGAGGGTATACAGGAGGGTGACATTGTAACTGTTCAGGCTTGGATCAAACTGCAACGCCCTAATGGCTTGATTGGCGCTCTCCCCCATGCTCCTTACTACCCAAATTATAAGGATGAGAACTTTTGGTTTCTTCTTGCAGATCAGAATTCTAATGATGTTTGGTTCTCCCAAAAGGTTAACTTCATGGATGAAGCAACGGCTGTTACTACGGCTTCCAAGGCAATTGAGGAAATGATGGAAGTTTCAGGGGCAAATGTGCAAGAAACCAGTGTAGCAGTTAGGGATGCTGTAGAGAAAGTGAGGGGTGGATCCCGCCTGGTGATGGGGAAGTTCCAGGCCCCTGCAGAGGGGAACTATGGTTTGACTTGCTTCTGCTTGTGTGATTCTTGGATTGGGTGTGATACAAAGACAAGCTTGAAGGTGAAAATTCTGAAGAGAACCAGGGCTGGTACTAGAGGTGCTGCCATTTTAGATGAAGGCCCTGTGATGGACGATGGGGCAGAGGAGGAAGAAGAAATCGAGGAAGAAGAATATGATGAAGATTATGAAAGCGAGTACAGTGAAGACGAAGAAGATGAGCAGGACACAAAGAAGGGGCCCACTGCTAATGGTGATGCTCGTAGGAAGAGTAAACAGTCAAGTCCTGAAGGTTCTGAGTCAGAGGATGAGTAGAAAAATCTTTTTTCATAATTTTTTTGGTAAGTAGATCGATTAATAAACTACTCCCTAGGAGTAGTTTTGTTATAGTGTAATGTGAAAACTAACAATAGTTTGATATGTTTGTTCAAATTATACACACATTTTTTATAGATTGGTTATTTAGAGTTTTTAATGAATGCGCAATTCACAGTCATTTAAGCTCTCTCATGTAACCTATTTTATTTGGGAAACAATAGTTATACCTGCACTAAAAGACTTGGGTGCAGATATTACTGCATTACTCTTAACACTGTGCCCATTCCTGAAATGGTTGAAACTTTCAATCTTCAGCAGCTGATATATTTATCAGTACAGGATATGAAATATGGAACAAAGGGAATAAGAATAAACAAAAGGGAACTAGGGAGAGAGTTATTATGAAATGTACAATTGTAGATTTTTAGAAGCCGTCTAGATCGAATCAGGCTGAAAGTAGATCAAAACCAATCTTTAGTACCTCTAGACTCTCCCAAATAAGCAATAATGTCATAACGTTGAACTATATCATTAGCCTTCGATTGAGGCCACCCGAGAAGCTTTCCTGGGTCTCGGAAAATTTTCGCCTTAATCTTTCACCGCGTGCTATGAACCACCACAAGACCCCCCTAATCAGTTTCAGCCTCCAAAAACCGTTATCATCTCTCTATTGAGGAATTCGGAACAAGGGAAAACAATTATTTCAAGGACCTTATAAAACCTGAATCGTTCCTCTTTAGGCCTTCTCAGTTCTCACCACAAATTGTCTGGTCTGGGTTCATATTTTTACCATAAGAGCACCTTGGATGTTTTTACCAAAATTTTTTTCCGGGACCCTGAAAACTCAAATAACAGTTAATTATAGCCTTCGATAAAGGCCTCTTGAGGGGCTTTCCCGGGACCCAGCCAATTTTCGCCTTGTTTTTGCTCCGCGTGCTATGGACCTCCACAGTACCCCCACGACCAATTTCAACCTCCCAAAACGTGTTACTATCCCTCTATTGAGGATTTCCGAACAAGGGAAAAACAATTATTTCAGGGACTTAATAAAAACCAATTATCGTCTCTCTTTAAACCTTTTCACCGCAAATTGCTTGGTTTGAGTTCATATTTTAATCATATGGGCACCCCAACTGGTTTTTTACAACTTTTATTTCCGGGACCCCGAAAACTAAAAAAACAGTGAATTATAATCTTCGATTGAGGCCTCCCGAAGGGCTTTATCGGGATCTGGACAATTTTTGCCCCGTTTTTTCACCGCGTGCTATAGACCACCATAGTACCCCCCACAGTCGAGTTTTGGCCCCCAAAAACTTGTTATCATTCCTCTATTGAGGATTTCCAAACAAAGGAAAGACAACTCCACCTTGTAAAAACCGGTTATCGTCCTTCTTTAGGCCTTTTTACCCAAAATCGTTTAGTCTGGGTTCATATTCTAACCATATGAGCACCCCGGATGGATTTTCCCAATTATTTTTTCGGGATCCCCGAAACTTAAAAAGCAATGGATTATAGCATTCGATTGAGGCCTCCCGAGAGCTTTCCCGGACCCTGAAAAAAATTCGCCCTGTCTTTCCACCACATGTTATGGACACCATAGGACCACCCACGACCGATTTCGCCCCCAAAAACATGCTATCATCCCTCTATTGAAGATTTCCGAACAAGGGAAAAACAACTATATTAAAAACTTTATAACTACCTGTTATCGTCACTCTTTAGGCCTTTTCACCTCAGAATGCCTCATCTGGGTTCATATTTTAACTATACGAGCACCGGGGATGTTTTTTCCCAATTTTTTTTTTTCAGTACCCCGGAAATTATAAAAAATAAAAAAAAAACCGGTGGAATAGCCTACGATAATAGAGGCGTCCCGACCGAGGGCTTTCCCAGGACGAGGACAATTTTCACCCTGTAACCTCGTGCTATGGACCATCACACGACCTCCCATAATCGGTTTCGGCCTCCAAAAACCTGTTATCATCCCTAGCTCTATTGAAGATTTTCAAATAAGGGAAAAACATATGTTTCAATAACCTTAAAAAAAACTTGTTACCATCCCTATGTAGACCACTTCATCCTAAGTCTGCTTATCTGGGTTCATTTTTTAACCATACGGGCACCTCGGATGGTTTTTTCCAACTTTTTTTTTCGGAACCCTAAAAACATTGGATTATAGTCTTTGATTGAGGCCTCATGAGGGCTATCCCAGGACCCGGACAATTTTCGCCCCCTTTTCTCACCATGTGGTACGGACCACCACAAGACTCCCCAGGATTGGTATCGGCTCTCAAAAACCTGTTATCATCCCTCTATTGAAGATTTCCGAACAAGGGAAAAACACCTATTTAAAGGACCTTATAAAAACCTTTTATAATCCCTCTTTAGACCTTTTCACCCCAAATCGCCTGATCTGGGTTCATAGCTTAACCATATGAATAATTCGGATGGGTTTTCCCAACTTTTTTTTCCAAGACCTCGGAAACTTAAAAAACAGTGGATTACAGCCTTCGATTAAGGCCTCTCGAGGGTATTTTCTGGGACCCAGACAATTTTCGCCCTATTTTCTCACCATGTTCTATGGACCACCACAGGAACCCCATGATCGGTTTAGGCTCCCAAAAACCTGTTATCATCCCTCTATCGAGGATTTTCGAACTAGGAAAAAACAGTTATTTCAAAACCTTATTAAAACATGTTATAGTACCTCTTTATGCTTTTTCACCGCAAATTGTCTTATTTGGGTTCATATTCAATTCTAACCGTAAGAGCACCTCGGATGGTTTTTCCCAACTTTTATTTCCGAACCCCGGAAAGTAAAAATATAGCGGGTTATGGCCTTCGATTGAGGTCTCCCGAAGGGCTTTCTCGGGACCCGCATAACTTTAGCCCTGTTTTTTCACCATAAATCGCCTAGTTTGGGATTATATTTTAACCATACGAGCACCCCGAATGGTTTTTCCCATCTTTTATGCCGTTACCCCGGAAACTAAAAAAACTGTGGATTATAGTCTTCGATTGAGACCTCTTGAGGATCTTTCCCGGAGTCCCGGAAAATTTTCGCCTTTTTTTTCATTGCGTGCTATGGACTACCACATGACCCCCCACGATCGGTTTCAGCCCCCAAAAACATGATATCATCCCTCTATTGAGGATTTCCGAACAAGGGAAAAGTAGCTATTTCAGAGACCTTATAAACTTGTTATCATCCCTTTTTAGGTCTTTTCACCCAAATCTCTTACTCTGGGTTCATATTTTAACCATACAGACACCCTCAATAATTTTTCTCAGTCAATTAACAGTGGATTTGTAATAGGTTGTAAAGATCGATAAAGAACTTTGACATCAAATCATCAACTAGTTCTCATGATCAATGCAACAAATTGTGGGGTAATTGGCAGAAAAGCTAGTGCATAATCCACACAAATTGCAGAACTTTAAAATTGTCCAAGGTCCACGTACTTATATACTTCCCGGCCACTCCATTTTTTTTTTTAATTTATTTCCGGTCTAATTTGTTACCTAATAATAATTATTATTATTGTTTAATAATTAGCTAAATACTTGATAAACAAACATATACCGAGTACAACATAATCTACTGTAAAAATTATACATGCACCGTATACACAAAGATTTGATTTGTAGCTTAAAACATTATTAATTATGATTAATATTGATATATTAATAAATGGAAATTTAAAAAAAGTTAGAGAAAAAGAGTAGTGCATAAAGTGTTGATTGGGATAAGTGAGTGAGCGAGCAAGAAGGAAGAATCCATGTGAAGACTCAATTCTCAAACAACACATAAATATTTTGTTAACGATTTGCCAGCTTGTTTTTGCATTACTTCATAGTTTAGACTTGTCGTTATTTAACCTCTTTTTTTTTTTTTTTTTTTATAATTTTCCTTATGACCATAATCAATTATATACAATTACCCGCCAAAATTAAAATAATAATGTTACTCCTGCCCTAAGCAATAATGCAATCATGCATATATATCCTTCCTTCACATATTAAGCATTGTTTCATAGTTTTATGGTCCCTAAACGTTTCTAAATCATAAAGTTCCGTACGATTGAACTTTTGTTGGTTTTCAATTCTTTGATTAAGCTAATCTTTAACTTAATTAATCAATATTTCGACTGTTTAACTAGCGAAATGTTATTGTATAATCATCTCGATTTAATTGCTATCCAGAATATTTTATTTTTTGAACAAAAATTTGTGAGTCAAAGGAAAACCAATGCAAGGCAGTGAAATATTATATTATTCTCTTTGTTCCCTTTTGTTTCTTACGTTTGAAATCTTAACGTTTATTCATAAGATGGAAGATTCTATTAAATTATTTTCAATATATCAAAAATAATACAATCGTGTAGGATCTTGTTTGATGTTTAAGTCTCAATGGATACGTTATTAATATACAATTATTATTATTATTCTTACGTACATACAATAAAAGATATTTAAAGTCAAACAAGTGTGTTATCATATGTGCAAGTCAAAACCTATCAAATAAAATAAAACGGAGAGAGTATAATAATTATATACGGGTCCAATTAATGCCCTCTTATGCAACTAAATTCTATTATTGGCTCTATTTCATGTTTATTGTATCGCAAGCTAAAGCACTATTAACCAGTAAAATTGTCATTATTCATTTAATTCCAAAAAAGTCTTCAACTATGATTTCAATGTTGGATTGATTTGAGCTGGCTTCAATTTTTTGGATCTTCCACACGCTTGCATGCATGAATTGAATTTAATGTAGCAAATTAGCACACAGTAACATAATTTGTACGTATTAATCAAGTTGATGACATTATGCATGAACAAAGTGCGTGTAAGAGTGAAACACAATTTTGGAAGATGAATAGATGATAATGCTAATTAAGATTAGTCTTCTTCCTTTTAATTATTCGATGGCACACAAGACAAACTCTTGAGTTACTACAATCACATTGCACTTCGATCCTTCACAGTTGTTTCCATCAAATGCACGGATCATTGCAATTCAATAATAGAAGTAATACGATTGTTGATCGACTAACCTCTTGATCTTATTTTGCTTGCGACATTTGCTTTTTTTTATTTTGGATTGAATTAAAGCTCGGTCATAACTTCAATTAATTTTGAGCGTACCAATAAATTCAATTAACATTGATGGAGTACTTGTGTTTTTTTATCAGATTGGGTGTTTTTAACAAGTAAAGTTTTTTATTGATACAGAGCTCTTAATAATTAGCTATTTGTTGTTCGATCATCTATATATAAATTATTACAAATACCTAGCTCAAAGTAATATAATCAGCACCTTAGAGCCCTTAAAAAATTCTAGTACGTACTCCATAGCAGCTTATCCTACAATCAGGTGGCCGGCCAAATGCATATGTTGAGGTATGTGTATGTGTGGTAACACTTTGAGGGACAAAAATAGAAATGTAGACACTAGCTATAGGAAGAAAGTTGGAGTTGTCGATATATAGGGCCGACTATATGGAAAGAGGATCAAGAGATGCACCGAAGGGTTGGGCTAGCAAGAATCTCCGTAGAGGTAGAAGGACCAAAGACGACTTGGATGGAATTAAAGGGGTTCAAAATTATAAACATAGTGAGGTGTTTAGAACCTTATTTGGCTTTGAATAAGAATGAATGGATCGGAGCTTAGGTTTTCGTGGATGACTATATGGAACGATCAAGTATTGGTTCATGCATCTGATCCTATCCTTTTGAGATTAAGGCTTTGATTATGTTTTGTATAGACTAAGGCCAAAGTAAGTACATATCCAAGTTGCTCTTAAGTCTCTTTTTCTTAGAACTTGATTCGAATTTCATGTTTATTTGAATTTGGACAACTCAATAACTAAAGAGGCCGGAGAGTTTGGCATTTTGGCGTGCCACAATAAAAACTTAAATTAATTTTGGGCAACATGTAGTTGGTAAATCACTCACTAAGCTTGCATCAAACAAACAAACAAACAGAGAGTGAGGGGTAGCTCAAGTGGTAAAAGCTTTCCTCCCGGTTTCAGGAGATCCTGGGATCGATTCTCACCCCCGCCCTTATGGCACCCTAGCACCAAAAAAAAAAAAAAA
>PYUH01000120.1:2854099-2875112 GCA_016808085.1 Suaeda aralocaspica | reverse complement strand
CCAAAAAAAAAAAAAAAAAAAAAAAAAAAAAAAAAAAAAACAAACAAACAAAAAAATACTCACTAAGTATAGTAATGTGACATTACTTTCTGCCAAAGATGTAATAATATGCATGTTAAATGTTAATTATTCTACTGGTAGTTGTTATATATACCTTAATAAATCCTACTGTGTATGTGGTGTAGTAGTGGTATACTGGTATATGTGACATCTTAACCACGAATCCATTTTCATATATGATTATATGATGACATATACCATAATTTTCGCTAATAGTTTTAGCTGCCTTTAGCTTATCTTCTTTTATATATGGGTCTTTTACCAAATTGACTAGTTTGACAAAAATATTTATTAAAATGGCTATTTTTAAAAACTAATTCCGTTTTTAATTAACTAAAATATGGAGTCTTGACTAGATGCATTGAAAATTATCTTTTTACTTTTGTTTTTCTTGTAAATTAGTTTATGATTTTTTTTAAAAACCCACTTTATTTATTATCAAACAATATTGTTTTGTTATTAAAGAATTTCATGTTTAATATTTTACTTTACTGCAAGTCTGCAAGTTAACAACAAATATGGTCTAGTAACTTTAGTGTTCCCTCAATTTTATTTTATTCTTTACATTTAATTTATACACGTATGCTAATGCAAATTTTGTAACGCTTAATCGCTCAAATCTTTACTTCTGTATTTGTAAAATTTATAAAAAAAATTAATATTTTAGTAGAATAAATCAGGCAGAATCAAGCAAGACCCCATATAATAAATATGTTTTTACTTACATATAAAGCACAAATAACGGTCAAAGCATGATTTGTAAATAGTGCCCAAAGTCAAAACATAAAGAATAAATTGAAACAGATGGATCAAAAATTTTAAAAAATTTTGGTAAGTAANAATTTTGGTAAGTAATTTCTATAAAAAAAAAAAAAAAAAAAAAATTGATAAGTGATGATGTTTGTGGATTTCGCTTTCATATTCTGTTGTACTGCAAGAATTTCAGTTTAATATTGTTTAAAGAAATACCTTATGTACAATTCAATTTGTTTTAAAGAAAAACTGAGTCATAAGTAGTGCACGCAGTAGTTTTTCATTATTCATATGAATTAAAAATGTAGTCACAAAACTCAAGATTTATTCAAAATTAATGCTTTTAATCAACATCATAGCTAGATTGAGAATTACTTTCTTAACCTAGTCATTTTGGTAAATATTTTTGCAAAATTAGCCATTTGAGTAAAAGACCCTTATATATGAGGGATTTTGAGGAGTGACCTAGCTATGTAGTGACAGTGACATACTCGATACTACCCCTTACTTCCTTACTACCAGTACGTATGAAAATATTAGGAACATTCTCTAAGATTACCAATTAAACAAACACTATGACAGCCTGCTTAAATGCTTAATCCTATAGAGATCAACCTAGCTAATCCCACTTAACGGGCTAATCCCTTCGACAGTTGACTTGTATGGTATGACTGGGATCCTGGCCTACTCTTGTGTTACGGATTATATTCACCACTCTAGGTAATATGACTCGTAAGATGAGTACGTACGATCCTTAGTTATCACTCGAGATTATATTTTAAAATGATTAATCAACTACAGTAATCTTTCAGTAGGTGATTGTAAAGCACATGTTAATTTTTTTTAACGTGTATATATATATAATGTTATAGTGTAACTGATCCATGTTACAATTGATTTCGAAAAGTGAGGGTATATATGAACAATTATTTTCTAAGGCAGGGAAAAAAACGACAGCCAATTTGTGGTGCATATGTACCACATGCAATTCATGGCTAATGTCAACAAGGGCTCAATGAGGCTAATCATCATTGTGTTCATTAATGTCAAAATTTGTTGACCAAAAAAAAAAAAGAACTAAAAAAAATTCGTAACAAATTTAAAATGCAATAAAAGTTGGGTTACAATGTATTGTCACAAAGTCACAACCGAAATACATAACATAGATAATGCAATTAGCTGTCCATTTTGCTTTATGTGGAACACCTACTCATGGGTTGAATAAAGAAGATAAATAATTTTAACGGAAAACAAAAAAAAAAAAAATAATGAAAGTCAGAGAGAAATTCCAGGTACACCAAACTGATGAGATTCAAAAACATTAATGGTTACATCAATAATACTCCACATAATTCTAATTAGTTTTTAATGTCGCAACTTAATTCGGACAAGTGTTGCTTAATAATCTAAAATAGTATGGTAGATATTTTGACTTTATGCTAGCTACTATCCATCATATATTATTATAGTATGCATCAATGGATGATGATTTTTCATACATAGTGCAAGATTGAAACCTTGTATACAGTGGGTCGATAAAACAGATTTGTAACTTCAAATCTACCTCAATTTCCATTCGAAATACATCATACCCGTACTATATGCAATCAAAGAATTATCCAAACAAAGAAGACAATAAGTGCAACTGGCCGAGTTAGTTTATTAAAAGTAGATCTATCCAAATGGAATCAAGCATAATTTTTTTTTTTTTTCGACATATACAAGTGTACTATCAATATTCTTGATTGTTGCAAAATAAATTGATGACAACAGATCAAACTATGACCGGTCTTTCATTATCAGTCATCACAATGAAGTACGAAACTAGTGATGACTAAAAAAAGAAATTGAAGAATGTCAATAAAAGGCTTATTGACTTAAATTTTTTATAAGAAGCTAACAAGTAAACTCAAATGTAAATAGAATTAAATTTTAAACTTAATTAATGTTGTATATTTTTCAACTTTTTTTTTTTTTTGGTCTGTTCCAAATAATATAATCGTAGTAGTATTGCAATACATCCGAAAATGCCAATATTACACAGCACTCACGGAGAAAAATTAAACCAAGATGTATCCACATGCAATAAATTAATTAAACTCCTCAACACCTTAAAAAAAAAAAAATTGAAAATTAAAAAAAAAAAAAAAAAAAAAACTTTGCAATAATTTTTGCATAAATTCCAAAAATCACAAATCTTCAGTAATGCACTCCAAATGAGGTTGCCAAATTCCACTTTTACCCCTGCTGCTTCTTCTTCTTTGATGCTTTCCTGATTTAGACTTACTCTTTGTTATTTTTGAATCACATACTACCACATTCTCCAATGTAGCAAAATCTATACTTAAAACCTTACTATCATCACTACAATCATCATTAACATTATCATTATTATTACTAATACTAATACTATTATTAATATTGTTGCTAATGCTTAGTTCATCATCATTAGATGATGACTTACTACTAATAACAATCTTCTTATGATCATGTTGTTGAGTTAATGGCTGAACAACTTTAATGACTTTATTATTATTCGACTTTTTCGACTTGGAATGATCGGACGGTAGAGAAGAATCCGGGATCAAGAAGTAGATGCTGCCTCGTTTGAGGTCGGAATCCGGGGATAAGATCATAATCTTCCTAACCATACCTTGAGAACAAGGTTTGCTTAAGACATGGTTTGGATAAGCATGGAGAATTTCACCAGCTGTTGTTTGCCTTGTTATTTCTTCTACAAAACCGTTTAGATGAACAATGCGAATTATGTCTAGTGCTCCACATGGTAGTACACATGCCAAACAACACCTTAAGCTATTTCCCATTTTTTGGATTTAATTTTTTTTTGATGATTTTCAGTTTAATCAAAAAAAAAAAAAAATTATAGTTTTGTTTTTATTTGATGAGAGAATTGAATAAAAGTTTTGTGGAATAATTGGTGAGGTGAGGTGGGATGTGGAAATGAAGGGAGGTCCAAAGGTTGGAGGAATGAAGGGCTATTATATATAAGAGGACCAATCAACCCTAATTAATTATTTTATATTTTTATTATGAAATTAATTATGAGCTACTATTATTATATTATTATGAGTATGATTAAAGTGAGATATATAGTTAATTGTAAGTTTTTTGTATTAAAAGTTTTTAACTAACCACCCTAGTATAGGGTGATAAAGGTTAATTATTAAAGAGAGGTTACTTAAACGGGTATATGCACTACTTGGCCGTCATGTATGCTTCGAATTTAATCTCGATCTCATTAAACTAGTAGTGAATCTATTGTAATTAATTAATACTATGATTACTTATTTTAGCTTTTTTTTTTTAACTTTACAGGTAGGAGTTTAAGGCTTGTAATTTTTGTAGACATAGATATCTAAGCTATTTCACTAGCTATATTACTTAGCTTAATTGTCTAACCTAGCTAATAAAGAATGGCATTAGTAATTGTGTTAGAGCACGCAATTATATATTTAAAATCACCGGTTATGTCCTATTCTTTTTGAATTTATTTGAATTGAACTGATCGGGCCGGGCTAAATTAAATTGTTGAAATGAATATAAAATACATAGTCAAAAGTCATACATTGAATTAAAGTAAAATGAAATTAACTTAAAAAAAGTTAATAATTAAAAATAAGGCAGTGACTACTTTATATATAGTGATATAAAAGGCAATGCAATTAGCTTGTTGCCTTAAATAATTTATGATCTTAAAATTATGCTATTGTTTATTCACAGGATTAACTATCTCATAATTATGTACCACCTATATGTTTACATGTTTCTTTATTACAAAGTAGTTAATTTTAGTTCTCTTGCACACATGTGGGATTGACAATTTAGATGCATTACTTGCTCTATAGTACTATATACTCTTTATTTAAATACAAATATAAATGAACTTTTAATTCACTTTGCCAAAGTAGTAGATCTAAATAATTTTTTTAACTCAATCAAGCAAAATGATAAAACGAAAAGAAATAAAAATAAAACAATCCAAACTTCCAAAGTAGAGTTAAGAGAAGAACACATGTACGTTGACTAGTAAAGACAAACCTTGAAACTCACAGATGAGCTTCTGCTTCTACAAAGTGGCTTAAATTAAACTAAATTATTATTTAATTATTTATTTATTTTAATTAAATTAATTTTTTTTAATGGAGCAACACATGATGGTATACATTACTCTATAGTTTTATTTTACTTATTACATTTACAACTTCTGTCTTCTAAAATGTAACTTATTATAGTGTTATTATTTCAAGTTTAGTATAATAAAATTATATATTTGGAAAGTATAGACTGAGATAAATCAAACAAGATTTTATATGAGTATGTTCTAACTTAAATATTAAACAAGTGAATCAGAATTACAATGTGAATAATGCCAAAAGTCAGTTTGTAGCAACTAAAAAAACAACAATAGAGTAGTTAGTTAGTTTAGAGCACAAACAAAAGGGGTGCTCTGTTTTTTTGATGATACATAATTAATGATTTAATTAAGTTTGGCAAAAACATGTTGGGTGGCCCACACAACATGACCCCATTACTAGTAATCGCGAATATTGGCAGAGTTGCGCCGATTACAACGACTTCTTTATCATTTATTTATTTATTTTTTTTTTTTTTTTGAGTTTAGCTTAATCAACAATTTTACACTGCACGCAATTTAATTAATTATTTGAAAGCATATCATTATGAAGACATAAAAGAAATGAATAATAATAATAATAATAATAATACTCCGTAATAGTAATAATAATAACGGTTCAGTATAATTACAGGATTCACAGTAACAGATATTGGATACAGAATGAAAAAAATCACATATACTGTATATAGTATTTTTTATTTTTTTGAAGAGATACTGTATATAGTATAGTACAGTCTGTTTATAGTATAATACAAACATAGCACTTAATTTAATTAACATGATATAATGTGGGAGATGGTAAGGTTGCATTATTGTCACCCAATTGTGCAAACTACAATGCAAACCACCTTTCTAAAACCTTATCATCTTGATTCATCTTTTTGATTGAACTACTACTTGTAGTAGTTGTTAAGAAGTTAGAACTTTGATTTCATTTGATACTCCCTGCCAAACGGAATTGGAAAGTGGAGTAGCTCTTATATGCATATAAATGGAGCAAATAAAATGAGACAGATTAATATCGAGTTAATGAGTTATGCATGTATATTGTATAACCCGAAGGAGGAATTGTTATTTTATCATAAAAAGATAATTCGTAAAATAACATTAATAATACTTTGTAGAGTAAAAGTATAGGTTAAGTGTGGTAGGTTCTATTCACCTTTTTTTTTCTTTATGAGGACTTGTTGGTGTTGATTTGAACTTATCGAAATTTGATTTAGCCGACTTAAACTTATTTAATCTTATTTTGTGAGAATATCCAACTTTATTTTGTTGCTTATGACTTATCTATGGTGAAAAATATGATTTGATAAGTCGAATAAAACATATACTAGGTGAAAATTTGGCCTTTGCTTAGCTTGAATGGCACATTAATTTCAATCAACCTTTATACGAAGTAATGTATATATATCACTAAAAAACATCTAGCTTGACCAAACATAACTTCGATTACCCTATTAAAGAAAAGAGTAATTAACCAAAATATACTACCTTATTAAGCACACGTAATTAATTAAATTAATGATTGAATCTTATTGCTTGAGGCACGGTTAGTTGGCTTATTGTTCCTTTGTAAGTTGCTGATATATATTATCAAACAATAAGATTCAATCTTCAAATTCAAACATGACTTATTGACTTTAGAGTATGTTAAATAGACACTTGTGTAACGAGTAACGACTAACAAGTATTAATAATATGGAAAAAAAAAAAAAAAAAGAATGTGGTTTCACAGTTCACACTAGTGTACAAAGGAGAAAATTACAGATCTATTACAAATTAAAATTTATCAATCATATGGACTGACTCATGGGTTATATGGCTGTAAACTGATCAAAGACGACTACGAGTAATATTAATATGGCTACCTGTTACGTACTCTACTTCATCAAGTATCATATCAACTGCAATTTGCAGTCTTTAACGCGGTTTTGATCACTTATTATTCTATCTTATAAAAAACTTATTTAACACTTAAATAAATATATTGTGGTGGATATTAAATTTGATGAAGAGTCAAATAAAGTTTACATTATATACATACAGTTACAATTTAATGGTTTATTCGTCCTTGTGGCTCCCTAGCACGCACATAAAAAAAATAATAATAATATTCTTTATTTCCTTATGCTTCATCAATGTATAAATGTCCAGTAACTTTGGACCACTTCATTTCGTTAGACTGTATCACTGTAGCAGCTACTTATTCGTCCGTACATTAGAGTAGTACTTTTGTATAGTATACCATGCTTCTTAGTTCTTACACTGCCATATATGATGCTGCATGCTTGCATAGATGATAACTAGCTAGATAAAATTGATCAACTTGATTATTATTGCACGAGGAAACGTCATTAGTGGATTAATTACTTGATTACTACATCAGTAAGAGTCATAAATCCATAATTAAGTCGTGAGACAAGTTGATAGTTGTAAAGTACATACATGATTAATTCACTTCCCTTATAGCAAGGTTTCTTAATCAAGGAATTAATTGTGTTGATTAAACTATTAACTAAACATTGTGCAATTCAAATTGGGTATTACAAGGTTCCCCTCTGCCTTTATAGCAAGTATAATTATGTACTCTTATCCGTATTGTGGATTTATATATGTACTATACCACCAATACATATCTACGTAGTATTGGAATTGAACATGATCAATCGAATTTGACAAATTACTATATGAGCTATAAATATAATTAACCTTCAATAATCATTAGAAGATGAAGACCTAGGTGCTCGACCAAGGCGTAGGATAAGTAAGATCCTTCTTGAAAGTCACACCAATCAATTGAGTAAATAATGTACTCCGTATGTCTTTATCATCAATGTATGTCTTTATCATCAATGTATGGTATCTTGCTAGGTACTACCGACTGTAAAAAAAAAAAAAAAAAATTGCCCATAATTTCATCTCAAAAACAAATTTTGTTATTGTCTTGCTCGATCATTTAATCTCGATTGAGCAAAAATTTTCGCCCTTAATGGTACTTATATAGTGGTAATTAATTAAGGAGCACCACCAACACCCCTAGCTTGAGTGTGCATATACAAGTTCACCTCTTTTCCCAACTTCTGACCCAAGTGCAACGGCCACGACAATTAATAATGAGTGATAGAAGTAGTGAAGAGTCGAATGGGAGAAGCATGATCGTACCATAAGTTATATATAGAGACCATAGTGATCAAAATTCTTAAGGAGAAAGTTCATGAAAGAAGGGTACTAATTCGTATCTCAAACAACTAATTAAAATATTAAAGTTTGAAATAATAATGATATAGCAATTATTTCAGGACCGAAGCTAAGAAGTAATTATTAGTGGTCAATCTTTTAACTAACACTATTGCTTGCTTAACTAACAACCTCTACGTATATCAAATATATATACTCCGTATATGTATTTGGCATACAAATTTAATGTTAATTAGCACTTCAAATATCCAATAGTAGTCTTAGGTTAGTTAATTTTAGACATTTGGATGTATGTTTTACCGATAGATTGTATATATTATTACGACATTTATGGGTCGTTTTCATAGGATTATTTTGTTTATTTGGTGAAGCTAGTGTCTCTTCTTTGGGAATAAACTAAGATTAGTAAATTAGCTACTACTTAATCGTGTTATTATTAAACCACATAATTGTACGTAATTTAATCAAGATTCTGCTAGATACGAAGCTTCGTAACACCAAGGTTTAAGGCACCGCCTTAAATTCGATCAAGTACGTACTCTAATTAAGCCTAGATTAAGTAGAAATAATTAATTAAAACCAATTAAGGATAATTATTATTGGGATTACAAGCTCATCTGCACGAGGAGTTGGGACTTTTAATCTTACGGATTATATTAATATTAAATGATTAGTTTGAACCCTACAGTGTGAGCCAGGGACCTAATAAGTAATAACAGGAAGTAGGAAAAAAGTTAAAGAAAAGAAAACGCCGTAATAATGTACTCCGTAGAAAAATATAATTGAATAACGTGAGTTCGTGCCTCCCTTGACACCAAAGTCTAGGTGAAGGCTTCATTAGATTAATCATTAAAACATTGGTTTAATCATTAATCATCATATCCTTAATTCCTTCTAACTTAAAGTGCATCTCTTTTGTTTTTTCTTTATTTTGTTAAAATAATACTCTCTAATATTATCACTATTTTATTTTATTTTATTTTATATTAAATCTCTTTTAATACGAAGTAATTAACACTTAAAAACCCTATATACTTTAAGCCAAGAATGTTCTTCTTCTTAACTAATAATATAAGACAATACCGACCAACAATGTACACGATTATCCGTTAATATGATACCAATACAGAAGGAAAAAAAATAGACAAATAATGGTAATTTGTAAATTTGTATAGATTGATTTTTTTGCAAATTACTAAACAAGTGATCAGAAAATTAAAGGTGAGGTTAGCTAGAATAATCATGCACTTTCAACCGTGACATGCGCAAGCTAAGGACTAAGGTAATACGATTAACAAGCTAACAACGAATAAAAGCAATGCAAAAGACAAAAATAATACTTCAAACCAAATATACATTGATGTATATCTATTGTCCCATAATTATTTTTTACTTTAATATTAAAATTTAATATTCAACCAATCAAAAATATTAAAACACAATTGGTACAAAAAAAAGCGTAACTATGAATTTTTTTTCCCAAATATTTGTGATAAATTAAAATACTTCAAATCGACTATTATTTTCGATCAAATTAAATAAATTATCATCCCTTCCAAAAAATATAAAATAAATAAATAAATAAATAAATCATCATTTTTGTATAGCTTGAAGAAATGATTTTTTTTTTCTTCAAATTATAAGGGCCTGTTTACTTCAGCTGAACTGATTGGAACTGAAAGTTTTTTTTTTATGAAAGATTAATGAGTAGCAAAATAAAAGAAGAGTTGAACTGGACCGAACTAAGCTGAACAGAACTAAACTGAACTGACCTGAATTGAACTGAACTGAGTTGAACTGAACTAAGCTGAATTGAATTGAATGAATTTTAAGGTGAAGTAAACAGGCCCTAAGTTACAACCCTTGACTCCTTGTGATTATAATTATGTGTGGTCTATTTGTTTGAGTCATTGGCTCATTGCATGCTTTTACGAGGCATTAGCAGCTAGTTTAGCGCATACTTCTTGTGATAGTTTAAAACTTAATCAACCACAATCATTAAGCTGCTATTAAGAATTTAGGATTAACACTTTGTACACTATTAAAAGCAAATTTACTCCAATTATCTCTTACAAAAATAACTACTACCAATTATCATATAATATGCAAATGTTTTGGCCTTTCCCCTTTTTACATAATTTCGTACTAGCTCCCACCATCTTTGAGGTGTTGAGCATTATATAAGCTATTTTAGCATTTTCGTTGACCATCTTGGCCATGGAGAGCTGCTTGTCGTGGATCTTCATCTCGGATCATGTATGAATCTACGAGATGATGAAGATCCACAGGCAACCCTCCATGACGACCAAGATGGTCACCAAAAATGCCAAAACATATAAGCTATACCAACGCACCATAATTATAGCTTAGATGTTCTATTATTTATTTATAATACGGAGTAAAGTATATAATTTTGTTAAAAGTAGCACCAATAATTAAAACTAGATAGATGGCAAGCTAAGTATTTTTGTATATGTGGTTGTATAGCTGGCAATCTATTCCTGAACTGCGCCTAATACATTGCACCCTTGTTCTTAACTTTACTTAATACTTTTCATACCCTAAGAAAATCCAAATAAAATCTACTTTGAAATAATTTCAGTATTTCATACCATGTTATTACCGCTACATTAATAATACTGACTTCATTAATTCCTATTTTCCCACCTGGATTTTTTGGTTAAAAAATCTGCCTTTTAAGAACTCATAATCAATTAGGAGAGAGTGAGAGATAGCCTGATCAGTTGGTTAGAACTTGTCTCCCGATTTCATGGGATCGATTTTAATTTTATCCCCATTAAATTAATAAAAATCACCAAAACTTCATGTAGTCAACCTCTTACGNATATGTGTGTGTATATATATATATATATTATATATATATATATTACATACATAAGTTTGGTCAAAGATGGACATTAAGAAACGTATACAAGCAAGTAAAAACGTAGTTTAGGAATGATAGGAAATTAAGCAAGACATTAACTATGAAATTAGAGAGTTTAGATTGTTCTTGTTTTAATTGAATATTTAATTAAGGTCAAATTATTTGTCTAATCTTGTAGATAAAAAAAAACGGATTATGTAATAATGCGTCAAAATTATGCATATGCATATCTTCATAAACAGTAACGTAACTTACGCAAGCATGGATATTTAGTATTAATAAGCTTAATTAGAGCAGCTTTGATGGTTAGCTAATTCGAACCATTAGTTGGTCATGCCACATAATATATTTGAAGCTTTTTTTTTCCTAACCAGTAAAATAATGGTTAGCTACTAGCTTACAATTTGTGAGTCCACTCAATTAATAATCTTTTATTTTTTAAATTTAATTTTACTTATGTACTTTATTTATTTTCCAACCAATCATGTGCTTCTACTTTCTATAATACTCAAGCAAATTATTGGCAAGCTATATAATTAATCTGCTTGGACAATGCTAGCTATAATCTTCCATTTTAACAGTTAGTAGCTAGATTTTTTTTTTTTTTTTTTAATATTGTAAGTCCCTAGCTACAACTAAGATTATGTTGTTCTATTCGATCGATCATGCCATTAGCATTGCCAAATGAGTCCTCTATAAACATGCAACCGTCATGAAATGCATTATTTGATCATTTGGTCGAGTTGGTCCTTTAATATACATGGTATTAAAGTTAGCGTGATATAAAGGTAACGATTTCAAATGTCATGTACTCTTTCAAAGTAAAATTATCAAGCACTCGGTTATAATTGGTCCATGCGTGTTGCATTTACCTTTCAACCTCAATGAACTCTCATGTAAAAAGCTATGGTAAATTATAAAACCTAAGCTTGGACTTTGACCATTACCTTAAATTTCTGATTGATAGGAATGGCAAACGAAAGTAGAATGTTGGATATATCATACATGTACTACTAGGAAAAGTATGTATGTACATACAAGCCGTGGTATATTTTAACTTTGTAAGTGCTACGTACTTGGTACTGCAAATCCTCAATTTGTACGGTATGATAGACTTTGCCTGTACCTAAATACATAATGTCATAATGATCACCAAGCTTGTACAGTTGTACGTTCAGTTATCGATACATAGTTCCAAAATTTAAACAAGAGAAAATTACCCGCATTATTAGCATATGCATGCATTTGGGACCACAACAGTCGTCATATATATGCTTGTTTTCAACTTGCAAGTAAAAATGAGAATTGCCTATGATTTATAGTCAATGTTGTTATAAATTTTTATATTACATTATTACTTACAAAGAGAAGGATCAGAATATGGTAATTACTTGAACATTTAATTTAGAGCAAATCACATTCAAATACTATTTTTCCTTAATCCTTATTACATTGCTATAATTACACTCTCGCACGGGGTGAATGTACACTTTAGTACGGAGTACATCACTTAGATGTATCATGTATATACATTGAAAAAAAAAAAAAGAAAAAGAGAGATTATTAAAATGTTTTAATTTTTGTTTTCTTATGATAGTATAATTATTTTTGTGAAACATTAAGAGCTGGTTTTTGGTCGATGGCCCTCAAGCATGGGACATGGAAAATTAACACTAAAAAGGCTTGAAGACAAATAAGCTAAGCTAAGGAGGTGATATGACTATATATGATATGAGGGACCAAAGATTAAAGCATACACCAAAAAACGACACACTCATTAAATATGAGACACATCTATCATGTTAATGTAACATGCATATGTTCTTTAGTTAGTTCTTCCCTTTCAATTCATGTTTCTATATAATTATACGACCCCACGTCTCATTGTATAAATGTACGTATATGGTAGATGAGGATTGAATTTGAGACATATATGTATGTACCCTTATGGATTGCCTTATCTCTTTCTTATCTCATCCTAATTATATATTATATTTTAGCATGCATATATCCCTCAATTGTTTACGTACGCTCAATTATATCTATTCCTAGCTAGGGAGTGTACATATGTATGCAATTAAAACTCTTTTTGGTTAAACAAATTAAACTTGCAAGTTAAAATATAATAATTCTTATTGTAATTATTTAGAAGGTAAGTAACTCCTCCCTAGCTAGAACATATGGAGAAATTTAATTTCTCAATATTGTTCAATAGCTTAGTATTTAATTCTTAGTACTAGCCACATTGTTAGTAGTATTTAATCTGAAACAAAAAGGGTTCGAAAAAAAAAATTAATTATGTGGTTACTAATACCCTTTCTTTACCTTTATTTTATTTCCTTATTATGCTGCGCTCTTTGTTTGCTTAGCTAAATTAGCTAGCTAACTAGTCAAGTAATCATATTATCTTTAATTCCGATCCGTTTGAACAACGAACCAAAGACTAATAAAACTACCAAACCGATCAATTGTTTTGCACTTTGGTTTTTGAGTAAAAAAATTATTATTCATTAACAAAAGTCATACAACTAACATGAGATCAAAAATGACAAATACAAAACAATCCAATTCAAACCAATTGTGCTTAGCTTTTATTGATAACTTCATTTTCTTCACTTCCTTTAATTTTTTTTCCTATACTAATAAAAAACCAAACTTGAATTGGATTAATCTTGAGCAAATTTTCATACAACTAGATCCATACGATCAAATTAAAGTATCAAACTAAGTTTAGATGAATGATAATAAGTCTGTTTTTTCCGACTGGAAAAGAGCGCTTTTATTAACTTAAATTGTAGATGAATAATAAACCTAGATTACACGAAAGATGATCAAAAGTAAAGTAACTCTTAATTAGCAGCCTCTTAGGATTATGTTTTTTTTTTTTTTTGTAATATTTCAGTTGCCAACAAATATATATTAACAATGCAAGTAATTTGTAACTTCTATCTGAACATGCATAGAATCTTAAGATCGAATTAAAAATGAGTAAGATATGATCCTGAGTTTCTAACTCATACCAAACAAACTTTTTTTAAGTAATTTTAAATACTTTTTACTCAGTACTCCGTCATTAGATCTTCCAAAGATATGCGAAAATCGAAACATATAATTATAGCATGAAATACTCATATATATATTCTCATATTTCTCAAACACTGAAAACATGAACAGGTGAAATGTATATAATCTCATACACGTTATTAAACACAAAGTTGACAAACTAAATCAAAATGGAAATTTGTCTTATGTGCAGAAAGTAACCTTGATGAACTAAATTTATACACCACAATTAACTTAATAATACATTATACATCATATGAAAGAATACTTTATAATTGTGTTCATGGCGTTATAGTTGCAATTGATTTATCAAACAAAATCGAAGTAGATCATTGCCATGCACATTGAGGAATCCTATCTTCACTCTAATATATATATATATATATATATATATAATTAATTAATTTTCGCCTACATGGTTAATGCTACATCAGCCCGGTAGGTAGATAATTTAAGCTACTACAGATGCTTTGAGAGAAATAAAAATTTTACAATTTGTTGAGTTAGAATCTACATTAGCCCGGCCCAATTACGTTGGTGTGACTATTCATTAAGATAAAGATTTTTTTCATAATTATTTTATAGTTTGTAATTATTATATGACATAAATTAATGGTAATTTTCGATATAGGATCAAAGCCATCAATAGTTATATAATTTGTGCAAGTAAGCTTAATTAACAATGTGATAGATGAGCTAATAATACAAATAGTTGAGTTGACCAATACAATTTTGAAACACGTACGTCTGTTTGCATGCATGGCAGGCTAATTATGATATGATATGATATGATTTGGTGCAGTACATTGCATATTAGTGAACGTGAACAACCATGCAAAATCTTCGTTGCACGAGTGCACTGCGATAATCCTGTTAATTACTACTATTATTTCACAAAGAACTTCATAAACCTCATTTTTTTTGGATTATTGGTATTGATTAACTTAATTTTTTAATTATAATCTCCAGAACGTTACATGTCTAAAAGTATTCAGGAAAATTTGGTATACATCCATGTATCTTGTATGAGCTTCATCCTGTACTGTGTGAAGTACTTTTTTGAGCAATATGTTTAAATTAATAAAATGTACCTGAAGAGGGAGCTAATTTAATTAGATAGTGACTATAATTAAGCTCCATTTCTTTTGAAGGTGCTCTACCCGTAACATTTTTCTACAAAATTGCAATCACAAAATTAACTTTCAAAGAAGGACCCATGAGATTATTGAAAATTCTTCGGAGGCCGTTTGAGCCCCAAGAGATAGGGGAAATTGCGGATAACGGACTATAGATTACAATACCATTTATCAAATGGTATGGCAATGTAGATTGTCAATTTGTCATAACTCAATCAAAAATTCAAATACTACCCAGGACATTAGTCTTAATGTGCTTAAGCATTTAGTCAAGTATGCACTTATCATCAACTTCTGACATTGTATTGATAGACAATGCTTGTGACCCTAATGAAATCTAATTCAACAGTAAATTGTATATAGGGATTAGGGAGTAGTCATCAACTAAAAATATTGTCACTTTATCAATGATGTAAAGTTAAAGAAGTGATTAAAACGTCGTGTATCATTCAAAAAGGTTGAAAAAATTATAAGGACATTTAAACATGGAGAATATACCGGTATGAGTTATATGAGAAAGCATCATCTTAAGAGACTTAGGCTCCGCTCAGATTAGTAATAATAAGTTCAATTCTGCAAAAATAAGTTTCAATCTTTAATAAATGGTATATGATTTCAGCAAAAATAAGTTCATATAAGTAAAAATAAGTTCAAATTCAGCAAAAATAAGTTTAGATTAACAAAAATAAATTGACGAGAACAGGACCTTAATTGTGTTCAATTAGAAGAATAAGAAAAGTATTTGAAAAACTACAAAAACTTATATAATACGGTTAAATAAGACCACTTAATAGTTAGACAAAAAATATATATTAATTAAATCAATAAACCTAATAGTTAAAGTAAATCTACAAATAATTGATAGTTTATGTGGTTTTACCAAAGACATGTTAAAGAAAGACAAATTATCAAAGTCGCTTTTGTAAACAAGATACATACCGAGTATATACAACTACTGTTTTACATAGCAAGTTACGGTATACCCAAGTTATCAGTTATGGGCCTAAAAAAGTTATCGGTTATGTGAGACCTCATAGATCAGAGTACTTGATGAGGGATGACAGGTAAATCACTGTGATATGCAAAATTGCATATCACAATGGCACTTTAAGGTAATATGTTAGAAGTTTAGAGGTAAAGTCGTTTTTTTATAATCATTTTAAGGGTAATGGGGTAATAAAGTTTTCTACTTATTTACGAAAACGCCATGTGATTTCCTATTTATATATATCACAGTGATTTACTAGATATTATCCATAGTTGATACGCGAATACATGATAGCACCAACCGATTCGTACGGTCGTACCCAATGATCCAACTCAACACCCAGAAACAGAGCTATGTGTATACCACTCTAATACTTTCACCTAAGTTTTCAAAAGGTGGGCCCACTACCTTCAACTGAAGCCCTGAAGGTATGCAACAAAAGACCTTAATATATTATGCATTTGTAAGTTTCGATAGCAGGGCCAGGAACATTAAGAACATACAGAATTATTACAGGTTACGACACAGAGAACCTAGTGCATGGCCAGCAAAATTAGAGGTTAAACATCGTTGCGATGGCTGTCTGGCTGATAAAATGATGAAAGTGGACTCGAAACTAACGATATTGACTGCTATCTAAACAAAAGTTCTGAACAAAACGTGTGTATTAAAACTTAGAAGACATAGATCTCTACTCGATGGAAGAACATATTAGCCTCTTTAACGAAAGCTTCACATTATATTGCCAGTAACAGATGCATGATGTCAGATTCTCAGTAACGGCAAGATTTTCATTTCAAATTGCCACTTCAAACAGTGAATATCAATATTTTTGTTACATCCTTACTCCTCTTGAATCTTGACACATAAACTAAGATTCCTGATACAGGATGATGGATTCATGGATCTGTTACTTCTAAGCTACAAAACTCATTCAAATTATGCCATTTGTTCCCGACTTCTTGCCAATCATCATAAGCACACTATATAAATTTCCATCTCAGTAACTATAGTCTGACAGCATATATCAAACCTCACCATAAAATAAAAAAAACATGGTACCAAAATTTCTTTCCATCTCTCTAATAATACTATTACAAAATATATTCAAAATTGATGTCCATGCCCAAGGAATATTTCCTGCTATCCTCATATTTGGTGATTCAGCAGTCGATACAGGCAACAACAATTTCATCGGCCCCAAAATATCACCAAATAGAGCAGATCATCCCCCTTATGGGAGAGAATTCCCTAACCATAAGCCCACAGGCCGTTTCTCAAATGGAAAACTAGTTACGGATCTGTTGGCTGAAACAATAGGGTTGAAAGAGAATGGTATACCCCCATTTTTAGATCCGCATCTTTCAGACAAGGATCTGATCACAGGTGTGAGTTTTGGGTCTGCAGGATCAGGGATTGATGATCTGACAAGCGTGGCAACAGGAGCAATTACAATGCCAAAACAGGTTGAGCATTTGAAGAAGTACATAGCAAGAATCGAAAAGATTGTTGGAGATAGGAAAGCTAAAGAGATCATTAGAAAGGCTATAGTTGTTGTCAATTCCGGGACTAATGACTTTGTGATTAATTACTATGATCTTCCCACTAGAAGGCTGCAGTACAATATAACTGGGTACCAAGACTTTGTTCTCAAGAGACTTCAGAGCTTTGTTGAGGTTCTAGCTCTTTGCTCCCTCTTATATACTGTTAATGATATGTTCAACAAAACATTAGCAGTCAATTTGATGGTAATAGAAAAACCTCATGTCAAAATCCATAGCAATATTTGAGTATAGCCACATTTTATGGACATTGACATGAGATATTTGTCCTCACAAAATCATACAAACTGACTATCATTTCTAACATACATTACCACCAAAAATACAGGCGGCATATGTGTTATTACGGAATATTCTTCAATCGTATATGGCATGTTATATGCTGCATGTTGTGGCTGACATGTCCTAGACATGATGGTCTAGCATACACATCAAATATGGTTGTTTTCTGACATGACGCTCAAAATAGTGCTGCTAATTCAACAGCATAGATATGATGTTTCTAAATTTTTTTTTTCCTACAGGAGATGCATGAACTTGGATGCCGTAGAATATTATTGACTGGCCTTCCTCCCATCGGCTGTCTTCCAATTCAAATAACTACACGATTCAAAATCCCAACCGATAGGAAGTGTTTGGAGGACCAGAATTCAGATGCTAAGTCATATAACCAAAAGCTTAAAAAACTCATACCTCATGTCCAAGCATCACTTCCAGGGACTCGGATACTTTATGCAGATGTATACACACCGGTACTGGACCTGATTATGAATCCAGAAGATAATGGTAAGAAGAAATATTTGTACAACTTGAAAGCTAAGGAATATATTACTATTAGGATGAAAATAAGCTGAAGTTACATAATTAATTGCGTTAACAGGATTCAAAGTAACAGATAGAGGGTGTTGCGGGACAGGATATTTTGAGACTGGAAGCCTTTGTAATGTAATGACACCAACATGTAAAAATACTTCAGAGTTTGTATTTTGGGACAGTGCTCATCCTACAGAAGAAGTCTACCAGTATGTTCATGATTCTTTACTGGAAGAACTTGGTCCACAGTTGGTTCATGACCCAGCCAGGTTTTCTGATTCCTAATGGCACCCAAAAGCTTCAGTATAATCATATATTCATATGTAATGTAACGAATGTATAACACACTAACACATACTGCCTCTCAGGCTTGTCACTACCCCAACAAGTATAGCAACTTACAAGCAATTCCTCTCATATTCTTACAGCAAGGACAGATAAATTTATGAGGAAAATCATTTTTATTGTGTCTTTTAATCAGGAAATAAGTCAGCAACTGCAGTCTAGTATACCTCTCTAGTTTAAAAGAACTATTACAGATTTACAGTATCAATCTGGATCTATCAGACCAAGGGAAACTATCACAGCATCTTACAAATTCCTATTACGGTCTTAGAGTTTCTATTTAAGATAAGCTATGATACAAATTACTGTCAACCAAGCTGCAAAAATTTAGAAAAGAATAAAAGCAAACATACCTTATTCTAATTATGAATCCAGGATTATCGATTGTGATGATGTTTATAAGATGATATAAGCAACAGAAGTAATTTTAATACCAGCAACTATGAAACTCTTTCAAACCAGTTAGCTTAGAGCTTTCACATGTTTCAGCTATAACAAAGTGGAGTATCAAAGTATTAGAGCTTGAAACAGCAAGTCTGACTGCACATTACAAACGCACTTACAGGATGACCCCCAAAATGTTTGTCAGTGACAAGCGGCCCAAATTATATCAGGCATCTTACTCTATTTTGTCACAACAGAAACTATCTGTAGTCTTACCCCTCCATTTTCCCAAATTATATCAGGCTCTAAAAGTTCAAAACATCAGCGCCAGCCACAAGGGTTCAATGATGATACTGCTGTCTGCACCACACAGATCTCAATATACTAAGTTACTAACTGGTAACAGAACAACAAAGTACCGCAAATAGAGATCCAACTTTCACAGGGTTTCAAAGAAGAAGAGGCCTGGAAAACAATATCTTTAGTCAGACTCCATCACTATTCTGCCCTTCTTCAACACTCAATAGTCTCAACTCTCAGCATTACACCTCATTTCAAAAACAGTAGTCACCATTTTGATAAATAATCATTTTTGCTACAAATATGACTACCCACTCGCCACCACCCACCCCCTGCGCCCCCCAACACCCCCCAAACAAACAACACACACCACAAAAACACACGCCCAAGAAATAAATTTTGAAGATAAAAAATCCAGTGCTAACTCCTCTGTTCTCAAGGTAGACAATACATCAAATTTATAAAGCAACATAAATGAAAATAGTACCAAAATAATTTTACAATAATTTTTCAGGACACTGTATCATAGGAATATAGCAGTAAAGGATCATTTTACGTTTTTACCCTAATAGGCAGGATTTTTTCCAGTTAGCATAATCACCTATCACATGTTACTGCAAAGTAGTTCTTTAGTCTACGAATTTCCATGACCCAAATGAATTGCCAAGAAAATTCCCAATCGCAGACACCGAGTCCAGAAAACTGATCTAGACCATTCGCTTTGATATCTATATTCTACAGGTTAGTAAGTTTGAAACAATCACCTCACCCCAAACCAATTTTTTTTTTCTCACATGACTAAGTACTAGCAATTAAGATATTATTTCTCTGCAAAGGCACAACTGATTGTACTAGACTTTCAAGCCTAGTCAAGTGATTACCTGGTAGGTTTAGAGTTGTCATATTTTCGAATTGACTTTGAATACAGAGTTTCATGGGTTGTAATTGTAACTTAAGTAAAATTTACTTATTTTCCTCTTAATGATCTATAAAATGATATGCACAGCGCATCATGAAGATCACAGTCAGAAATTCAAACAAAAACATTTTGCATCAAGGTACAGATAGTGTGCGATATGAAAATCTTACTAAAGCAACTAGATATAAGATATTGCAGTTGACTGTATAGCAAACGATAAACAACATTTTGTGAGATACACAACAGCTGGCTTTACACATGCTTTCTATGCACATTAAAGGGTTGTAGAAAGTTCAAACTAACCCATGAACAGCTGAACAAGGTTTTGGACTCAGAACTCGTCATAGTTGCACACTTCAGCATTCCAGTATTTCCAATATGTGCAGATGCTTCATTCTCTGACTGCTTATACCCTGCAGAATCAGCACACACAGATAACTCAGAAT